>NNCF01128898.1:14826-54115 GCA_002313205.1 Laupala kohalensis | reverse complement strand
TATACTGGGTGCGGCAGCGAATCGGGCGATTATGGAGGGGGTAGTGTGGGCTGGTAATGGAAAGGTGGGGGTAACCGAGGTCACGGACACGTTCCTCGGTTCAAAGCATTTCAGTAACAATGGACGGTTGGACTAACCCACAACGTGCGTTCGCCGTAAAGGCTTATTACGAAACCCGTAGTTATGCAGCTGCCCAGCGCCGTTTTCGAACACAATTCGCGATACATCGTAATCGGCCAGTGCCTACACCACATGCAATAAAGTTGTGGGTTGCAAATTTTGAAGCCACTGCATCAACAAACAGAAGAAGAGGTGGTGGTAGGAGAACAGCCCGGACTCCTGAGAATATCGAACGTGTGCGAGTTGCAGTTGGAAGAAGCCCTCGTCGTTCCGCTCGCCGTCACAGCGTCGCACTCCAACTCTGTGGCAGGACAGTTCGACGAGTTTTAAAGTTAGATTTGCACAATCATCCGTATAAACTGCAAGTTGTTCAAGCTCTTAATAACAATGATTTCGCAGCCCGCCGGTGTTTTTGTGAACGTTTTTTGGTTATGATTCAAGAAAATGAAGACATCGTGTATAATTTTTGGATGAGTGACGAGGCACACTTTCACCTGTCTGGATATGTTAACAAACAAAATTTCCGTTACTGGAGCGACACCAACCCTCGTCAACTCCATCAGCAACCTCTTCATTCATCTAAGGTTACTGTTTGGTGTGCCATGTCTTCGTCAGGCATTATCGGACCATTTTTTTTCGAAAATGAACATGGAGAAACTGTGATTGTTAATGCTGAGCGGTATTCAGAAATGTTACGCACATTTTTCTTTCCTCAACTATACCAGTACGGGATGAACGATGAAACATTATTTCAACAAGACGGAGCAACAAGCCATACAGCCCGAGTGAGTATGCATCTTCTGAATGACGTTTTTCCTAATCGTTTAATCTCTCGAAACGGAACAATTCCATGACCCGCACGTTCGCCCGATCTGTCGGCCTGTGACTTTTTTCTGTGGGGCTACCTCAAAAGTAAAGTCTACGAACAACGGCCGATGACGTTGGATGAACTGAAACAAAACATTCGTCGAGAGATTGCACGAATACCGCAGCAAATGTTACGGGACGTTATGAACAGTTTTCATCGGCGGCTTGACGAATGCCTGATGAGAGAAGGACGTCACCTTGCCGACGTAATTTTCAAAAATTGAATTAGTTTAGTGAAATATAAATGCTTTTCTATGTAGATTATTATGGTATTAATAAATTTTTTGTAAACAACTTCATCAATTTTTGACACTTATTTCAAAATCGCCCGATTCGCTGCTGCACCCTGTATATATATAATATTGAATAATTAGTTTATTACACTTCTTAAGGACAAGTGTATTATTAAGGACAAGATTTAATAAAAGAGAAGCTCGTAATTTTGCCCTCGGGCGGGCGCAATCGAGGAAGGGTCGAAGAGAAGAGGCTGCTTTTGGGAGAGAGAGCAAGTGGAGCTGAGAAACGGGTCCTACTGGGGCGCGTGCTCAGGCTCCGCTAAATGAATCGTAAAATAACTGGCCGGTGTCCTGACATGCTGCGAAGTTATTTTTGCGGGGGCTGAAGGATGAGAAAAGAAAAATAATTGACCAGGCACGCTGTCAGAATGTAAAGGGAAGGGGCAGATGGAATAGTGTCTTTTCTTTTAGAAAGTCGGGAGGAAGGTTTCGGCTAGTCTCGGTGACAGATATATTGAATATGTGAAGAATTGTGTAGAGATATGTCAACGAAAGAATAAAGGTCTGGGGAGATACCGTCGCCAGAAGGAGATTCCTATTCCGAGGGCTGACAAACGACAAGGGTGAAGGTCTGAAACTTAAAAGAAAAGGAGAAGGTCCGAGGGATGGCCATCCATCCGCGTGACACGTATTTAAACAATTAAAGATGAGTGACACTGAGGAGAAAAATGGAGTGGGAAACCACTGTGCATAAGATGTTTTGAAGTTCAGAATGAAAGGAGGTGCGAGTAACATGGGACAGACACGTTAAAATAAAGCGTTACTCTTAAAACGCAGGGTAATGAAATGTCCTTTTCAAAATTTAATATTGCTTTGTGGAAAGATATAGGTTGCGGATCTGTGGAGTCACTGAGGGGGCTTGGATGGAAAAATACCATGGTTCGGAGTAGCTTAGTATAAGTGTTAACAAACATCGTAATTGGTCCTAGATGAAAATACGTCATGACATGTCAAGCCAATCAGAGGCGAGTCATGTGATATTGTCGTTTTTGGGTAGGACTCACGCCATAGGAGGCGGAGTTTCTTTCCCTCAATTTCCAGACCACGGAGAAAGGATATAGTTAATTAAACAAGGAGCAGTGACGCTCCAGTACTATAGACACGCACACTCGATTACTTCATTCAGAGCGTATTAGACTTATTTATCAGAGATATCATTGAGTATTATATCAGATAATATCCCTAGTGATCATGATGTCAGAGAGTTAGTAATTGTTTTACTTGTCTCTTTATTATATCTGCTTGATTACCTTAGTCAAAGTACAACTAGACGATACTAGATAAGATTCTAGTCATCATTTTAGACTTTGTTTTCATTTCAGTACGCCACATTAGTCTGATCATTACGAGTATTCTGTTAGCCGGGGTGCAGCGAACAATTTAAACTTGAGTTCAATGCAATCTTTCCGAAGTTTTAATTAGTACGGCGCGAGAAAAACATTCGTTACGTGATTGATGAACTATTTGGCTTAGCGGTCAATGGCACCGAACAGTACGAGTCGAAACAGCCTAGTCAAGTTATGCTGGTGATGGAGTTTACCACTACTTACATTTGACGCGGAGATCCACTTGGCGGGTGTAGGGAGGTATGATAAGGACGGTGACTGCTGACTGGAGAGATTGGACGTATGTGCGAAAGGCATCAGCGCGCCAATAAACGTGTGAATCCATGGCGTTTTATAGTTGTAGGTCACGCTTCAATAACAAAGGTAACAGCATGAAGCGCCGAGTACAGAGCATAACATGCGACAATAAAATACCAGTGAATCATGTCAAAGTGGGCGTAGAATCGCCAAAGATTTTTGTCACGCAGATATTGGTTATTATTGTTCATGTTAAAATATAAAGGCTCCAAGGCTAATTATATTCATGACCTACAAGACATTAAAAGATGACCAATAATTGGATCAGTCCGTATGTTGGCTTTGTTTGCCTTAAATGATAGTGGAACAGATGTATGGTGTATTTTTGTGTAGCTTTTAGAATTGTGTATATTGGGGGATATTTAGAAACGGGGAGAGTATCAGTGATGTGCTAAGGGTACTATAGAGTGTAAGTCACATATCAATAAATAATTAAACCAGATTTTTGAAGTGTTATATTTCCTTTAAGAAGGGTTTATGTATGTTTCACAATAATAAAACGGACCAACTACGACCGTTTCTGTTTTATTTATTCTACATACAAGCATATGAAATTTTCACCTAAGTTGGCCGATTGGACTAGGTAAGTGGGAATGTGATTAATTTTCTTTCAAGACACCTGATAAATTTCATGTTACAATATATACATATNTATATATATATATATATATATATATATATATATATATATATATATATTGTAACATGCCTATGGTAGTAAATTTTTGTTCTTCGGCCTCCTCGGAGTGGTACTACTTCTACTTCTTACAGTATATTCATGGTCGGTTCGGTACGGCAAAAGTTTTTCTATCATATGCTTCTATTAGTCGTAGCACATTTGGATCGGTTGGGTTAGATGGGGGAGGTTTCCTCCATACAGCGCTGCCACGGTCAGCCTGCTCCGAGTTCTTTGAGCGTGCGGATCATTGTTTTTAGTGCACTCCGGTTTGCTTCCTGTGTCAAGACGTGCTATGGAAGACTCGCTCGAACAACGGTACGCAATCAAATTTTGTGTCAAAAATCTTACCGAAACCTACTTAATGATTAAGGAAGCTTAAGGGTGCCCATCTCTTTCGTATTCTCAAGTTTCAAGGTTGAAGATGATTAAGGACGGCCGGGAAGAGGTAGCTAATGAACTCCACTCGGGACGTCCTTCGTCAATCAAAAGTGGCCGGTGTGCGAAAGTTGTTGAGCACGGATCGTCGATTGAGTGTCCGGATGACGACGAAAACTTGAAACCTTCAGAAAACTAGGCAGATGTGCTGGAGAGATCGAGAAAAATGATCAACCACACGAGACGTGAGATCGCCGCCATCTGGAAGCTCAACCAAGACAATGCTCCCAGCCATACTGCTCTGCGCGTTCGGGTGTTCCTGGCCAAGAATAACTTGTCAGTAATGCCGCAGCCCCTGTAAAGTCCGGTCCTTCCCCCAGATGACTTTTTTTGGTTCCCCAGTATAAAATGTCCCCACAGCCAAAGAAAGGTAATTAGATGTAACCAATGGAGCGAATGCGAAGGGTTGTCATGTTTGCTGCGGGGATGGCCTAGCATAACTCCACCCAACCAGACGGTATGCCGCGACGCCCACACTTAGGTTGCTATAGCCCGTGGACAAGCTAACTTCAGACATATCGTGTTGTTACGGTACTGCATAGTATGCAATGGAAAATTCCTTTTTTTTTGATTATATATTTATCGCATGATTTAACGGCTCTGACGGTCCGTAATATATTATGATAGTCATGATTATTTTTCTTCATGTACACGTGGGGCGAGTCTAGTCCCCAGAAAAACGTAGAGAGCTGATGCTGGATTTCCGGTAACCGTTGACCGCCGCCTGCCGGGGGAACAACACTGTAAGCGATGCGCCTTGGTGGCGAGGTTCTGGACCGACCAGTAAGAATGAATATTGATGCCGTCATAATCACGCCATCGTAATAAAATATACGTGATTGGCCCTCCCCCCTCCAAGACGTCCCTCTTTCCAGGCGGCCGACCGCACTGGCAGTGCACGGGGAAGCTTGCACTCCGGCGCAAGGGTGGCAATCCATGCTCCGTAAAATTCATTTTCGGAACATTAATATTGTAAATTTTATCATGTGGGACAAGCAATATGATGCCTGTGGCGTAATGTATTTCCTTTCAATGTATTATTTTTAATTGTATTTACCTGTGCTCCGTAGGGAACTATTACTGTAATCTTAATTTCATTGTCTGACTTGGTGTATTGTCGAGTACGCTTCAGGTACTCTAGATTGTTGTATTATAGGGGATTGATACAGCAGTACCAATGAGTAGTAGTTTGTCAATAAATAGTACTTAGGTTAATTTAATTTCCTTGTTTGAATAATATGATCCTGGCCCAAGTTTCACACACCCCAGTCGACCCCCCTCTCGTAATAGTGAGTTGCGACTCTAAGCAAGCGAGTAAATCCCATACAGTTGAGATAGAAGTATTTTAATTCGATTGAGCCCTTTAGATTAGGCCAAATTGACCGAAGCTTTTGATAACCCCTGAAAGACCGTGTAACGTAACAGTGTCTCCTACCGGCCAAAGGTAAGATAAAGTCCGCTGATCGTCACATGTATCAATCGGCGTCGGCGGATGTATCAATCACTGCCGGTTCAGCGATGGGCCTACTTCATTTATGGAAAATATGTTTATTAACATTTTAAAGAAACAAAATAATTTCAATGTAAATGGTTGTAATTTTATAAACGCTCTAGTTTTGGTCTCATTTAATCAGATGACTTTTTACATATTTTATAGGTTATACAACTATTTGACTTCATTCTAATGTAATAATACGAAAATTTACGTTTGAAATTATGTTTAGTACCACAAACGCTCATCCATCTCTTTATCGTTTAAACCTGCACGCTCCGTATTGTTCACGATATAGAAGCTGCACACTTATTTAAAATTAACATTTTGTGGTGCCACTTATCACATATTATATTAGTCTTGTTCATTACCTCTTCACAGTAGGCAATGTTTGTGTATTCACTTTAAGCTTTTCGGGCAATATCAAATAAAACCTAGGATAAAATAATTGAAAAGTAATTCTTTACAAATAGACGTTCTATTCATAATGTATTAACATTTCTAAAATTTGTTGTTCACGTAATATTTTCTAGCTCGTTTTTCAGTCTACCATCGCAAACACTGAATTTTTCTATGTAGTTAATAATAAAATATTGAGTATCTTTATGGCATAAAATAGTAAGAAAAAACAGTATATTAGTATTATCAAGCCTACAACATAAAATAAACAGTAATCTTCATTTAAACAGACAACTATATTTGATGTAGTAATAAAAATAACATGGAATGAAAGTTAGCTCTACTAACACAATATGAAGCAGCAAATTCATGAAAAGGTCAAAGAATTTATAATTTGCAAAGAAATAAGTCAAATGTAAGTTTCTGTAATGTGTTTCTAGCTAATTTTGAAAAAAATTATAAATATACTTGCTAATTAGCTTTGCATAACTGATTGGTATGGATCAACAGCGGTTATCTGAGCTATACATTGGGAAAATCATTAATTCATGAAGCTTAACTCCCTATAAAAAATTCTACATTTTATGGAAAATTGTAAAATTCACCCTGTTTATTTATTAATTCAACTCGTGAATTTAAATTAACTTAATTCTGAATTAGAATTCAAAGACAAAAGTCAACTACTACCTTATTACATATTTTAAAAAACACCCAAAGAATACAAATTTCCTTTCAACCCTCGATAGAAAATGAACACGTGGCGTATTTTATTTCAACATTCACCCTCTTTCCCCGGTTGTGTACGAAGCGACTAATGTGGGCGGCAGCGTCCGAATTTAAGATTTTGCTTACATGAGTAGAACGCCCACGTGTCTACAGAGGAAGTGTTGGCAACCTCGCAATGCTGGCATTGGCTTCTCAACTTTCACGTGGTATTTAGGCTCCTCCCTCATTACTTTTCTTCTGCTGTGAAGAGAATAAAGAGGTTCCCGAAGACGCCTTCCATGTCGCGTACCACGCATGGCATAGTAGCTGGAAAAAATGTGTAGATGCCCAAGAGAACTATTTTGAAAAGTTTTAAAAGTTTGTAACTTTATCCTGCATAAATCTGTCTAAATATATTTGCCTTACTTACCATTGACCTTGTAGTAATGACAGACCTGTTGTAATGTTATGTCATTTAGCTTTTAATGATACTCCACTGCAAGATTCCACTTCATGCAGCTCATTCTCTGCTAGAGTCTAGCTGCCCTAAGGTCACCCTATACTTCAGACTGATATTATTTTTGTAATGTTCATTTCTTCTGGAACCGAAATTGTGGAAATTTCTTGCTGCTTGAACTCGAATGGAATGATTAAGGCAGGAGCCATACCACAAAGGTATGTGGCGCCTTCCCGACAGATTTACCACACAAAAATGATTCTGCTCAGTCGTTTCGTGTGTGGGGGTATTCGGCCGCAGGTGATTCAGGTCGGGCTTCTAGCCTTGCCACTGGGGAACCATTGTATCTACGAGTTCCAAAACGTTATCTATTTAAACTTCTTTGTTCCTTGATTTCTTTGAGTTCCAATTAAGTCTTAAAAATAAATATTCTCCTCAGTCATATTTGCAATGACGAAAGATTTTTGAATAAATTACATCCTATTACAGAGCTACTACAAAATGACAAGGAACTGAGTAAACAATTCTCCAAGACTGGTCCAAGGACTTCATTTTGCAGAAGCGAGGTTTGCTTCAACACCCTTCGTCTGCAACCTCAAATATGTCAAGGACAACAAGGTCACAACGGTTTAGACTGGGGGTGAGGGTAGAGATTATGTGCGTGTAGAAATACTTCTTGCCTAGAGCATCCAAAAACCTAATCCCGGCTCGTTCTCTTAAGCGAGTAAAAATGTACTCTTAGAAGCGATGTTCTGATTTCCTTAACTTTTACCTACCCATTTTGGCACTGGCAGCCATACATGTCACTTGTCAGCATGCACTCTCTCATTACAATTGTTACCTTAATTATACCGTAAGAACCTCTACTTCACAACAAATGTTATATGGACGAAGTGACCAAGGTAATTAACCACATAATCAAACTGTAATGAATAATACAATTACAATGTATAGTAATGTGCTGGTTGAAATATTGTAACACATTACATGAAAAGTCCACTATTTTAATTTTAATCAATGTGTAACTTGGCCCTTGTACAAGTTCAAAAATCCAAGTGCAAGATGTTCATTTTACATAAATAATAAAATGTATGGCTCTATTTATTAAATTACTGTTGCAGTTTGGAGTGGAAGATAATGAAGGGAATTGTTACTTTTCACTTACAAAATGGGTTATTTTTCTTCCCCTTTCTATCAACCATTACACAATGAAAAGATGTCAATTATCTTTTGAATTGAAAGCTTAGAAATTAGTTTCCTCAGGTACTCATCTACAAGAAAAGAAACAAATTGAGAAAAACAAAAATAGATACTCTGAGTATTCTTACAAAGCAAGAAATACACTAAATGGCAATATTCAGCACCTAGGAAATCTCAGAAAATATGACAACTGGAAAAGTTGGTTACACTGGCTCAATAGTGATCCATCAGAAATACTAGAGTCCTCTATTTTAATCCAAATGTCCAGACCAGTTGTGCAGCAAATCCGAAGGGATATGTAGAATGGTAATAAGATTGAAATGAAACAATAAATTGTATAATGTATGAATTTTATTCGCAAATTCTTACCTATCATAGCACCACAAGTGGAGGCTACTATGGAGTTGTATGAATACAAATCCCTTTATAGTAATTTTGATTTTCCTATAACACTGCACATGTGCTCAGAGTTTTTTCTGGTATAAACTTAGGATAATTTCTCTCATTTATTAATGTATATATTTATATGTAATATATAAACCTCCTTCACCCATATTACGCTAAGGCAGTTCTTATATTGGAAAGGAACAAAAAGTATACAATTTAAGTCCCACATTTTAAACTAAACATCTAATAAAAATGTTACAAACGGGGAGGCTGCACCTTTGCCTGCTTCTGCAAACAAACATAATATTATTTTAAAATATTAACAGCGTATGTAAACAGCCCTTGAACAGAAGGACAAAACAACAAAAACATACAAACCACTAATGGTATCTAGTATAAATAGAGTATACTATAATGAAAATGACATATCATCTCCATGGCACATTTGTTTAATATGTTTATGTTTTTGTTGTTTTCCCATTTGTTCAATCATAACCATCGTATGATTCAGTAGATTTTCCCGTTGCATGAAGAGCCCCTGTTCAAGGGCCACAGATGCAGAGGTCAGGAGTTTTGGACCAATGAGACAAGTCCTATAATTATAGCGATGCAGTAGAGGGGAAGACCTTTGAGTGTACATCCAATCAGCCAGTACCAATTGTCGCAGTCCAGAGATCGCAGGCCCGGGTCGTTAATGCAGCAGGCAGTGAGGGAGGGGGAGCCGTCTTACAGAACCAGAAGACAAGCAGAAGGTTGGCACATGGAGTCAAGAGACAACTGGGTGCCAGCCTTGTGCTTCGACTTCATAACGTGAATGCATGCAAAGTAGCTATTAATAGAAACAAGAAGCAGTGATTTCTCTTTTTTTCTTCTTTTTTTCATATTGTTCGGGAAAGAAAATCGGCATCCCCTGATGCTATTCACTTTTTCAGAGCAATAGATATATCAATAATTATTCTTTAGGTTACCTACAATTGAATTCCCACCACAAATATTGATGAAATGAGTAGTTGGATAATATGGAATTACGTGGCACGTCGAGATCCCCAAGCTCCAGCAGGTGGAGCAGCTGGTGCAGCTTCGCCTGCCCCGGCGAAGGAAGGAAACTCCTGGGTGCTGGCCGTATCCGGTGTTCTCTGTTCCCAGGGTGCCCCCTGCACCACGAAGCCTGTAGCAGCTGATCCACTGTCACTACTGGAATTCTCGTCATCACCTCTACCAAATGAAGGACGATAGCTCAAACGAATTTCTTTTTCTGTTACATCCTGCATCTGTTGAAAATACAATACCATAATTAATAAATTTTTAACTGTTATTTTGCCTATTAATTGATGGAATCTATTATCCAGTATGATTAACAGATTGCACAGGTTGATTAATTATTTGATTGATTGATTAATCAAAATGATCTAAAGGTAATATAATATAATCTGACTTAAAGAAACCTAGTTAGAATTGAAATTCCAAATCTAAAAAACTACATAATTCAATAGAAGTCCACAAATAGAAGAAGAATATATAACCANCAATAGAAGTCCACAAATAGAAGAAGAAAAATATATATAATCATCATAAATATAAATAACCATCATAAATATTCCAAACCAAAAAATCCTTACATATTCTTCTTCCAAGTTCAGCAAATGATCACGAGCATCAGCAACATCCTCTTCTAGGCCAATAATAGTTACCACATTTGGATTCCCATCAGGTCTAGGGAATTTGACATCAACTTTGAACTGCTCCATAATTTTATGAATTTTTGTTCCACGAATACCAATTAATCGGGAATGCACACGTGCATCAAGTTCTACTTCTTCTTTAACTGAAGCATTCTAAAAATAAAGAAACAGAAGATAAATAAATTACACCTACATGTATTGCATTCTTAATACGTATCAATACCATTTTACAAGAGATCAAAAGTAGGTTTCCAAATACTATACTATACTCTAGATAAATCATTCGATTTTGTATACTAGATTAAAATTTAAATACAGAAATACATACCAGTTCATTTACGATTTTCATGATACTCTCTTTGGCAGCAAGAACATTTTTCTCATAGCCAGTAATTGTAATGAAATTCTCATCAGTGCTACCTTTTTTTCCAAAATTGATTTGTACATCATGGTCTGTTCTTATCTTTGTAATAACAGTCCCTCTGCGGCCAATAATCTTAGGATGATAATCAGGATCCACTTCAATCTGGAAACAAGTTCAGCATGACTTAAAAGATACAGCACATTAGAAAAGTTCTTCATAGAATGTTACAATACATTCATGATTAAGATAATTCACCACAAACAATAAAATCAAATCTATCCTAATGTCATTGGCTTTAAACATAACACATCCTAGCGCTCTTTATGATTAAACAATAAAGTTGCAGTTATATTAAGATTTTAATATTAATAACTTACCTTTTGTTCATATGATCTCAAGACACGGTCTTGAACTATTTCTTCCACAGCTTCTTTAGCTCGCTGGACACTAGCAGGAGCTCCAGTGATTTTAATAATGTCTAATTTCTGATCAGCAGGTGAAACAACAATATGAACATCATATTGATCCATCAATTCTCTTACACCTTGCCCTTTCTGACCAATGATAGAGCGATGCAAATTGAATGGCACATTTACCTATGATGAAAATTATATTTTTAAAACAAATGCTAATCCTGCTTTGATTGCAGGGGTGTTAACCATTACACTACCCATTCGCCTTCCACAACTGTACACCATTTCCACCCAGACCTACTTCCTCCTGTGTGGGGATGTGTCTCAGGTCTTCCGGGTTTTAGTACCGGGTGGAAATGGTGTACAGTTGTGGAAGGCGAACGGGTGGTGTAGTGGTTAACACCCTTGCAATCAAAGAAGAAGTCTCGGGTTCGATTCCCGGCTGGTCGCCATTTTCACCTGACCGAAAGTTGTCATTTATTAGGTACAGGTTTTGTAGGCTGGCCTCCACGATATGATATATCTTTACATCATCATAATATTCCACACTGATTCTGGTATCACAATCAATATTAACTTTAACAACCCATTGATTGTAACTGTCAATGGAGGTAACAGTCTCAATATGACGTAAAATATGGTGAAAAACATGTAAATATTTTTTATCTTCCAGTTACAACCAACCCGAGATACATATCCAAGTTCTAAATTCATGGTACTATAAAACCTAAACCTATAAAGAATGACTGACTTGATTCCAAACCACAAATACTTCTGTATGTATCTTCTTGTAAAGAGTGAATGAAAATGTTTAAAATCACAAAAATACCAACCCCATGGATAATTGCAAATGAGGAAAGAATTCTAAAAAGACCTTTAACATCCTCATGAAACAAAAGTTAAGCGTAAACAAGCAAACAACAACCAAGAATTATTCAATAAGTAATGTGTTCCAGTTTTATTTCAATAAATGAATGGGAAAAATAAACATGAAAAGTTTTAATATTACATAAATATTTAATAAATCTACCAAAAAATATGACAGCAACCCTACCTCAACTGTGACAGGTACTAAGTCTAAGAGTGCTTGTTTAGCTGCCTCACAATTCTCTTGTTTGCCAGTAATGAGTATAACATCACAGCGTCGTACAGGTGGTTCTTCCACTTCACCATTTTGCTGGCCTTCAGCTGCAACAGAATTTGATTCCTCTGGGGGAAAAAAATTAATAACATAAAAATCGACTTCTCGTTTCACAGTTTAACAATAAATAACAAATAAGAAATATCCAACCTGAAAACTCCCTCTCAGGGAACTTAATTTGCACATCATACTCAGAGGTAATATGTTGTACTTTGCATCCTTTGGATCCCATTACAGTACGGTGATGTTTCTGAGGGATTACACACTCGATGGTCACACGAGATTCCTAAAATATGAAAAACGCAAATAATAAATTATAATTGACCAAAAGAAATTAGTAAAACCATTTCATACACTTTCTCATACACAACTCAGCGTTCAATTCAGTACAAAATAAAAACCTCCAGTACAAATTTTTTCTCCATTTTGTTTAGGGGGATCAATAGCACAAACTAAAGAATTTCCATCCAGATCAGTAATACGGTTTTGAGAGGTTGTTTGTTCATAGTTAACTTTCACATGTGGTGCAATTAATTCAAAATCAATTGTGACTAACTCTTGGCAGAAATTTGTAACTGTGTTGTAAGATTGTGTCAGAAGAGATTGTCTATCATCTATTTAGTTACTAACATCAAAGTACATGCTGTTGATTGTGTTAATTTTCAAAGTGGTCAGGAGTGTGAAAAAAATAGGAATTTTTCCATAAGGAAAGATAATCCAAAACCACAAGAGATATAAAACTATTAAAGCCATCCACATCTAATTTGATTGGAGCTGGTGATATAATATGCCACCCTCAACCTTATCATACAAAAAAGAAATTTAATCACTCAAGCTGCAAGAAAATGGGAACCCAAATCTAAAATGCAGGTGTGTCACCATTAGACAAAAGATCCAGTAGGAGAACAGCATGAGTGACTCTGAGAGGATCAAATATTACAACAACCATGAATCAGCAGGAGAGTCAGTTAGAAAAAAAAAAAAATAATAATAATTTCCAATTATAATTATTTTTTTGCATAATCATATTCAAATTTTTGCTAAATTTCTGGTCTTGGGACACAGAGAATGTCAGGATTGGAACAAGAGATTTTTTGATGATTTGATTATTGATTGTCTTTTGTCATAAATATTCCTCAACATTTATCTCTACATGTAAGATATTTGAAATTTTTATATCCTCCATAACATAGTAAGTGAAACCTCAGATTACAAGTAACCTGATCTACAAAAGTTTTGCAAGACAAGCCAATATTTTTTCAAAATTGTGACTCGGTAAAATAGTAAGATTTCGCAATATGAGCAGCGTGGGAGCCCTCCTCACTCCTCTACCTCCCTCTCCTGCAGCAAGATTCTGGGTAATTAAAATGAGGTTTAAGAAATGAGCAAAATATTGGAAACAGTACGATTTTGTATAAAAATGATGAATGTGTTCAATAACAATGCAATGTCATACTTCTGTGCAATCCTGCAAAGGAAGCATAAACTATAGTCATTAATCATGTTCCTTGTTACGGTTACAGAAACACAAAACAAAATAAATAAATAAATAAATAAATAAACATAATAAAAACTTTCTTTCCATAACTTAAATAAATAAAATTCATAACTTTCTTTCCAGCGAATTTCAATGACTGCCATTTTAAGTAGCTTCTTGTTGTTGAATGTCTAACACATCCACAAAGTTTCATGCATTTCGCCACTCAGGCTTAGCTACTATGGAAGTGCAAAGTGAGAGCGGGTAATTTTTACCCGGTAGCAACCTCTTCTGTACCTAATATTTCTATCACTGAAGGTACATTATTCCGGAGTATAGTTATGGCAAATAGTGTGCTAAGTGATGGAGACACAACAGCATTGTTTATAAAAACGAAAATTAATTTTATACTTGGAGATGGTAAACAAAAAAGAGATGGACCAAGCAAGTGCTTCAGAATCGCGTTCGAAAACAAGCTCTTCTCGAAGTGAAGCGTGGTTCCAGGAAAATGATTGCAAGATCAAGACGTCTGTAAGTTATGTTCTAAAATGATATGTTATGAACATACCATACCTATTTGTGATGATGATACCAAAAGTTGAAGTACAAGTAATGCGGTGTTTTCTCAGGAATTCTTCATAATATCTTTCTAAAAGAGGGCACGCAGATAGAGAAATTGGACGATAATTCAAAAAAAAAAAATTGTCTTAAAAACATATGTTATCTTTCATCAGGTTGTAAGTTTATTATATATATTCTCTGGTTTTATCTAAATTTTATATACCTACTACAGAAAAGATGTCTATTTTTTATAATTTAAGAAGTAAGAGAGATAAAATAAAATGATTCATATAGTTCATGTTTGTATTTTACAGAAAACAATTAACAAATGTTTTTGGAATTTTATACAGTGCATGTTGTTTGCAAAGAAGTATTCTTTCATATTACAGTACAGAATTGAATATGTATATGACACAGAACTGTATACTCAGTAATCAACAGTTAGGTATTTTTTTATATAATACCAACGTTTTGTGTTTGCATATGGGGTGCACTCACTGCTGAGTTAAACATTATAAAGAGGTTTAACCATAGCAAGTACAAAGGTACTCTCAAACAATGACAGTATAATTATTATTGCACAATATTAATGTATGGATTCACTAATACACTGAAATGGAAGTTATGCTTTAAATACAATAGTTCAAAGATAAATTTTATAAAATAGTACTACTTTAAATTTTCACTTCTACAGGTACTCTTCAAATAATACAGAACCAAATTAAGTATTTTAAAAGCATGGAGATTAACACTATCTTTACAAATTTTATGCTCCAATAGTGGAACAATTCAACTTATATTATTATATCTATTCTATTTAAAAGCAAATTTCCTTTTTCAACTTCCTAAATTACATTGAATGATTATCAAATAGATTTTATGCTCAACATACCAGATCTTCCACTATCTCTTGAATACGTTGCCGTGCCCTTTCAATAGATTCTTTATCCCCTTTCAGAACAACACAATCAGATTCAATCCCAGGTCGTGGAAATGAAATGGACACATTTCCACATTCTTCAGAAATTCGATGCAAGATTTCTCCACGACGCATAACAAAGTGCCGATGATGTTTTGGTTCCACTGTCATACTGCTTTCCACAATATTATCCTTTCAACACAAAATTTATTCAAATAATAATAATAATAATATACTGAATGCACAATAAACCAAAACGTTTGTTCATCTCAACATTATCATAGTAATAATAATGAAAGACACTTACAATTTCTTTAATAGTTGCCTCCAGCTGCGCTTTTGCTTTCTCTACAGATTCTTGCTTACCAATAATAGTAATAACATCCTTCTGTTCATCTTTCTCAGATGGAAATACAATACGTGCTCCTGTTTGATCCCTAATTTTCTTAATATTGGCCCCATTCTTACCAATGAGAAACTTATGATGTTGGGGTTTAGCTCGTACTGTGGCAGTAAAGCTGGATAGCTGCCTCTCAGAAGTAAGCTCTTTAAGTTGCTGACATGCCTTCATCACATCATCTTTAGGTCCCCGCACCGTAACCTTCAAAATTATTTTAAAATATTAATTTTCCTTTACAAAATGAAATGTCAAGTATAAAATAAAATATCTCCAAAAATTAAAAAAGATCCATAGATTTATTCAACATAAAACCTAATAATTAGATATCATTTTCCACAGGACACAAGTAAACCATACAAGAGAATAAATGAATACTGCATTAATTTGATTTCAATAACACAGCTCACCTTGTCACTGTTACTATTGGCAGGAGGAAATTTAATGTGCACTCCTCCACACTCATCCATAATTGAATGGATTAATTTGCCACCAGCTCCGATAAGAGAATTGTAAAATTTAGGAGGTATGACTATTTCTTCAGTTACAATATTAGCCTACAAAGTTTAACAATGAACAATGAAACTCTTAAACAATGAATATCTTAGATTATAAAGTGGAAGAATATAATAATAATAATAATAAACATCTTTATTTGGAGGTGAAGTTAAGGCAAATTTCTTCTCTTACACTTAACCTCTTTGTGAATACATTTACATGGAAAAATAACTATATACGACATTAACTATGTGATAAAAAATACACTAAGAAAAATAAAAACAAGGAAGAGATATAAGAAAGGAAAGAATAACTCATTCATCCATCACCATTCATACAGTGGTCCTTGTGTTAATGCAACTCTGAGAGCAAAGAGGATGGCAATGTATTGGAGAACAAGTATTTTGTTGAAATATTCCTTATATTATTATCAAGGTTGCTCTACAGTTTGGCCGCCTCGATAGAGAAAGAACGAGAAAATTTCTGAGTTTTGTGTCTGGGAATTAAAAGAACTAATTTTGAAGATGAACAAGTATTTAGATTATGTCCATCGGAATAAATTGGAAAAAAGATTGGAGATGGGTTAGGGTTTTGGTCTGAAGTATTTTATGAACGAAAAGGAAAGAATGGAATTTCTGTCGGTCTTTCAGTTACATCCAACCTGCTTCCATGTAGTAGTCCGTCAAGTGATCGTATCATTTCAGTCCAAAAGTAAAGCGAATGCAAATATACTAACCAGTTCATTCTGAATTTTTTGAATACGTTCTTTAGCTTCTTCAACATTTTTCTTTCTTCCTGTGATTGTAATAACATCACTTTTTTCTCCCTCAGCAGGCAATTCAATCTTGGTCTCAGTTTCCTCACGAATCTGAAGTTTAATACATCATGCTACATATATGCTGCATCTACACATGGCTTTGGAGAGAGTATACAATTTACATAGTGAGGCTTGGAAGAATTATTTCCACTTTCACTTCACAATGTTACAATGTTGCTGGAGCTCTAAAATATTGTACTAATATAGCTCATTTTCTTTGTTTACATTGCCAGAAGGAATCTTTAAAAGAAATATCTAGTACATTTTTGAACGGATGAGCCTCCCAGTATCTACACTTCAGAAATTAAGCTCTCATAAGATGTGAAGATTAAATTTCTTATTTACATAACTTAATACAGCCAGCACAACTGTCCATAACAAAGTTGTGACCCTTCTGTGAAAACAGGTGAACAGCACAGATATAAAGCAAAAACATATATTGAAACATTACTGTATAAAAGGAAATTCACGTAAAAGACAAACAAAGCAACATTCCCTGAAGTCTCTGAACATAACAGTGAGCAGGTTAAAACCTATCAGGACTTAGTAGCTCAGTGTTAGTTCAAGACTTAAAAAGAGTTAATGCAACAAACAACCTGAAAGGAATCAATAAAGCAAAACTCTCAAAGAGGGAAAGGTGATGAAAGTTACAAACTTGTGAATAAGCATGTAAACACATTAATTATTATGTTACGAAGACTTCATAAAGTAGAATTTTTCAAATAATTACAAATTAGCCAATGATAGTTAGTCATGGCAGCCCACATTTCAACAATAGAAAGTACAACAGAATTTTCAGAGCACAAGGGAAAACAACCATAATTTCTTATTTCTTAGTTTTTTTCTTTGGAAGTAATAAAAAAGATTATAAGATGTACTGAAGGAAGAATACAGTCAGCTGTAATTTTGGTAACAAAATATGCGAGGTCTGAAAGTCAATTATTAGTATTTCATGAAAATATAAATTTAAATCTAAATAAAATTAGATTATGAAAAATTTCTTCTTGGCTGTACCTTACGAATACTAGCACCATCACGTCCAATAATAAATTTATGTATTTCCTTGTTGATTGGAACTTGTAACTGGTGTGAACATTCCTTTAAATCCTTAACCAGATTCATAAGATATTTTGCACATTTATCTACATCTTCACGTGGTCCTCGCACTTTAACAACCTCTCTTTTTTCAACAGGACCAGGAAAAGTTATCTGAACCTATGAAAAAGGTTAAGTTCATCGTATATCAGTGTAGATGTGTTCCATTTACACTAAGTAACATACTGTAAGATAAATGAGTCTTACCTGATTAAACATCTTGCAAATATCCCTAATTTTTTCACCCTTACTTCCAATAATGCTTCGGTGGAACCTTTGCTCTATTATAAGATCTTTTTCTTTTTCATTTTCTAACTTGAATACCATGTCAGTGAGTTTCTAAAATAACAAATAAGATTTAAAATTATAACAGGTAGCATTAACAGTAGGTATTTCAGTGTAGTAAAATTTCTTAATATAGAAAGCATCGACTCAGAGAAACATTGGGACTCGCCTGTTGAGCTTTTTGAACCCCTTCTTTATTGCCCTCAATCCGGATGGAATTAGAACCATCAGCTTCACTGATATTGATAGTAACCCCTAATTCATTTTGTAAACGAGTAACATTGGCTCCGCTCTTGCCAATAATATGTTTGAAAAACTTCGGATCAACTGGAAGATCAGCATATGTCAATTCAGACAAAAGCTCTTGGGCTATTTCTTGCAAACGTGCCTGAGCACGTTCAACTTCTTCACAAGGGCCCTCCAAGTGTATGTTCTTCTCTGTGAATTCTACATGCACCTGCAATATGTTAGAGCATTAAGTTTCCCTTCTTCCTAAGAAATGTTCATAATGGTAGAGGCTAAAAATATGCTTTAACAAAAGAAGGAACTTGCAAAATAATAGTGATTTCTATACGTCAAATTATCTGTTAAATTCAATCAGTCAACTGCCTATATTGGACAATCTTTGCTATGTCCAAATAAATGAAAGATTATAACCATTTCTACATTCACTGTTCTGACAGTGAAAAGATAATAGATTTAAATCGCTTAAAAAATAACATATACAGTTTACAAGCATGTCATACCGTTTGAAACTCCTGCGCAAAAGTACGAATTTTCACCCCTTTCCGACCAATGATATATTTGTGTATCCAATTAGGAGCTTCTATTTTTGTAGCTTTGCAGCTGTTAGCTTTATCATACACCAAGTTGAGAGCTAAAAATAAAAACATTAATAAAATATCTAGATGTAGGCTTCCGCAACCATAGTCAATATAAACTTGTTTGTCTGGAACAAACTACGTCTCACTAGACGTAACTACCAATGTTTCAGCCATCTTGCTGTGGGCAGAGTGCGACAGCGACTTGAGTCTGTACGACTCTGACATTGCCCTGAAGAAGGTCTATCGAGACATGGTTTGTCCCCGACAAACAAGTTTATATTAATGAATATGTTAATATAGACGTCACAAATAAAACACACACATTCATTACATTATGCATGAATGTTTCTTCTCCCGTTCATCCATACACACATGTAAATTTATGCATCTGTTTTAAGCAAAATATCACAGAAATACTTATATCACAAAACACTTCTATTTGACACCCCTGCGTCGAATTTACATACTTTTATTCATACAAACGTGGAAAATAATAGTTCTTGTAATGATCATGTTTCAAGATGCACTGAAGGCCAGGACGGTGGAGGCAGGATGCATGATCTCAACATGAACTGTATTGTTTATCTTGCTCGTATGAAAAACGTGTACACTACATCCTGAATTATTAGTTTTCTCTCATTCAAAATGTTTTATATAAAGCATTTTGAGAGTCCTTGTACCTATCGTCAATTGCTGATATCCACAAATCACATAACGGACTGGGAAGAGTATTGTTTCAAGTCTTTTTTTAACATTTGTAAGGTGGAGCCTTCTAACTTGTAAGGGGGGCCTGGAGACTAAAGGGAAAACTCATAAGTAGTTGTTTTGGTAGCAGCAAAGAAGGTAGGTTCCCAATTCATAAAATAAACACCTTGTTTGACTCGTCTTTCTTTCAGTTACAGAAGACAATAAAATCTATTTTGGAAATATCATCATGATGATCCATAACAACTTGTCAAAAGAAATGAGAGATACAAAAACATTTTCAACTTCAAATTAGTTCCCATTATTTGTGTTTCATAAAAATACCCAACATAGGCATAACAATTCAATTGATTAATTTTAGTGTTGAATAATCGATATATAAAATCCACTTCCATAACGTAATATATTTCAGAGCTGTGATTTCTACAAAGCATTGATTCTCTCTGGCCTATGATCAACACCAAAACAGAACAAACAAACCTTTCTTTCTCTATGTCATTCCAGGAATTTTTCTTCATAAAATTATATAAAGAAATTTCTCATTCCAATAAAATTTAAAAAATTAATGTAGACAAAAACAAAAAGCACGAGACAAAAAAACTTACTTGTTTGATTAACTGTTTTCTTTTATTATTAATCAAGTTATCAAAGAATCCAATTATAATATCACAGAATCGTTAAATCCAATTTAAAATTACCAAAAAAGGAAAGTTTGATGAAAAACTTGGTATAAATATAACATAAATGAATCTTACCAAAACCTAGCTTCTGCTGAGGGCCACGTAGTGTGACGGTGCTTGACTCATTAGTCGGCATCTCAACACTCACTCCTGTTGTTTGTAAAATCTCAGCAAGTGTACTTCCTCGTGGCCCAATCACATACTTGTGTTGGGATTTTGGTACTTCAACAGAAACAGAGCTGCAAGTTTTTTCCTGAAAAATTATTTTTCAGAATTAAATTTAGAATAAAGAAAATATACTTTCCCTAACTCTAAAATTAGATGAGGAATTAAAATTTGTCAAGTTTTAGTGTCTACTTTGTTTCAAGGCATTTCAACCAAGGGATCAATTGGTAAGGTTAATGGAAACTAAGCGCTTATGTTGCACATATTAAAAGACTGCAGCTTCAATTTTGGAATTCCTATTAGAAAGAAACAATATTGGTGATACATTCTGGCTATTTCATGCACCATATCACAAAGACATAAGACAAATATGGCTAAACCGAAGAGGAAAACGTCCCTAATAACTAATTACGATCTTACAGAGTACAATCAATATCAGAGTCAATATCTAGTGATTACAAATCAGGGCTACACAAAGCAATGTGGTCTTCACGGTATACAATAAACATAAATCATTTAAGAGAAAATAAAAATTTTACAACCAAACACATTGAGGACAAACACATCACAAAAGGACATGCCATTTCTGTGACTATCTCACATTATTCTCACAATAGTCCAACCCAATTATTGAAGAAAGCTAGCCTTAAACTTGTTTAGAAATAATTCACTTCTCATGACTGTATTAACAATTTTTACTGCACAGAAATCTTTAAAACAAATTTTTTCAGGAAGAAAATATCTTAGGTTTAATATGTGTAAATGAATTTATTTATACAATTCTTTCAGACAGTAAAAATAAATTTGTAATATTTTTATTAATAATAAAATAATAATAAATTTATAATAAATCTAGTCAAAAAAGTTGTTACAAACTGCTTGGAGAACAATATACTCATTTAAAAGCAAGCAAGGAACCATTCCATCAATGCTGATCAAGGGCCCTAAGGCAGAGGCAGAATTAACATTTCAGCACACTCCTAAGATAAGAATTAAAGTAGTTTGGTATGTGTTAAAATATTAACAGAATACCAACAAATTTGTACTTAATGATTCACAATAAAGTTATTTCACAAGTATGTATTATTATAAACTATAGATTATTCTGAATATATTGTTTATAAATTGTACCTATTGAAATAACTCTAAATTCTAGATTTATAATTTCAATAGGTGCTGCCCCTAGGCAAGAGCCTACTGAGCCTGTATAAAAAATCTGCCTCTACCTAAAGGAAAACCGGAGAAAATCCTGGGCCAAGATGAAGCTACAAAATTAATGTAAACAACTGAGCCAAGGTTGAGTACAGAAAACTAAACTTATGTGAATTTATGTATGTGAACTTATGTGAATACACAATACAAGTGAGCAGGAAAATAATTTTAGAAATTGTTATAGTTATTTTGAAGGTACTACAGCAATGGTATGATAAAGTACAAGACAAATTTAACTTTTATTTAAATCGGTAAATTCTTTTACATTGTAGAAGCACTGGTGCAGTACGTAGCTTTTAACCACGTATTTGAAGAGATTCAATTTAATAATACCTTTTGTGTCTTTGGGGAGGGAATTATATAGAACGATTCCTGAATGATGTGGCCCTTTTTAGAAAAGAAAAGTTGACACTCTAGGATGATAAATATTTTTTAATACAGATAAATTTGTGTCATTAAACTGTCTAGAAAACACGTAAAGGATTTTAAGTGGTTTTAGTATACCTTCAATAGTCAATACTTGAGCAAGGTATCCCACGTTAAACACTTGAAAGGAATAAGTGATTTCATTGTTGACAATAACGTGATCTAGCAATAGGATGAGATGAATCAGTTTGATCAAACAATAGTTTGAGATAATATCAATGGTCCTCAAACAATGTGGTATTAATAATGTTTTTGTCATTCAGAAGTACTGGGTTTGTACCAGGTGTGTAAATATGAAACCGGAATTTTTGTACAGAAAATACACGTTTATTGTATGAAAATGATAAAATATTTTTTTCAAAATATTGTCCATCGCTAACTAAGTATTTTTTTAATATCTCTGGCAATTTAAGAATGCCATGCCCAAAAAAACGTTGCTCTTTTGAGGCAAACCAGTCATCGAGCTATTTTCGTACATTTTCATAAGAAGTGAAGCGCTACTGAGCCAATGCGTGTCCCATCGACGCAAATAAATAATAGTCAGATGGAGCCAATTTTGGTGAGTGAGTCGCATGCGCAGGTACTTCCCAACTAAACACCTCAATCGTTTCTATAACCGATTTTGCTGCGTGTGATGGTGCATTATCATGAAGCAAAATCGGTTTGTGTTGCCTTTCTTGATATTCTGGTCGTTCTTCATTTAAATCTATCATTTGTTGTCGGTAATGTTCAGTATTAATGGTTTAGCAGCTCATAATAGATCACACCCTTCTGATCCCACCCAACACAGAGCATTGTCTTCTTTCCATCGTGATTTGGCCTTGCAATCGATGTTGATGGTTTGCCTAGAGTTACCCATGATCTTTAACACTTAAGATTCTCAAAATATATCTACTTTTCATCACCTGTTACAATTCAATGGAGAAATGACTTTCTTTTGTACCTGGCGAGCAGCATTTCGCAAGTGATTTTTCGGTTTTCTTGCTGTCTTTCATTCAATACATGAACCCATTTCCCACCTTCTGGATCATTCCCATGGCTTCCAAATGTATGGAGATAGCTTCTCAAGTTATGTTTATTTGATTCGGGAGTTCTTGTTGGGTTTGAGTGTCATCTTCATTCAACAATGCTTGCAATTCACTGTCTTCAAACTTTTTCGGCAGTCTTCCACATTCTTAGTTTCTCATGTCAAAATCGCCACTTTTTGAATTTCTTAAACCACTCGGAGCACTGTGATTTACCAAGAGCATGCTCACTGTAAGCTTCAACAAACATTCGATGTGATTCTTCAGCAGTTTTCTTTAAATGGTACCAGAAAATCAATGCTGTCCACAAATCGTAGTTTGTAGGCAAAAAAACATGTTCAATGCTATTGAAAACTATGCTGTTATATGAAACTTGTATTGTTGTCAGCTGTCAAAGAAATAAAATGGCAATGATGATGCGGTTTGAAGGTTGGTCATTGACAGCTATGGTCATCCATGGGCAAATTCCACTTTCATATTTACACACCTGGTATGCACAAATCCTTTTTCTAGAGAATCTATAAAATACAACATAATTCTAAACGGGTAGCGACTTTCTCAGTAAACATATGTTTGATTATCATAAAATAAAGTTACAAAGACCTTTTTTTTAAGGTTCAGATGATTTATTTAAGAAAAAACAAAAGAACGGACAAAAATTGAAAAAACATTCCCTCTTGCTTTTAGATAATTGCGTTTACTTTAACATATTTTAATTTTCATTGTACAAAGAAATTGTGATAAGTAAAATGCAATATTATTCTTCACACACAAAAGTAGAGCACATTTGAAATATTTATCTGTCATTTGAATATCACCAAGAAGTCCAGGCAAACCTCCCCCCACAAAAAAAAAAAATTAATGACAGTTTTGAGAGTTGAAAAATAAATTTATTATGAATTTATTTCAAACAAAAATAAAATTGAATGCATTAAATATTGTAATAGCCTGTCATAATACAGAAATTTGTGAAGATCATCCCTTGTAATGTTTTGATGATTCACTCAGAATAAGTCACTGGGCACAGTAACAGCATTCATACTTATTCTAGCATCTGAAAATCCCATAAAATAAAATAAGTTTAAAAATGTTTAAACAGAGAAATAGTTATGGTTCATCTCTATAACAAAATTAAAATTTTAGATTAAGTTGTAGCCATAAAAATAATGTGATATTAGCAATTGAATGGATGATGTATAGTTATGGCAATTGGATACTAAGTACCCCAAGTGAAAATTCAAAAATAAATTAACTTAAGAATGAATAATGACTTTTAAAATACAGAAAGAAGCAAAAATATAAACTGTAACAAATTATTTTTAACAGGATTTTCCTTCAAGAGTTTACAAACAACAATCTTGCAAATCACAGGTTGAGGAAAGGGATGGTACAAGCGGACACAAAAGAATTATATAGAACTACATACCATCTCCTTATGAATACCAATAATACGCTCCTTGGCAATCATAACTCCTTCTTTCTCACCAGCAATAATAATCTCATCTTTTTGTACAGATGGTGGGGGCACATTAACCCTGATTCCAGTTTCTGCCATTAATGCATTTACAATAGAATGATGTGCTCCAGTGATAAAAGGATGGTACATCTTCGGCACACTCACAGTTTCACATGCTTGTTTTGACTGAAATAAGATTTACATAATTGTAATAATAAATTAATTCTAACAATACATTTAAAACTAACCGAGGATCTTCAAAAGTTGATATGAATTTCAATTTTTACCATAACACCACTCTTATTGTAACTTGCTTTTCCTCTACTAATGTTTCAGTATATATAAATTAAAATCTGAACTATAGTAACATTTCATTATTCTAAATAAGTCAAGAATACATAGGTAAAATCATTTCATGTGAAATTGGAAACTTTTGGGGCATTTCCTAATCCCTAAGTTCTTCTGACATGAAATTTCCTTATAGTTAAAAAATAATTTCAAGATCAAATGTAGTCTTAAACATGCACTCTCAACTAGCACACAATACATACTATCTCATACTTCACACAGCATCAATAAGAGGAAGGGCAGAATCAATGGGCCAAGAAGGTTACGATCCCTCTATCATATTTTGGTTTCTACAAAAATAAAATTAAGCTTGCTTTACATTCTTTTCAAAGCAAAATATTTTTTTAATTTCATAACTATTAAGAACATAAAAAGAAAACATGATTTTATGATGATAATATAATAATACTCTTTTTATAACAAAAATATATATAAAAAGTAGTTAGAACTATTATTATTTATCCTCCAGTCCCTAAGAAAGAGATTTCTCATATAATCACAGATAATATTTGTGAAAATAGAAGTATTCTATTTCAAAATATAATTGAGATAAAAATATGCTTACATACAACACATTTAGGTCACCTTAAAAAATTGAACTATCAAACCAATTCAAAGACATTGTCACCAATTCTGTGTTTTAAGAGGAAAAAACATATCTAATCTGCAAGACTTCATTAGTACTTCACTGACATCAATTACTAGTAACGCAATTACTAGCATAAATGAACCCTCTCCAAAAAACAGAAAACAAACAAACCTGCTCATCAGATGTAACTTGTATCTCATGAACAGCTTTCTCAATGCCTTCTTTTGTTCCTGTGATAGTTACTTCTTCTGAAGGATCTCCTACGCTGGGAACTGATATCTTAGTAGCTGTTGTTTTTTCCAAGTCTTTCAACTTCTGTCCATTTTTACCCAGGATAAATCGATGATGTTCCTTGGGAATTGAAATAGTTGTTTTCGCCTGAAATTTCAAAAGGATATCTTTATCTTCATGATTATTATTCTGCTTACAAATAAATTTTATCAAATTTAAGGAAGAAAATGCAAGTAAATGTCAATCGGAGCCTCTGGAATTGTCCCAACAAACCACAAAAATAAAATACATTTCACTATGAATTTTAAAATAATTGTAAAATATCTGGTTTTTGAGAAACTGTTGCAAAATGAAAAATGCACCATTTATGCAAGTTTTATACTAATTTTAAACAGCATTTATACTAATACAGGGAGGCTAGTAATTCTTCATCTCAAAATTCCACGACTTTTTCCCTGGCAAATGAATAAATTTTCCCCGACTATTATCGCACAACATTAACATGCGCGCAGAAATTACTTTAACAATTGAGAAACAAACATCCTAGCAGGTGAAATCTAATACAAACAAACTGGTAATTTCATAAAAGGATATGATCAATAATCGGTAAACCATTCTTCAACAGTTTACATGTCATTAGAAAATAAGCATACTGATCAGAAACGTAAATAAAACAAAGATTGATATTAGATGGACTAAGGACTAATGTAAGAGGCTTTTAGCTCTGTCATTGTTGAAACGACACCGAGGCAGTTTCAGAACAAATCGATGTAGACAGAATGTGGGCAGACACATTACAACCCCATACTCTTGCCCCATCTCATTATTATTCTTTCACAATTCTGAGAAAAATAATAATAGTATAACATTCTTCCAGAACATCAGGGTCATCTGAGTTAAGATGCAATCATGACATTTGTGGTAAGTGAAATGTAATATCTTCTAAAAGGGGCAAATACAGGGTAGGAGTGGAGTCGCCGACTATTGTCGGACACTCCAATAGTTCTCGCTTAGAATTAGTTATGTCAATGGCGCATTCTATCACATCTAGAGGTGGGTTCTTGCAACTGTTGGGTCTTCAGCTCAACTGGAGATGTTTAGTGTGAGATTGGAGCGATAATAGTTTCATTGTAACAACATTAACACTTCCATAAGCTGTTGAAACAATTGTTAACAGTTCTATAAATTGTTCTTGTAAATTGCTGAAACAATTATGAAATGCGTGCAATCAGAAATACGGCGAATCCGGTATCTGATATCTTACATGATCATCAAAATAAATTAGTGTCAAACTTTGGTTTGTAACTGTACATTTGTAAATCAAACTCACACTCATTGTAATTCCTTATATCGTTAATATACAAATACACAATCGTTACAATGAAGCATTTCTGCAGAACAGAGTGAGACTGTTGCGAAAGATGAGCTGCAGTGGAATTATTTGATGGAACTGCTTCACAGCTGTCTAGCACACCTCTAATCATATTCCATCAAGACCTCCGGAAAAAACAACCTGTTACTTGTGCTTCTGCCTTTTATTGAAAGAACTCACAGGAGAGTTACTGTGTAGAGCAAATCACCTTAAATTAATTCAAGGGGGGGGGGGGATTTTTATAGAATTTGTAACATACTTTTTAATTTGATGATATTTGTTATTGCTTTTGAATTTTTCCATGAGTAGCAAGCAAATTACCAGACTTTTCCGTCTTCCAGAAACACAAAATTCCCTGACTTTTTCCAAATTGTCCTGTTGCTTGCCATCCTGTAATAGTAATGTAACTACTATTTAGTAATCTGTGTTTCAAATTATCAATACCCTGATTTTGAAGGATATACTGACTTGCTGAACAATCAACTCGGAAGCAACAGGGTTTTACAAATGAATTTATAAGACAATTTGGCAATACAAATGAAGACATTTCTGTTTAAGATTGGGTTTGTTTATTTCTCTAGTTAACCTGTATTATGATATGTAGGGTCATTTGTTGTTGCAATTTGGCTGGATTAACATGTGTATACTCTACAAGTAGCAGGATTAATGACTTTATCAACTAATTGGAATCCTGGAAAGGTACGTCTGAGTAATTTTAAAGAATTTTCACAAAAATCTAAAAAAAGAACTACAATGATAACTTGTTGCCTGTTAGGGTAATAAACAATTAAATGATTAACCCAAAAAATCCAGTGCCACAACTTTTTCAAGTACAATAATTTCTCCTCCCGAGCTAAGACATTACAAATCCTCCACAACACTCCAAGGATTCGTCCTAGTATGCAGTATAAATATATGACAATTTTATTCTTTTAAAATTCCACTATATTTCATGCTTCACATATAAATTTCATATTTTTGTAATGGTAGGTCTATATCACAGTTCAAAAACTCACGTGCTTGGAGGGATGGGATTAGAACAAAAAGCAATGAAGCAGAAAGGAGGGTAGAGGTATTGCAATGTAAAATTACTTTTCTATAAGTTACAATACTTGTGCGACTCACTTAAGTCCTATTTGTTAACTTGAACATACAAAAAAAAAACACTGTTATAAACGAAGGTACAAAAGTATACAACTAAACTTACTAAGTCTATAGCTTGGCTAAATGAAAATTAAATATATCAGTAAAAACTATCAGTAAAAACTAACAACACCATTTCAGAAGAAGGAAGAAAGTTAATCAGGTAGGTAGAATATTTCACTTTATGTGATTCAATTCATTATAATTTATTTATATTTATATATATTTCTTTTTTAATTACGTAAAAGATATATTTCTTCAATGGATTTGCCTCAAGTGGAAAAGTTAAAAGATTTTCATGTCCTATTAACCCAAATAAAGTTTGTTAGTTGCAGTACTAATAACTGTGGATTCCAAAAACTGCTGTGTCATGAGTAATAACCTCAGCTGAAATAGAACAGTTTTGACTTTCAGAACGTACAATGGTGAATTTGAGAGTTTATTCATTCACCATCAGTTATTCACTTAATAGTTAAAATGTATTTAGAGTAATCATAAAATATCAAATATCAATATACACTAATTCAATTATCAAGATAAAATATTATTCAGTATAATGCATTTCAACAAAATCCACTAGCATTATTCATCAAAACTGATAAGAAAATCCTGAACTTTAAACAAAACAATTGAAAACTTTCACAAATTTGTAATTTTACTTAACACAAAAAGTTTGAATAAATGAGGGAATGGATGAAAAACCGCTAACAATATTTAGAAATTAAGAAAAGCATTACCTATAGCGCTAGATAAAACATCAGTGTCAATAACTGGAAAACCACACTCACATTGTCTGATCTGAACCTTTTGATTGTATGACTATAACATAAATGCAAAGAGAATCGTACCATAAATGAGACAAAAATTCACAGGAAAGTCAATAATGTTGCACGATTAAACTAGCCTTTAACCCTTTTACTTCAGTTATTAAGTTTCCTGAGCTTAATATCATAATTTCATCATCTCTTGTGTGCACTATATCCATGAGCAATCTACATTGTTCCTTTTTTCCTCAAGAATGGAGAGTTTTCTTAAGTTTGCAATCAAAAGTTCCATTAGTTGGTAGACCAGTCTTGTTTATATTTGTTCACCTGTAAGTTGATATTTTTCTCAAGAAAATAAGCGGATATGCCAAAATTATTAAGACCAGTTCACAAACAAATGGAACTCAAGATTTGAGAAATGATCTACTTTCAAGAATATTAATTTCAGTAATACTTAAAAGGTCAAAGTCAAACTATCCCACAACAGGTGTGGGGTCAAACTATCCCACAACAGGGTTCGTGGAGGGTAGAGTTCCACAATTCACGGAGGGTAGGCCTCAGCACTAGGAGGAGGAGATGGAGCCAGCATCTCACTCCGGCTGGTTGGACCCCAGGATAGACTCAATACTCATTTTACAGCACACTAAGTAGGTCTGAGAGTGTCTGGATGATGGGGTGAGATGAAAATGCCCCATCCCAATGGGAATCGAACTCTGGCCATCCAGCCAACAAGTCAGCACACTACCTACTGAGCCACTCTGACTCCATAATTTAAAGGTACCCCATTTAATTTATCAAACATGTAAGTATATGCAAAAAAAAATTCATTACTGATGAAATGAGCTGAATTCCTTAAGAGCATCTGAAATGAAAAATTAAAAAAACAAACATGAAATACACATGAAGAGTTTTTACCTGTGTTTGGAATTGAGTTAAAATTCTTCGTCGTGCATCCAATACCGCATTTTGCTTACCACTAACAAGAAATGTAAGGGACTGGTCTTTAGAAGATGAAGTTTCAATATGAGCACTAGTTTCTTGCATAATTTTCATACATGTTCTTAAAGATTCTCCTTCTCCAAATTTATCACTGTGATCAAATTTCCTTTCTTCAAATGGTACTCGAAAGACCTAAAAGTATAGAAAGTTTTAGGGTTAAACTCTATTTGATTTACAATCTGAATAATAATACAAAATATTTAACAAGTGGAAATAAAAGAAGAAGATCCAACAGACAAATAAGAAAATATATCAATAATAAATAAAACAAATACTTTTGTACCAAAACCTTCAACAAATTTTACAACTATTTTCAGGACATTTATTCCTTTCTTTTACTCACAGTACAGATAATTTCAAGAAATATTCAATATTCACAGATGGCATATTATCATTCCCACAAGATTAAATAAATTACATCAACTAGCATTTTAGATCAGTCAAGAATGGAAAATAAAATAATAGGCTCAATATATTAACCTCAAGCCTCACATCTTACAGAATTCCTAAATTTGGTTAAGTAGAAAAATTTAACATTAAATTTGGAAAATGTATTGACATTTGATTAAACTACCTAGAAACACAGCCTAGAAAAATTCTCAGAACCCTATCCTTCAGTTAATAAAACTAGGAGTTTCATAATAATTACTCAAAAGACCCGCAAATAAATAATTTAGTTAAATTTTAAAAAATTACAATTTATTTGGTTTTTAAATAACTGAACATTAAGTGGTGCATAGTAAGACCACTGTTGACTTAAAAACAACCATCCAAGAATGACTGATGAAATGAAATACAGAGAGAGGAATGGAAAGTCAACATAGTCATTGAACCCATAAAATTTTTCAGCAGTGATTCAGACACACCTGAGTAACCACTGATGATCCTATTCTCATTTTGCTGTTCCATTGTCCTAGTTGGTTGACAGTTGGTGAAGAATTAACAGATTCGGGTAAAGCTGGGAAAACCTCATCATATTTGTAGGTGGGGGGCTCGTAAGAGGCGTCCTCTTCCATCACTGCTTGCTGCATTTTTGGGATGTCCTGATTCGCGCCAAGTCGTTACAGTAACACTACAATTATAAATAAAAATATTTAATTCTTCAGTATTTCTAGTTCAGTCTGGAAATAGAATGCCATCACCTTCCCTTATGGGTTAAGATTTAAAGCAAAATAGAAATGATTTATTCGATGAATATACATATAAAAAGGGCAATATTTGCAATAAACATGCATGATAAGGCCAATAGTAGTTAAATGACATAGGACGTATGTTAGCGGTATTCCAAAACCATGCGACAACCCAGTCGACGTGTCACTATACTTATTGACGTGGATGCGACTTACTGTACTGTAATCCAAAAAATCCGTCCTAATTAAACGTTAATTGCATCCCTCGCTTTTGTTTGACCTGGTGTCTTCCTAAAAATAAGAAAATATGCATTATTACAGTTCAAAAGTAAACGTAATTATCATCGGCGAAGCGATTCCACTCACCGACTTCCAAGTACTGACACGTCCCTAGGTTGTGAATCACATCGCACGAGCGCATGCGTATGCGAATGACCCAACTCCATTGGGTTTAATCTTGATGATCCTGGTACATACACCTCTTGAACTATGATACAGACTCTACCATGTAGTTAGGTATACTTTATTGCTCACACTTAATTCAACAAATGTTCAGGAATAAATATTGTGTTTCGTGATGATTAGAATAAATGTTAATGTATTATAACCCTTTATTCTGTGAATTTGATAGTGTTTGTTGATTATACACAAAATGCTCGTAACATGCTATTGCACACGTAAAATCTGACCGAATATAATCGCTAATTTACTCAAACTTTATTATGATCTAAAATCTATGTAGAAACTATGATATTAATGGTATAAGTGACACACAATCGCAGCCAATCCGAACAGGCAAAATTAGCTTTCAATTTATAAAAAAATGGGAGTTGTCTTCCAGTACGCAAGAGAAATTAGTAAAGGGCTGAAACATTTACATGCTCGAGTGCAGTCAAAATTTGTATCTTATAATTCATTTTGAATAATGATAAAAGCTAATAATAGGGTTAAGAAATACAAAGCGATATTGAATCTGAATCATGTACAGAAAACTCGCTCTCTGTTTTTACAAAGTTTTCATAAGATGGAAGAAAACATGTGTAATCACGTTGCAGGAGACATACCAGGTCACATATGACATCGGGTTTATGAAACAGAATTTCCATTCTGTGCCAGAACAAAAAAAGGTTTGGAATTTATTGCAAATTACCTGAAAAAAAAAGTTTCTCATAAAATACCCGGTAACTGGCGGCGACTGAGAGGAGGAAGGCTGGGGACCGGTTACCTCCCCCACCCCCACCCCACACACAAACACTTTTGTAAAAATTATTATCCCATTTTACTCTCCTGAACTAAAAATGATTCTAAAATTTAAAAAGGCTGAAACGAACTGTTGTTGTGCCAACTAATTATTTTTCCTTTGTTTTTGTTTTTTAATTTTTAAACCCACAAAACGCAAAGCGTTAACATTAACAATTTTTTTATATTGTTGTATTTGTAAATAGGAAATGTAGCGTGCTATTGAAGCTTACCTACATGGAACGATAGGAGTTAGGAGTTGGGTGGTAGGTCATTGTTATACTCAAGTTATCAAGAGTTTGGGCACTAAAAAAACAAAGATGTCGGAGTCGAGTCTGGGCTGCCACCACCAAAAACCCCACACTCGTTAAGACTTGAACTGCCTGTAATTGTTGTTTGATATTAAAATCATCGTTTGGTAGCACTTACACATACCTTACGGGTGTGCCAACGCTATGGAAACAACAAAGAGACTACTGTAAAATGAATTTCGTTGAAAGTAGATTAATAAATTAAGATTTCTTGGATAATTTATGCAATGTATTTTATGAATAGTAATATTAATTTTGTGTTACACTACAAAGGAAAAAAAAAGTATTTTAAGGACAGGCTCTCCTACTTTCCTCGAGCCTACAGGCTCGAGTTATTTTGTCATGTTTGGTGGTAGTGAATACAACGTATAAGAATATCACAGTCTATTAGTATACGGCATAGGGAGAATCAATTGAGTAGGTTGGCAATTCTCCCAAATTTGGTAACTTTTTAGAGGGCAGCTAGACTATAGTAGGTGGGTTTACCAACAACTTGGCCGACGTGGAAAGGTTAGTAGAAATAGTTAGAGTTATTGATACTAGGAGGAGCTGGATAGAGGAAGGAAGGTTTGCCTTTCAGTAGTCACAGCTATATGAACTGGGTTATTAATGTGAAAAGCTACAAATTTTCTGGATGACTTGGTGATGAGCGACAACACTACCACCTGCGCCACCGCTGGGGCTTCATTACCAATTGGGCGGGCCATACTGGAAGATATCTAATACATCATGTTAGCGGCTAACCTAATCGTATACCCAGAAGCAATTATCCCAGACGGCACGTAATTACGCCAAGGGTAACTTTTCCTTTGCTTTTGCTTCGCCGTGCTAAGTATTATCCATAGATTATATACAGATGGTATTAGGTTTGTTCCAGCAGCAAATTCCAAACAGTTCGGAACGGTTCGGAATTCTCTCAGGATTTTCTCAGTGCGCATGCGCGGAATTCAGGACGATTCCGAACCATTCGGGATTGTTTGCTGCTGGAACGCTATTTAAACGCCATAGTTTCTTTAACAGTTTACTAATGCGGTCAGTGACTTTACGTACGTAGGGCAAGTGAGCAATGCCCAGTGTCAGATTTTTTGTTGGAATGGAGAATCCTATTTATATCTCGTTGTGAATACCCATTGAATTATAGTGCCATGTTTAAGTGTCTATTTTCTTCCTTTAAATGTTTGGGTTCACAAATGCGTGTGTCTCTATCAAATAAGGTTTTAATCATGACCCTCTTTTGAGCTGGATGATGATTTGAAGTTTTATGTAGTACCGTTCCGTATGCGTCTTCTGCCGGTATACCTTGTGGCCAAGGCCTCCGTCTTCTTTTCTTGTGACCATGACATCCAAAAATGGTAATTGTCCATTAACCTCTCTCTCCATGATAATTTCAATGTTCGGGTGTATATTATTCAAATATTAGTAAACTGTTAAAGAAACACAAGGTCAAGACCATTTTAAAACCTATTAACCAGATTCACAGCGTTCTCCAACCCAACAAGGACACACGAGATCGCCTCACCAGTAGAGGTATATACCGGATTCCTTGTTCATGTGGTGGTGTATATATTGGCACTACAAAGCGCAGTGTTAACATTCGGCTTACAGAACATTCCAGATACTGCAGACTCAGACAGGAAGACAAGTCAGCAGATGCTGAACATGCTTGGAAGGAGGGACACGACATTCAATTTGTGACAAACTGTGAAAATTGCTTCCACGTTGCAGTACCATACTAGATTACACCGGGAAGCAATAGAAATACATAAGAACCGGAATAACTTCAATAGAAAAGAGGAAAATCTAAAGATCAATAGTGCCTGGTACCCCGTGCTTCGTAACTTAAATCCAAAACCTGTCATCTTTAAAATGTACATAATATTTCATAACACTTTCTAAGAAATCCTTCTATTGAAAAATTTGTTCTTTTAAAGAAAGGAAGAATGATTATTTTTCATTCGAATGTGTTCTGTGCATTTTTCTCCCAAAGATTTCGACGGTAGGTTAAATTACCTCTCTTGTATTTTTTGTGATCTAAGAATTATAACGAACATTGGTTAAGTTAACATATTTGAACATATTTTCACAATAAGTATGTTGTCTGATAATGTTGTATTCTTGTTGTGTTTTCCAGATGTTGCGATGATGACCTAAAGAGTGATCTCATTGATTTTGGCCAGTCTTGGGTAAATAAACATAACGAACTTAATAATACACCTGGATAGTATCGACGTTTGAAGAGTGGGTAAGGTTACGTAGGAGGCAGTTCATTAAGTAAACACAAATGTGAGTCGATCAGTATCTCTTGAGTCAAAGTTATTCTTGGTAGGTTGACGAGCCATTCTCATTTGTTAAACAGAATGATATTCAACCTGTATAAATGAAAATCGTATGGTTTCTTCATAGATTATTGTTCCACATCACCTTCATAAGATTTGTGGCATGTAATTCGCTCATACAATTAGCAGAGGGATTTATACACCACTGTGGCTTAAGGCAAAACCAACATTCCATTGACTGCTTTCTACACAGCCAGTGGAGGAGGTAGGAATTTAATCACATTTCCCTACGAGTTTAATAAAATTGTATCACTTTTTTGGATTTACCTGCATATTTTGTTTCTCATGTGACTTGTTTTATCCGGTTCATTTATTGATTTATTATTGGTCCAAATAGTTGGTAGATATACATAAATGAGTACCTTATTGCAAGTATACCCCATTTTTATATACAGGATTGAATATTTCCATTCATATGAGAATGTCATGTAATCTTATGAATAAATAAAATTAAGAGCAAGTATATATTTTTTCTTTGTATACATTACCTGTCAATTGTAACCTGTTTTCATTTTCTGTTTCAAATGTGTAGCAAAATATTTCAGTTATACATTGTGTTAACAAATGTTGGTTTTTGCAGGGAAAGTATTTTCAGCTAAATACAATGTGAAATGAGGAAGCATTAGATCGTGGGATGGGGAGTACAGTACCTAGAAGGGGAGGGGAATTGGGAACTGCCGCGCCCCCTGGCGGCCGCTTTTAGAAGAGAGTAGTTGGTATTGAATTCCGAGTGGTGCGCTGAAATCAGTAACACACGGCTAGCACGCGAGACGGTGGTTTGGTATATGCTCTGTGGTTATAACTTATGGAAGCGTACTATTTCCGCAATGAATGAAGAACGTAGATGCAGAAAGAACTGCCAGACCTGCTAACCTAACGACCAAGTAGTTTTGATACCGGTCACCCGAAGCGTGGTTGGCGATTTAGTTGACGGAACTCCCCCTAGATGGTGCCACCCTCCTATTGTAATATTACTTCGTGGCCGAGTCATTCTCTGGACGTAGATTCTTTTCCCTCGTTGATGCAGGCATTGAATTTAAAATTATTGCAATTAGTGGATTGCGATGCATGTTACATATAATTAAATGCACGCAATCAGAATTATCAATTTTTACTCCAACATACTAATGATTAATTCAAAGACGTCCCGATCCAATCTTCGCGTCGACACAAAATTTTTATTAACCAGCAATTTTTTGCACATACCAGACAATTTATTCAACTTGTTCTTCAAGTGCGATTTAAACACGAACCTAATGTAATCTGTGATACTTCCATGGATGGAGGGGACGTTGGACAGCCATCTTTTGGCGCGAGACTTTTTGTGAGAGGGAAGTTAAGGGTGTTGTACATGTTTAGGCAATGTGATTGACTGAGTTGTATGCGTGAAGCGATATTCTAATACGCCCATTCCGAAAAATGTCTTGAATATGATTGACTTGCACTGCGCGTTTTCGGGACGGGTACATCTAGTCTTATTCCACTTTGGGCGCCAAAGGGGCAATGAGAATATGTTCGTAGGAAATATAGCTGTTATGAGGAATAGGGCATTTTCAATGGCCTTCTATACTTGCTCCAGAGTCATGTTGTCCAGAGTCCAGAGCCAGCTGTCAATTCACTTTCGATTGAGGTCGCATGAGCCAAGAGCGCTTCACGCACTAGCGAAACTAGCGGTGGGAATGAACATATCTTCATTGAAATATATCGGGAACGAACAGATAGATTCCGTGGAGATGATAGGCGGGCGTGTGCGGGGTTTGTAAATAGCGAACGCGTGAGAGCTGCGTGAGAGTGGATGTGCGAGCTGTGTTCGAGAGACGTCAGTATCATTTACAGATCAATTATATGGTAGAAATTGGCAATTTTTTGTATAGTTGAACTTAAAATATACTTTTCATCTTCCCACGTTGAGTGAAATTGGTAACGAGTGTTTAGTTGAGTGACTTTGTGAAGTGGTTTCTGTGCTCTGGCAGTGTTGACTGATTTATTGCGTACTGTAAGGTTAAAATATAACTGTATGTTAATATCAAAATGCCGACTTGGAACCAAATTCAATCCCAACTACGAAATCCTAACAATCCTGTCGTATTTTTCGACATTAGTGTTGGAACAACGGTAGTATTCTATGCATCTTGCGCATCATTACAATATCATAACATTCTTGTAGTGAACAATATATTTCTTTTTATTTTCAGGAAATAGGTAGAATGATTTTAGAACTGTTTGCAGACGTTGTACCCAAGACTTGTGAAAATTTTAGGGAATTTTGCACTGGAGAATACAGACGTGATGGGGTGCCTTTAGGCTATAAAGGAGCAATATTTCATAGAGTCATTAAAGATTTTATGATTCAAGGAGGTGACTTTGTTAATGTAAGATGTGAAAAATTATACATGATTAATAAAGGCCATTTATTTTCTTGAAACATCTTACTAATTGAAGCTTTCTTTCATTCATAAGGTTTTTGTCATATTTTAATGCATCATTCATATTTATATAAAGTGGTATATTAATGTGAATACATTTCTACTTATAATTTGAAGCAGTGACAGCTCACCAGGTGATTGATGTGAAGGGCTCCACTTGCATACTTTAACAATAACTAATTTTTAATGTCTCTATATGAAATATACTCAATGAAATCAGCATATAAATCAATATTTGAGTAAATAGGAAGCTACACAACTTATTATAAAATCTAACAGGCCCTTCACCTATTTATCATTTAACAGGATGCCATTGTATATAACTAATAAATTATTTATTACTTAAAATGATACGTTACTTACATAGAATTACTTTGTTTGCATCAAAAACCAGAAATTCTTACCAAGGGACTTTCCTATCTCTTCTTTAGTACTTATTTAGAAGAGTCTTGAATAATTTTTAACCAATTACATCAGTAACATGCATAAATGAAAAGTTGAAATTCTGCTTCCATTTAAAAAAAAAAATTTGCACGTATAAGTCAAATGAAGGTATTTATTTTACATATGTGAAAAGAAATGAAGTAGACTAAATATTCTTATTGGGTATTGTTAAAATCGGAAAAGTTAAAAAACTTAGAACAAATATAAAATTATCACAAACCTTTTAGAAATAATTTGATAATAAATTTGTCAAAAAAGCTATTATAAATTGTGTACAACAATGTGGAGGATAATCAACTAATTTAGTATAGAACCTTCTCCCCCTTGTCACTGTTAAACGATATTGTAACACTTTTAATTTAATATTCTTAAAGTATTGTTTCAAAATAACCTTTCCTATGGTAGATACAGTTGGGTTTTACAGACTTCATTGTGTGGTGCACAATACACATTGACTTTTCAAACAGATTTGCACAATGCAATTCTACCCTTACCCCAGGATATTAATCTAAAAGATACTTCCTCACAACTGTCCCGAATCATTTCTTCTCTTTGGAATTGAAAGTAAATATCATACGATTCATTTCAAAAGAATACTGAAATGCTTGGAGATAGCAAATAGACCTCAATGTGAATAAACCTGAACAAATAATGCCAACAGATTAGCAGTAGACATTTCCAAGTTCTAGAAATTATGTCATTGACAAATCAGTGTTCCACAAGTGGAGAGTTTACAAATTGTCTTGTCATTGCCTATGTAGTTACTTAATTGTAAAATTAGTTGTATTATTTTTCAAAAATTTATCAAGAATATTTTCCATCTTACAGACACTCTTCTATGTATGAAGGACTAAATTAATACATTTCAAACATTATAATACCTTAGGAATTTCAAAGATTGTTGCCCTATATTCTTGCCAATTCTGTAATAATAATTATAATAAGTAAATAAAAAATATAATTGGTTGTCCATGAAATCATAAGGAAGGTAATTAGATTAGTAGATACTTTATATAGCTGGTTTAGAGAGATGCAAGATTTCTCAAAATACATGTGAACAGGGAAGGAATGAGTGGATTAATTACCTTGACACCTAAAAATACAATATTATATATATATATATATATATATATAT
>NNCF01128898.1:2708-14685 GCA_002313205.1 Laupala kohalensis | reverse complement strand
TATATATATATATATATATGTAATGTGTGTCATTGAGTTAATGGGATGATTTATCAATTTGTCTTGCTGATGAGTTGAATATTTTATTATCTATTTACCTCTCATGATGCGGAGATTGGAAAGGAAATACTTTTTTCTTACGTAACTAACAAGTGAAGATGTTAATTAAGCTAATGATTCCTAATCCAGTAAATATTACTTTTTTGTAGCATTAATTGATTTGCCAGCTCACATTTATTTTTGCAGGGAGATGGTACTGGAGTCATGAGTGTTTATGGAGGTGGAACATATGCTGATGAAAACTTTTCACTGAAACATGATGCTCCTGGATTGCTCTCTATGGTATTACATTAAGATTACTTTTTATGTTAGAATGTCTCATTTTTCATACCTAAATCATCTCATTTCTGTTTACAGGCCAATAGTGGTAAGGATACAAATGGTTGCCAATTCTTCATAACTTGTGCCAAGTGTAATTTTCTGGATGGGAAGCATGTTGTATTTGGCAGAGTGATAGACGGATTGCTCGTGATGAGGAAAATAGAAAATGTTCCCACAGGACCAAATAATAAACCCAAAATACCTGTAGTAATATCACAATGTGGACAGATGTAATAAGATTATTTAATTCCAAAACTAATTAGTGTTATTGGATGCTGAGAATGTTGTTACTTTTTGTACAAACAAATATTAAATACGACTGGTGAATATTACTTGTCTTGTGCACAGAAATAACTCTCAACCCAGTATTTGCTCTTTATTTTCTCCTCCATAGTATTTTAAGTGCATGTAGAGTGGAAGTGGAATTACAAATTGTGCACACTGTTGATAGTGTATAATTAAGATTGAAGAGTCCATGTTTTTGTACTAATTTAGTCAGTAATTTTAAGATTGTTACTTTTATTTCACTTATATATTACAAACAAAATAAATATTCTAAATAAAGGTCAAGTAAAAACTAATACAAAATTCCAAATGCGTATAATTTTCTACAATTCATATCTTTCAAAGAAAATAAAATATATTTGCCTCAAATTGTGTTATAAGAAACTATTGAACTGTATTGTAAATAATTCTGTTTTATTACTATTAAATTGGATGTCAAGATTGAAGATGTTTAGGACCTATTTCTTGTGTTGCTACCGATGCTTGCCCATACCTCCGCGCAGCCTCCTCAAAGAAAGCATCTTCCATCTTTTTGACTATTTCATTGAAAAACAGAAGGGCCAACCTAGAATGAAGTGGGGATTTAAATTTAAAAGTAATAAAAAAGTCAGTTATACACGTTTTACTATTGGTTGGTAAGCCAGGTTCAAATTTCCATATTGAAGTTAAATGATGAAATAACCTGCCTTCTGTATTCTCAGCTTTAACTAAGGAAGGCTCCAATAAAGTGACAGTGGACACGTAACTTTCAACTACAGGAGGAAAACCTATAACTAACTTTGCCTTTAAGAGTCCATTATCCCTATGAAAAACTGTTGATTCTTTACAATATGGCACAAAAGAATTGTAATTCTCTATATCTGACACGACATCGAACATCTGCTTCGCTGAATACCTGAAAGAATGAGAGATTAAAACAAAACTCTACAGAAATTATTTAATTTGAAGCTCACATGTACATTACATACCCAACTAACTTTCGCCCAGAGAAATCAACGGGATGAACAGGAACAGAAGTACGGCGAAAAGAACGACGTAAGGTCGTAAGGAAGTTTCTACGTGGGCTACTCACAAAATCAGGTACTGGTGATACTGTTCTGGAAAAATAAATTTAAAGTTACGAACGATTTGAGACGAACACTGAACACAACTTATTTAGAATCTAATCTCCAATGAACGAATGTCGATCACAATTACTTGGAATACCTTACTCCGCACACGCTGTATATTTCGCTCGGTCTTGACAAGCAAACTAATATCCGACAGTTCGTCATTCCTGTCACCTTAACCTTAGCAGTTACTTTGATGTTCACACTTTCCTAAGGTGGAAGGCCATGGGCGCAGAGTAAGCATTGACACCAAGATAGGAACCAAATCAAACACAAGGAACCGTATAGTCTGTGATAGGAACAAACGCGTGGTAGCGCCGTAATCACGAAAAGCACGATCTATGAATAATTATACTAGAAAATTCCGTTGATAAATGATATTAGAAAATTTCGCAGGTATTAGAAAAAGGACCAAGTTAACCTTCCAGCCCAAAACCGTAGAAAAATAACCCAATTCTTCGTATGCAATTTTATTAAAAATATTCCTTGAGAAACCAATACAGCAGAGAATGAATCCACGCAATAAGATTTTTATTTCCCTAACTGGTATATTACTAAGTATTTCAAATGACCATGTCTTATGCTTAGCTACCAATAACAGCCAGCGATGTTTCATTCTTCACTGAATTTTTTTTCTCAAAGTCCACTGATATCCTAAAGAAAAAACTTGACTATTGAACTATTTACTTAACAATTTTTGATGTTAAGTAGTATCGTAAACAAGAAAACGCATGTGAACCATCTTGACTTTATTTATGGTTTTATTTTGTATATGTATTTATTAACTATTTATATAGGGGGATTCCTTGGTAATAGTTTGCTCTTAAATTGAGTATTTTATGTGGAATTTGCAACAGCATTTGTGATGAAAAACACTTCACGGAACACTGTGTAAAAAGTTAACTAATACCAACATTTCGACCTAACCACTCAGGCGGTCATCAGGATAATGACCTCCATTACCCTGATGACGGCCCGAGTGGTTGGGTCAAAACCAGTATTGGTTAACTTTTTATGCAGTGTTCTGTGAAGTTTTTCATCAACTTTGTCCTGTGGAACCTCAAGAATATATCCTTCCGCGAGTGCTGCTACCTCCACCATCACCTCCATCTTCACACTTACAACATATTTTCTTAAAACTAAATCGCCAGGTTTAACAAACCTAACATCGCCGACTGTGACCGAACAATTGTTTACAATTGTTCATATTATAATTAACATGCCCTAACATACTAACATAATCGGTGGCGGAGAGAAGAAAATAGTGCGGAACAATATTTCTTTATAACTACCGTAAATATGAAGAGCGAAGAATACAGCTTATATTTTCGGAACCGCAATAATATTTGTAGTAATATGACATTAATTATTTTTTCGAATCCTTGTTGGACCAACTCCCTAACTTTGGCCATGTGAAGAATTCGTAATTAAAAATAAACAGTGTCTATAAAAATAAGGTCGTTTAATTTGATAATTCAATGTAAGTTCAACAGACGTAATTAAAATATGAATATATTCGAAAATATTGAATAATACAAATAGTGACATTAGCACTAATCGTATTTTAAAGGAATTATAAAGTCGTAAAAATCCTACAAAAAATTATTGATGAAGAAATTATGAATTCTTATGATATAATTTCAAGCTGCGTCACAGAAATAGTTTGAATGGTTGGCAATTATTATTATTATCACCTATATTTGGAATGTAAAAGAATCTTCAATATTTTAAAAGATGTGCATATTTATTACATTTTATTGATCCGTATACCTGCAATCTTCATCCCTTCCAACCCGCAATCCGAAATCAGCCAGATATTTAATTGCGGTGTAATAGATACCAAAATGCACGCGCACGATGAAAGCATATACGAGGTGTGGCAATTAAATAACGAGACTGCGCACCTCCTAGTAGTCGGTGACTGCGCACCTCCTATCGCGCAGCCATATGTTGGAAGGTTGGTATTGGGATGTAGTTAACCTTGAACCTTCATATGATAACGGAGGTGTTTGGCGATAGTGCTATGTCACGTGCGCGAGAGTTTGAATGGCAGAAACGGTTTTCGGAAGGTTGGGAAGAGGTTGAAGATAATGAACGTCCGTCCCGGTCGCAGTGTGAGTTCTAGAACTGAAGAAAACGTTCAGAAAATTAATGAAGTTGTGTGGAAAGACCGTTTCTGAGCATTCGGATGATCGCAGATGGTGAACATTAACAAAGACCAGTTGTCAACCTTGGAGACCAACAGTAAATGCGTGAAAGGAAACAAAAACAGATACGGAGAAAAGACGTTTCACCGTCAATTTTTCTTGACTTGAATAGGAATTCAGACACGTATATTTTACACTTGAGTTTATTACCTTGATGTATGCATTTTCACAGATAGACTGTCCAACCGTGGAAACACAGCCCAACGTCACTAACATCTTATTGTATCGCACGGTGTTCTCCAGCCACATTAGGTGTCTATCTCGCGTCAATCTTTCCAGACACACGACAAATCAGTCTAGCCTGGAAACCATCACAGTTGTGTGGAGAGAGTACATTGGAGACAAAAGTGTTACCCACGGAACTCCATATTTACCTGCATCGTATGCTGCCCGCAGTTTGTCTTTACGAAGTACAACCTCAGTAGGTGGAAGGTGGTGCAGCTTATGCTGCTGTTCAAATTTGTCTATGGATACTGGGACATCCTGTCGCTAAGATGCTCAAAGGCAAATAGGCGTCTCTCGAAGTGCGACAGCTTTTTTATCAACAGGTTAAGAGGCGATGGAATGCTAAGGGTGACTGTTGCAAACGGGGCTCAAATTGGTGACTGTTGCCCTATCCAACTCATTTCTCCATGGACTTCAAGATGATTGGCAGACGTTTTAGGTATTAAGTTATTGGCACTTCTCATTCTTTCACTCTTAAAAGAAAGGGTTTGCTTGAATTGTGGATACCTTGTGGATAGGAAATATGTCGCAGACCTTATTGCCTCTAAACAACTTATTGACATTTGAACAGAACCATAAACTCTAACTCATTCCACCTACTGAGACTGTATTTCGTAAACAGAAATTGCGAACATCGTACTAGGCCAGTGATGGGCAAACTTTTTAAAGAGGGGGCCAAAGGAAAGGAAAAAACTTTAGGCGGGCCAATATATTAAAATTATTTTTTTTAAATTATTATTATTAAATGTATTAAAAAATAAAATTTATTTAAAATATTTTATTAATTTATTAAAAACTAAAAATGATACATTTTACAAAATTATTGTATTTTTTGTGATATTAAGTCCTATTAATGACTGAAAGATTATGAAGGAGAATGTGATAAATAAAACTGTGACTGCATTTTTAAAAGATTCTCATAATTTGGATCGAACTGGGATGCACTTATTCTTAGAAGAGAAGTTAAATGCTCATATGTCAGTCTGTTTCTAAGGCAACTCTTTCGAAGTTTCATTGTAGAAAACACCTGTTCACAAATATTTATGAAGAAGCAATCATAACAGTAACTTTCTGGGCATGTGATATCAGATTTGGGAAAGTGAATTTCGACAAGGACTTGTATAACTCTAATTTTGGAACATTAAGAAACAACTGTTTGAGTTGAGTGTTACATTGTAATTCAATCAATTCAAGTTGCAAGTCCTATTTCACTGTTTCACAGTTCACGTTAAAAGACATACTGAAAATTTCAAAGTCTTTTTCAATGACACTGAAGTCTTCAAATCTTCGTTGAAATTCACCATGGAGTCTTCGCAGACTATCTTCGTAACTCTTAAACTTTATCTTCATCACCGGGGCTATTGAATCCCACCTCGGGTAGAGAGACAAGTCATTCTTAGCAAGCTGATTCGCGAATGGAACAAGTTGTAGTTTAAAACCTTTGAGATGGCCCCAGATATCATTAATCAATTGATTTTTGCCTTGCATCTTGACATTCAACTTGTTCATGTGGCAGAGAAGATCTGTAAAAAGTGTAAAGTCTGAAAGCCATGCAGTATCTTCCAGGATTTTATACTCTATAGACCCCTGTTTCTCAAGGAAGAATGTTACTATTTTGTCTTTCAGCTGCCAAACTCGCTCGAAGACGCGTCCTGCGCTAAGCCACCTTACTTTCGAGTAGTACAATATATCAGAGTACTCAGATTGCGTGGATTCTAGAAACTCCCAAAATTGTCTGTGAGCAGGCCCTCGAGATCGAATAGCGTTAACCAGCTTCACAATAACGTCAAGCACAGGTTTCATATCCAAAGCAGATTTACACTGGGCGTCTTGATGTATGATGCAATGTAGAAATATAACATTGTTATCTTGATATTTTTCATTAAAGATCCCAACAAATCCAGATTTTTTCCGTTATATTTTTCGCTCCATCTGTTGTTATACTACATCTGCAATTTACAGGTACTTTCAAAGTTGAAATTCCTTCCATAAATTCATGAAAAATATCTGACCCTGTTGTAGTTCCCTTCAACGACCTCATGCATGCTAATTCCTCTGTAATACAGATGTTTTCGTCAACACCTCTTATAAATAATAGCAACTGTGCAGTATCATTTATATAAGAGCTTTTATCCATAGTAATTGAGCAGAATTTAAATTGGTCAATCTTTGATTCCAACTGTGATAATATGTTTTATCTATTGCTTCAAAGTCACTGTTTTCCGGGATAAGCTTATTGTTTCAAAATCTTTTCTTTTGTCAGGAAATAAAATATCGCAAACTTTGAACATGCAGTGTTTAACAAACTCTCCATCAGAGAGAGCTTTGTTACTTTTAGTAATATTGTATGCTACAACATAACTTGCATGTGTAGCTGCTTGCTGAGAACTATTTCCTTTCTTAAAATTACTTTGCTGACATGATAGTTTTTGCGTAGATCATCTGATTTTTGTTTTCTTTCTTCTACAGTCAAGGCTCTAATCTTGACATCGTTGTGCTCAGAGTTGAAGTGTCGTGAAAAGTTATATTCTTTGTAGACTGCAACAGTTTTGTGGTTTATCCCTAAAAACTGTGAAAAAGTACTTCCAAGTCCATTCATCTTTGAAAACACGACAACTTTGTTTCTTAGATAACATCTTAGGGCTAAAATTTTTCACAATATTCAGAGTAAAACTAGTAAACCAACAACACCAAGACAGACCTGAATCAAGAAACGTGTTTCAATATCTAGCCGCGGTGGAGGAGGTAGCTACTGCGAGGAGGCTCCGTTGCCAGTTGTACTCTTCACTACAAAATTGCCAGCAGCCAATGCCTCTCACTCTTAACATTACATTCCAATATCTAGGATAAGTCAATAAATGTGTATGTCGTTACTGATATAAAACAAAAGAGAAGAAAAAAGAGGAAAATATTTATTTATCTTATAGCCTGTATTCTTTTCTATTCGTCAAATTAGGAATAATACCGCGCAGGCGGGATAGAACATTTCAGGGGACCGCATCTGGCCCGCGGGCCGTAGTTTGCCCATCACTGTACTAGGCAGGTCAAATATGGGGCTCCGTGGGCACTACTTTTGACACAATGTTGTTTTATAAAATATATCTTAAATTTTACATATACTCCATTTTTGAAGTCAGTGACCTTATTTTATTCGGAAATGATTCTTTTCACGGCCATGTTTCAACACTGAAGTTATTTTCGCAATTTTTCAAGTCTGTTCAATAAAATCCGTTCAAGTTTTATTGACAAATTTCTTCTGGCTTTAAAGATAAGTAATAATAATAATAATAAAGGGCGTAGGGATGTGGCGACTCCATCGCCCTGCGGTCCCTGTCGGAAGTCGGTGGCTGTGGCAATCAGCCGGATTTTCTTTCCTTCCTAAAAGGAGTCTACTGCAGTACTGCTTCCACTTACTTGCATCTATTATCTTTTCTGCTTCTCTTGGCAACCTCGTGTTTGTTCCGATCCCGAAGCGATTAGGTTTCGAAAGCTTAGGGAGTTCTTCTTCAGTTTCCGTCTATTCTCTTCTAATCTTCTGATTGACTCTTCTTTTTCTTATAATTCCTCTAGACCTGGCTGTAGGTATAAAAAGCAAACCCCTCTATGATGGAGACACGCAGTAAGAGTCGTAAGGCCTCGGAAAAAGGACCGCTGCCTGGGGAACATCAGGGCACCTTTGGAGCTGCCGTTGGAGGTGACAGAATGCGAGCCGGTGGTGACAAAGAGTTGAGCGGGATACCCGAAGAGCGACATGCCGAAGAAATAATGGATCACCCACCATCATCAATCCAACTGGCCCAAAGTGTTTTGCAGGTTGAACTACCTGCAACCACTAGGGCCGGTCGCATACGACGCTTGGAATGGACAAACCAACTGAATGTGGATGTCATACGTTGCTATATGCGAAGTACCAAAGCTGAAACAGACCTCACCCATTATACTCATCCAATGCACCAACAGTTTATAGCTATTTAACCTATCTTAGCTTGCAAAGTGGCAGTACAAAATTTGGCAGATAGACAAAATTTGGCTATCATGAGGAACAACCTTCTCTCGTCTCACGAGATCGTGCTCATAAAAAAGGAGGCAGAATATGAGTTGGGTATGGGAACACCTGCACGATACCCATCGGTCGATTCAACACCGTTACAGAACACTGAGAATATTTTCGACTGCGCAGTATCTGTTGGTGATGAACAACCCTCCCTGGAAAGAGTGGAAATCGTACCCATAAACGATAATGATGATGATAAACATCTACAGTTAAAGATACAGAAAGAATTTCACAGGGCCAACATTGAATTTTTAGATATTGATCTTAACGAACGCCCTCATATTCCCAAACCTAAGTATTGCAAGAATTTTTGGAAGGTAACACATCATATAAACCAGTTACTAACAACCAACTTACAGAAAAGCCATGGGATAACTGATATATCACTTAGTGTACTGCAGCGCAATCAAAACAATGTGCATTACAGGAACTGGGATTCCGATGCGAAAGAATGAAGACAGAAAAACTAGTAGTTAGAAACCACCTCCTCCATGGAAGAGAAGACTAGATAAACGCATTTCTGATCTCCGAAGTAGTCTTGGACAGCTAACTCAGTACCGCAGAGGAGTTCGCACTAAGACGTTGAGTAAAAAAGTTGCTCAAATAATCAAACCACATTTGCTGGAAAAGCTGACACCTACAAAGCTGCTAGAAATAATAGATTCCCATACACAACGTTTGAAAGTTTGTTCAGCAAGACTTCGACGGTACACCACTTCTTTATATGGGAGAAACCCATGGTACATAACTCAGATTCTCCTGTTCTGTTGGAAGAAAGAGAGAGAGAGTACGGGAAATAAAGGAGATGTCAAAAACAATCATCAATCCAGATGATGTAAAACGAGCCATCAAGAAGACTGCGTACTGGAAAGCTCCAGGCCCTGATCACCTCCAAAACTTTTGGTTTAAGCACCTACCTGCGATTTATCATAAGATGGCACAATATTACAATGAAATTTTGCAGAACCCTGAGATTGTTCCTGACTTCCTCACAAAAGGTAAAACTTACCTTCTCCCCAAGGGTGAAGAAAATCCCAGCCAATACAGACCTATAACCTGCCTCCCAACCCTTTATAAATACCTGACAGCTATCATCACTAAGAAGATACAGTTTCATCTCTCTAATAACAATGTCATGAGTGAAAAGCAAAAAGGGTGCTGTCAAAGTACTAAGGAATGTAAAGACCAGGTTACCATTGACTCGGTTATTGTAAGCCAAGCAGTAAAAAACAAAAGGAACCTGAGAATGACATTCATTGATTATAAGAAAGCTTTTGATTCCATCCCACATTCATATCTAGTTGCATCTCTAAACACTTACAAAGTAGATCGCACAGTAATCGATTTTCTTAAAAAAATTATGACTAAATGGTCAACGGTTTTGAAATTCAGAACCCCTGAAACTACCTTGGAATCCAGGACCATCAGTATTCGGCGAGGCATCTTCCAGGGAGACCCACTTAGTGCACTATGGTTCTGTATCGCACTCAATCTAAATAACACGCAAAATGGTTTCAAGATCATTACCCCGGATAAACATAAATATGTCATTAGTCATTTGATGTAGATGGATTACCTCAAGTTATATGCCAGTTCTCCCAAACAAAACCACCAGTTACTGGAGATCACCACTCACTTTAGTAGAGACATTTGTATGTCCTTTGGACTGGACAAATGTAAGTCTATTCACGTATTGAAAAGAAATATAACTAAAACATCAGGGTTTGATACAGGTGATGGTATAATAGAAGACCTGGCTTCTGGAGACTGGTACAAATACCTTGGATTCATGCAGTTAAAAGGAATATCCCATGGGAAAATCAAAACAAACGTCTGCTCTAGGATAAAATCAATTCTCAAGAACCCACTTGTACAGCCGCAACAAAGTGAAGGCATTAAATACCTATGCAATTCCTTTACTTACATACTCCTTTGGAATTGTGAAGTGGTCAATGACTAATCTACAAGATCTTGAAAGAGAGATCAGGGTAAAGCTCTGTGAGTATAGGATGCGACATCCAAAAGCTGCCATTGAGCGAGTTACTCTCTCCACAAGTCTTGGTGGTCTGGGGATTGTGCATTTAACCCAACTACATGCACAACAAGTTAGTAATTTGAGGAAATATTTCCATGAAAGAAAAGAAAAATGTACATTGTATAAGATCATATGTGATGCAGATGTGAATGCTACGCCATTACATCTTAATGTGTATAATTTTGAAAGCAAATGCGACTCAGTTGATCTTAGAATTCAACAATGGAAACGTAAATCGATTCATGGTACTCATCCTTGTCATCTGGAAAACTCACAAGTCCACAAGGAAACATCTAATTTGTGGTTGAAGAAAGGAAAATATCTACGGAGAGACGGTTGGCTTCATGATGGTCATACAGGATAGAGTGATAAACACAAAGAATTATAGGAAATTTATCCTCAATGAAGACCTCCCAGATGACAAATGTAGAGTGTGCCATAGAACTTCGGAAACCATAGAACACCTTATGGGAGCATGCACAGCCTTGGCAAACTCGGAATATCTCAAGCGTCATAACAATGTTGGAAGAATCGTCTTCAAAGCGCTTCTCCCCAACCTTGGAATAAAATATCATATTAACATCTCATATTACCAATACGACTGTGGAAAGTAAAAAAAGTACAGATCTTGCCCATTGTGATAACAACGACTGGACTGGTACCAAATAACACTCTAAGAAACATGAAACTCCTCAAAATTCCTGATTCCATATCCCTAATTCAAAAGTCAGGTATCATCCTGGATACCTGCCACACTATCAGAAAAACCCTCAATGAATAGGGTCGAGGACTTGAGATTATCTCCGTCCTTCCCCCCCCCCCTCAGAGCGTAATCCCACTGACAACAGGGATAGGTGAATGTTTCCCAGCCACCCGGCTGAGAAGTGCAAAAAGTAATAATAATAATAATAAAGTGTGTTGCCCATAAAAACGACTTTGATCGGTACTTTGTCTGCAGTACTTAAATTATTAGAAAACGATTCCTTACACGGCCATTTTTCAACACTCTGACGTTATGTTCGAAATTGTTCAAATCTGTTCAATGGAATCCTTTCAAATTTTTTGCTTAGACTCATGCGTGCTTTGATACTAATATTTTCCGATTACTCTAGTGACCAAGTATCGTCCTTTCCACTAGATGACAAGATCAAACTTACGAAAAATAAACAAAACAGTTCGAAAAGTGTTCATGTTCAAATATTATTCTTACTTCTGATTCGTTCTTGGTGTACGGGAATCATGCGGATATGACTTTAAGATCTCCCCTGCAGCTTGAAAAGTATTATTAGGTAAATTTTGGTAAACCACCGCTGAAGGGGTGATCAAATAAAAATTTCGAATTTCCTGTGGGTCAAATAGCTTAAAGACTTGATCAAAGACTAATTGTATGAAAGGACAAACTTATCACAATATGCCATGTATTTTCAGTTACCGCAAACCTATGACTGTGTTCGTGGTGACAAGACGGCTATGACGCATGCTGCATCTTCTTGCTTACATCCCTTTCCTGTGTGTTAGTAAGTCACATAAATAAATTAAAATTGGTATCAATATATTGACAAAACCATGAGGTATAACTTTTACACGAAGATTTTCCCGTATAATTTCATATATATATATATATATATATATATATATATATATATATATATATATATATATATATATATATATATATATA
>NNCF01128897.1:548561-595590 GCA_002313205.1 Laupala kohalensis | reverse complement strand
CAAAGAGACAATTCAGCAGTCGGCCCCTGGGGCAATCGCTCGACGAACCCCACAGTACACTGTGGGCGTTGAAATCTCCAAGGAGGAGGAATGGTCGAGGGAGCTGATGAATTAAATCTCTAAAGAAGGACTCCGAAAAATCTCGTGTCGGAGGAAGATATATAGAACACACGGTCATAGATGGTTCATTATGAATTTTGACTGCTATAGCCTGGACGTGTGTTTGTAGGAGAACAGGTGAGCAGAGGATAGTGTTTATAACATACACGGCAACTCTTCCTCTTGCTCGATCTCCCGTGGTGTCGTCATATCTGAAGCTGCTGTATGCTCGTAGAGAGGGTGAGTGTTCTGGTGAAAGGTGTGTCCCTTGTAGGCAGATACATATCGGATTATGACGCGCTAATTGTTGTAACTCCTCACGTTGACTTCTATAGCCATTAAGGTTTCACCGAAGTATGGAAGCCATTAGTGTTTCGAACCTCCGGGATCAGGTTCGTGAATGTGTATTTCCGCGTCACCGTCGGACAATACACGTTCTGACTCCGAGGAGGAAAGCACAGAGACGTTCTTTTTAAGCCTGTGTGATTTTTGGCTTGGCAATTGTACAGGTTTCAGGGGTTTAGCCCTAGAAACCTGCTTTGTCTTTGTCGATGTTTTTGTTGCAGGTTTTGTACTACTTGGTGTTTTTGTAGTAGATGAACGCGCTGTTGGTGTTGATTTTACTTTCTCGGGAAGGGCTGACTCATTTTTCTTTCCGCATTTGCACTGACATGTGCACGACGTTGTCGTAGACACGTCAGTGAAATCGGTTTGAACAGATATGCTCTTTTTTATTACAGGAGTCTTGGTTGCGGTGGAGTAACTGGTAGAAAATACAGGGTGTTATGCCCTGTATTTCTTCCGCGCTTCATCGTACGGGATCTTCTCCGTGGTTTTAATTTCCTGCACTTTTCTTTCTTCAAGAAAGGCGACACACTCCCTGCTCCATACCGGGTGACTTCCTGTGCAATTAATGCACTTTGCAGGCCCTGGGCATGAGACGCCGGGTTCGTGTGCCTCCTTTCCGCATTTTCCACAGGTGCCACGTCCCTTACACGATGTTGTCGTGTGTCCAAACCTCTGACACTTATAACAGCGCAGAGGATTTGGTATAAAGGGACGGACCGGCAGGTTCAGCCATCCAGCCTTCAGTTCCTTTGGTAATTTAGGACAGTCAAATGTCACGATGAAGGAAATGGTCTTCTCCAGAACACCATTTACCTTCCTCATGACTTGACTGACCTCAACTACGTGGTCAGCTTCCCATTCTACAACTAGTTCTTCTGTTGTCATATCAATAATGTCCCTGCAAGTTACGACCCCCTTGCTGCGATTAAGCGTAGCATGGAGCTCGCACTTCACAGGTAACTCTCCCAACAAAGTACATTTTAAAAGTGCCAACGCTTGCTTGTTGGTGTTGGTTTCCAACAGCATTGACCCATTTCGCAATCTTTTTATAGATTTCAGCTTTCCGACTAAACCCTGAAATCCTTTGAATATATAGAACGGGAATACTTTTTCTAGTGTCCCGTCTATACGTGTCATTTCTATATAAACATTTTCATGTGAAATGTTCTGTTTCTTATCAATTTTTATTCCTGAAGCAGGAGGGCTCTTAGCCTTCGGCCGTTTCGAAGACCCTGAGGCGTAATACTTACATTGCGACTCGCCCACTTCGCAAGGCAGGGGAAAACAAGAATCTTTCATTTTATCCCACGAGTTCGGAGGAAATAAATGTCCGGTGACGTGGAGCCCCCGCATCACGCCACTAAGCCTTGCTCAACTGAGGTTCGGCAGTTGCCCCAGAGGTTGATACGCTAGAGAGTGTTTGTCCTCAACACCCATTCACCTCATCGGCGCGTAACACACCTTGAGGTTGAGGTTTTTTTTATAGAGGTTTAATCCTTCCTCGCGACCCGGCCAATGAAGGCAAGATCTCCGCCCTTCAAAACACGCAACTTTCCACCATCGCGCCAATGGTGGTCGCTGAAGCATGTCCAAAGCTTACGGTGTCCGAGGACTGGTGGCGCAATACCAGTCCCCAGCTCGGAACCGTGGGTTTGCCAAGCCCATACTCACTCGAAACTGAGCTTCCTGCGGGGGGAAAGAAGAAAGAGGAGAAGAGGAAAGGGAAGAAGGGGAAAATGAAAGATACCCTCGCTCTAATAGCGTCGGGATCGAAAAGAACAAGAGGTTACAACGGGAGGTCAGTTAAGAGAAAGGAAGGAGCGTGGCACAAGTAAGTGGAAGCAATGCCAAACTCAGCTCGGGGCCCCGTGATCGCCAAACACGTACTTACTAGATGTAAGCCCCCTGGGGGGCTCACGATGCAAATTATAGTAAAAGTGACGTCATTAAAATTTTAGAGAGAGTTTGATGATGCTGGGATTTTATAAAAGATAAACATAGTTTAGTATCTTTTGTGGGATTTTAGGGCTCGTTAGTTCAGTATTAAAACTACAGCCAAAATGTAGTTGTAATTCACCAGATGGCGACGAAGAAGCGTTAGTGAACAAGGTGGCTTGGTTCCTTCCTGTGTAAGAAAAGGTAAGCAACCTCTTAAAATTGACAAGTTTAATGGAACTGAAGAAGCTCGTGTTAAATAAATCAGAAACCACGAAACACACAATCACAGTCAATGAAATTACTGACTTAAATAAGGAGCTAAAAGAAGAAGCATATTTTTTTGTCATTGTTGCTCAGACGTTTGCTCACGTGGACATAGTTTTACAAATATTGTGGGAGGTAAACAACACGGAATAGTCAATGACTTGGGGTCAACAATAGCAGTCATTATGGAACTCCCAAAATTATGAGTCCCTTTGTTACGAACGAATGATCATTCGTCGCAAGCATAGGAAAGGATATGGGGGGACTCGTATGTTTCAACGAGCATGAAGATTAAAGATGAGATATGATTCTTGTACAACACGCTTCAGATTCACAAATACACATTTATTATATTTAGACAAGGTATACATACATTTTCCTAAAATTACAAAAGAAGAATTACAATAATGATCTCCTGAATTTGCAAAAATTAAGTTGGTTGTTGTGTGCAACCAACACTCCGAGAATAGCAGCTTCTACGGAGTTTGAATAAATTAATAATATTAGCATAAACAATCGTTTATGTAAGAGCCCCTTAAATACCCCTTTACCCAGTTTATACAGAATTACGATATGGCATATGAACAAGAGTGAGGTGCGATCGTAGCTGATCTACACTGAAAACAAAAAAACCCTTGAACTCAAGGTTTTGAGAACATCCCCCCGTCATTTACGAAAAATTCATTTACAAAGGTACCTGCTATAATATTGAAATTGGTTATGAAAAACCATAGAATAGCGCTGGATATTTAGTACATCATAACAAGTTCTAGATGCGGTCCTCGTTGTTACGAGGATTGANCAAAACGCGATTTTCTCCAGCACTGCTCGAAATTTGTCAGCCATATTGTTTGTGTACTTCACTCGTGCTTGTCGGTTTGTTGGTTAGGTTCGTGTGCTGAAATTTTTCTTTTCTCTATATTTGTCTTTGCTTGTCGCAATGTTCTGCTACGGTTTGGATGAAACGGTGGAAGACCTTATATTTGAGGAGCCACAAAGGCGTCCACGTTGGATTCGAGAGAGATCCAATTATTTTGATGAGTTGGACGAGGTAGATTTCGTTTTGCGATTTCGCCTGTCCAAGACATCAGCCCTGAATGTTCTGGATGAAATTGAAAACCAATTAGAGTTTCCATCAGACAAGTAAGTTCAATTGATACTTAGTCGTTAGACGAGCTTCCTTGTTGTAATCTTGCTTCATTGCCTGCAGATGCTTTGCTGAGATCTTCTGTGAAGTGGTTTGGTTTTCCCCAGTTTAGCCTTGTAGCTGACAAGCGATGGCTGAAACTAGAGAACATCGTGAACAAATGTGTTCAGCACTAAGTTGCAGAGTATGCTGTACCACATATTTGAAATGATGCAGCAGTTATATGATTTCGCATGAGAAATCATCGCCCAAAAAGTTCAAAGATACGCATATACATGTTCAATCACTGAGCACAAAGCGGCGAGTTCATGCCGCACGACATAACGACGCCACTACCGGGGTGTCATAACTCATGACCCCCGGAGAGATACTGCAGAATGAATGGATAATGTGGCTTGAGCGAGGCTGCTTATATAGCGGGTGCAAGGAACACGTACATTGAATGCGTTCACTGATTCAGTGCGTATGGAACTTGCAAATGACATGGAGATCATAGCTCCCAAAGAGTGTCTATAGTCAATGAATGTTTATATGAGCATAGAATAATTATGCAAATGGAGTAAATATCATGATTCTCAAGGAACACAAATAAATTAAAGTTCGTGATGGATGAGAATCTTACGAGTGAACACTTTACGAACGTTTGGTTCGTAACACCGTTTCAAACTAATAAATATTTTGAGACTTGCGAATTATTTCACAAGAGTTTTAGCGCTACGTTTATAAGTTGAACTATTGTAAAGAAGTAACAAATGAACTTAAAAACAAATACGATATTTTGTTAAATACATGGTCTAAATTTTCAAAAATTTTGCTTTGATTTTACTTTTTTCGAAACGACCACTATCCCTTGACTCAAGTAACCTTGGTGAACGCGACAATAATTGATTTATTTTCTTAAATCCATTCAACTTTTTTCCTTTATCTGAAAATGCAATTTTTCACCAAAAAAATGATTGAAGAAGAATTATACAAGAATAAGTCCTTCCATGAGCCAAATTGAAAACAATAATAATAATACAAATTCTATGAAAGTAATTGTTTTCCTTTTCACCATCTTTGAAATTCCATGGAATTCGAAAGACCCGTAAAATAGCTGTTTTTACCTTCAAACATTTTACAGGGATTTCAAGAGCCTTATTTTAAAATTATAAAAATTAAATTTAATAGATGTTTTTAAAATGTAGGATTTTTAATTATTTGTAATAAAAAATGTTGAGTGGACGACACAATAAATCCATCTTTTCAATGGAATATAAAGATATGTTAAAGGCACCCGTTTTGTAATATGAAATATATTGTGCAAGTTTATCATTGTATTTTTTTCTCAATCACGTTTCCTCTACAAATGTTGGTTTGTAGTTGAAAGGTTTCTTTCCTACAGAGCTGACACAAGAGGATAGCTAAATGATAGATCACCAAGCGAAGATTTCGCAGTCATATTAACATGAGAGTACTCGATGGTGAAAACACAAACAATGAATCAACACACGACCTACCACTACAATTGTGAAAATAGTAAACGATTATAACAATAGTTATTCAGTATTTCAGCAGATCATCGAATCATCTGATGGTCAGTAGCGACACCAGAGAGGGAATCTAGGGAACTTACTAAAATTCGAATGCAATTCGTATTTTAGAACAAATTATTATAGAAATAGTACATAGGTAACATCTAAGATCCTTCCAAAGTTTGAAAAAATCATTTTTGTAATGATTCTTTTTTTCAAAATTTATTAATTATGATGGAGGAAAAGGAGATATTTACAATAAGGTTATTCTTTAGAAATATGTTCGAATGATCGCTAATCAGACAATAGCATATGTTGCTAGTTTAAAAATTTGTTAATAGAAACAGAAGATTTCAATGAAGAGATAAGCGGCAAACACTTACTACATCTCTAACCACTGCTATCTAAAAATGCTTCTTTCAAAGTAAGCCCTTCTCACAATACGACATTATCAACTTGATAATAATGGATAGTTGTCCGATAACGCAGAAAAGAGTTCAATTTTCATTTTTTACTATTCTAAATTTATGAAATGTGTATAGGGAGGCGGTATGCTTAACTCCATATTCGGAAGTGACGAGTTAGAAATAGTGGGCGATTGCAAGAACGAAGGAAAATTACACACACAAATAAATAAAAATAAAATGTTGAATGAGGACCAATATGACTGATCTAATAGTACAACACAGTAGCAATAGATTGTCTCATGCAACTAAAGACTTTTTCCTTGAAATCACGCTGCTCTTGTCTCGTTTTCCTATCTTTATTACTTTGCAATCCAGATTAGCCACTCCATCACTGAAGGGAATTCGAAAATCGGAAAACATAAAAGTAGTATCGACATACGAAATAGGAATCCGAAATGATACACATCAAAACCACAATGGGAAATTGAACTTACTTGCGAACGCAGAAAAATTATCAGGTATTCATTATTCAATTATGATAATCATAGTATTATGATCATGTATTGACATTCTTCATCGTGACGAAGCCGCAAATCTTTTGACGAAATTTTATATGTATGTATAGTCATGTTTTGATAGATTGTAAAAGTTAATAATTTCATAAATTTAACATTGTTTTAAATTTAACATTCGCGAGCGCACCGGGTCACGGAGATCGAACAGCTCTGATTTAAATCGATTTCATATTTTTCTTGAAAATGAAAGGACGCAGAGACTTTATATCGCTGATCTCGAATAGAGGTAGAATTGATTCCTCAAATTGGAATTGGGGTGAGTCATGTTCCAATACTCTCACGGGGAAGAGGGATCATGCTAAAAGGGTTTATTCTAATGCATGATGTTTTACCTTAATCAAGGGAAATATTGCATATTTTTAGTTCTTCATTCTGGAACATATACCTACTCTGATTGATTATAGTATACAGATATGACGTCGTCATTGCAGCTGTCAAATATTTTTTGTCAAAGTGTGGTGGTTAAAATTATAACTAATAACCAGAAGAACAGAATCAATATTTTTCACTAATTGTTGTTTTCAATTTTGTGCAGAGCACATTATAAGGAGGGTGTTCATCCTCACGCCAACTCACACATAGTGTAGCATGATTTATAGGATGTATGGGATCTCCACTGTGTCATGATTTGAAATACATGTGTGCTAAGCAAAGGAGTAAAATTACTGCTTGATCTCTCTAAAGCATCGGTCACGGAATTTTTCTTTCAAATTGCATTGTTACGGGATTGTTAAATGCCTACTAAGAAGGTACGGAATATCGGTTTTTGTATTCTGTAATTTAAATTAAAATATTCACGGACTGTGAATGAGAAACACATAACAACGAAATATTTACCTTAGGGTCTTCCAGTGTCCCAACACTAGCCCCTCTTTCAACTCACTCCTGAAACTATGACCAAATGACACAGTTTTCTTTTCAAACGCAACTTTAACAATTTGTTCGATTAAAAATCTCTGTCGTGAATTACTATGGTACGATTTTTTTTAACACACACTCTCAAATAATAAATTCGCCCTCCTTTGCGTAATTTGGTTCAATTTTCTAAAAATAAAATAAAACAAATTACAGGGCACAAATATTTTCTGGAAAATATGAAGAAGATAATGAAAACAAAAATAAAAGATTAAGACTTAATTAAAATAATCGATTCCTCAATCTCATGATGAATAATATTATGACTTACTCGATTTTGCACGTGTCGCGATCAGATTTTAAAAGTCTTTCTGTGGTAACATTTATTACATTAAACAATCCACAATTAAATAAACAGGAAACACACAACACTTTCTTGTGCTACTGAGAGTTATGAAGCGAAGGAATCATTCAGCGTGGAAACTAATAATGGTTTCTTCACTGCGAGGCCCTATCAACACAATAGAAGACCTCACCGAATATTGTTGATCAGAAGTCCATTGACGATTTCGTGGGCAGTCGGATCAGCTTCGTTATTATCTCCTATTACTCGATCTCGTGCGAATACGGGCGAGGCCTCCCTCGGGAAATCGGGTCTCTCCGCAGCGGAGTTGTTCGATTATGGCACAATCATACCGCGTCACGCACTCGTTCGCGAATATTGACTCTTTTTTTAGAGTTAATTATGCTCTTAGTTCCCGTACAGAACACAATGGATACCCGTCTCATCTGGACGAAGTTTCTATTCCCTCTCCTTCCTTTTCATATCTCCAAAACTCTGTTCAGTAACCCACCATAGCATATCATCCCCACTATTTCTTGTTTCAAAAAGTTCTCGAGGGATTAATGACAATCCGGAAAACAGGATTAACAAATATTCGGAGGACTTGTTTCTATTGGTTGAAGTTCACGCGTTTCAATCGAGATATGCCCAAGATTTCGTGAAAGTTGGAACATAAACATTTTCTGTTGCGCCGCAAGGTCAAGCTATTTTAGACACCGTAAATTTAGTCGTGACACACTCTATACGATAGAGGACCTACTTCATTCATTCTGTGGTAAAAATGTTCCATTTTCACCATCTTACCCTCCATGTTCTATCGCCTTTTAAAATATAAAAAAATATTCTATATAGTTCTTGGACATTTGTCCGAAACGTCACAACACCAATGCCAAAAAATCAAATATGCCACCTTTGTCTTATATCTAATGAACTTTTTTCTTAAGACAACTTATGGAATTCCTCAAAAGAATAAAATAGCTTATTGTCTGCCACGTGGTCATAAGCAGTTTGGACCAACTCTACCTTCCAGTCCAAAGCCGTAGAAAAATAACCTTATTCTTCGTATATCCTTCCGCGAGTGCTGCTACCTCCACCATCGCCTCCATCTTCACACATACAACATATTTTCTTAAAACTAAATCGCCAGGTCTAACAAACCTAACATCGCCGACTGTGATCGAACAATTGTTTATAATTGTTCATGGCTCGCTGTCGCGAGCCATATTATAATTAACATACCCTAACATACTAAAATAAACGGTGGCGGAGAGAAGAAAATAGTGCGGAACAATATTTCTTTATAACTAACGTAAATATGAAGAGCGAAGAATACGGCTTATATTTTCGGAACCACAATAATATTTGTAGTATTATGACATTAATTATTTTTTCGAACCCTTGTTGGACCAACTGCTAAAGTTTGTCCAGCAGTTTTGTATTTGAGACTATTTATGCACATACCTTTGAGACTATTTAAGCACAATACTCCTTTCGCAATTTTAGTTCAACATTTTTTGTCGAAATAAATGTGTAATTAGTTAGGTATTTATTTGTAATTATAATATATTAATTACTTCTACAGTTCTATTTTTAATAATGCATAAATCGACTGTCACGAGAAAGAATCAGGAAGACAAGTCATAAAAAGGAAATTTTACAGAAGAACTATTTCATATTTCGGCGGTATCTTTAAAATTAGTTTATATGTTGCTATAAATGTTGTCATAATTCAAAAAGCTTCTATCTAGTTTTGAATGGAAAATGAGATAATATTCGTGAGTAATTTGACTTTTATGGTATACATAACCCAGCACCGGTGTCTTACCTACTTCTTTAGATACGTTTCAAAGCGGCAGTAGTGGCTATATCAAAAGAAGGTTTAGCAAAATAGGCACCTTTTTTATCAACTTCAGTTTTGATTTATGAGTGAAGTATAAACTCTTCATCTTGAGCAAGCAATGTCCTAACCGATGCGATTTCTATGCTGGAGATGCAGTTCAAATTAATTTAAATACAAAGTTATATTTTTCAATGAATGAAAAACACAAATTTAATTAAAAAGCTAAACACCAACTACGAAAAAGAGAATCTCATTTTTTAATCGGTACCTTTATCAGAAAATTATGACATACGAGTATCTTCAGCCGGATATATTCCTTCTTCATCTCGATTTATTGGCAATAAGATATGTTTTTATGTTTTAATAAAAATCGTGAGGAGTCAGCGTGGCTCAGTGGGCTGCTGAGCTGCTGGCTGGATGGCTGGGGTTCAAACCCCGGTGAGGTGGGGATTCTCATCACACCTCAACATCCAGACTGACTCCCAGGCCTACTCAGTCTGCTGTAAAATGAGTACCAGGGTCTGTCCTGGGGTCAAACCGATCGGAGCGAGATACTGACCACATCTCCTCCTAGTACCGAGGTCAAATAATTGCGGAGCTCTACTCTCCGCGAACCCCATAGACCTTCGGGGCCTGTTGTGGGATAGTTTGACTTTGACTTGAATAAAAATCATTGAGTGTGTGACCAATTAAAACACGCAAGTCTATTTCATCTCATTTCGACTTGTTGATTACTGACGGATCGTCATCATTGAATGTTTGTAAGTTGGAAAGACTCAGACTTCCATGTCTCTGAATATGACCGTATTGTAGTTTTGATTCCCATCCCATGATACTTAGAATTCGACTGTATTTCAATCACTGGATACTAAAATGTATGTTTACCGATTTCCGAGCATGAATCATTATAAAATAGCTTTGTTTTAAAAAGAAAACTGAAATTATGGAAGCATTGTTTTTTATCTTAATTCTGACGAGTATCATCCGATCACTCAGCTAATCGATTTTCATGCTCATATTTTTAACCCTTCCAATGCCTGAGTCCTCACGCTCCTTCTTCAACAATGTCGATTGCTTCTATATGTCTTTTATGATTAACAAGAGTCGTTACTGTCCTTCTCCTACCCATGGTTTCATACATCTCTGAGGGAGGTTGACTTGCGGTCTTATTGGAGCCCACGACCTTCAGGAGAGGAAGGGTTTTAGCAATTCGGAAATTAGGTTCTGGGTCCTGGTGGGGTATGTTAAAGTAAAACTCCTGGGAGCATTGTTTGTCAGTGTACACCGATACAAGTGGTGTGACTTGCTAATAGAAACTTTTTGTACAGAGTGTGTCATAGTTGTCATGGTTCGTTGACACAGGTTCTTCGAGTGAGAGGTGGTGTACTGGTTGACAAAAGTCAGTTTCATTAGACAGAAGATCCAGGTCTAGAATCTACATTAGGAGTGTAGCAAAGGAAGGGTCCTTTCTTCCCCCCAAGGTAAGGTGACTGTCTTGTATTACTTATGGCATACGTTTACGTCGTGACATTTTCTTTGCACAGTGACGTCCTTTTAATCTTCAGAATCTGTGGTGTCTTCACGACACAAAACAATATAATATTCGGGTTATGGAATACAAGGACGCCTAAGAAAAGTAAATATTCGACGTACTATTTTCTCAAAAAATAAAATGTTTTAAGAAATCAATAAACAAATCCCTGTCCTGAACTGTACAGTGGACATCACTTTAAGAGCAATGTATGCTCATACAGTTTCATTTAATATTACTTTCTATGATACATTATTATAATATTACAAGTACAATATAACACACTAGAAGAATTGTAATTTTTGGAAGTATGTTTATCACTCACTCCATGAAATATTCACAATCACTGTTGTATGATTTTATTCCAGTGACTTGCAAAATAGACTACTGGAAAAATTCTCAATTATTTGTCAATACGTGGTCCACTCCTACGCAGCAGTAGGAGTACCTTCAATTTCTAGCCATATGGTAATAGGTGTAATAGTTTAGTTGCAACTCCTTATCTGCCATTCTTGTGATTGAGAGGACTCATAGCAATCCATAAAATTAGTTTTCCTTTAGTCACGTGCGGACGTAATAAAACAGACTTCAGGCATATTGTTTGTGGTCATGACTGTTTGTGGTCATGGCACGAATGTTATTTTGATGATGAATTTGCCCAGAATGCCGCCCTTAAGCAGCTGTAGGATTCGCTTGTGCCTAGGATCGGCTTAAAGAAATATGAATATTTATTATTTATTCAGTATGTTTTGTGGCGTAGTTCAGACCTACTCTTCCACTTAACCGTGTCTTGTAAGTGGGAATGAGAAAAGTTGAGTTTTATTGAGGTCTGCATGATAAGGAACCTGATACCTGAGAAGGAGAGGGAAACCCCAGCTGAAAACCTCACCCAGTTCGACTGAACAGACTTTAAACTCGCACTCTGCCGCTGGCGGCATCATGGAAGCGAAGACCCCACAACATCACTGTCGGTATACTGAATAAGGGAAAAGGTCTAAAGGGAATATGAAATACGTAAAGAAAGGTAAACATCTTCAGCAAATTTGAGATAAATTGCAAAATTGTATGAAATAATATATTTTGTTTGTATGTTACAACTAAGGGATTCCATTAAAAATTGTTGTTTCTATTTATCTCAATCAATTATCCTGGCCACTTGACTTGACAAGTAAATATCTGGAGTGAATCCATTCCACTTTCCAATTATAATTCTTTACTAAAAAGTCATGATACTGAACAACCATGATAAAGCCAAAATTGAGAAGAATTCGTTAACCAGATCGACAATCAATGATGGAAACATTATTATCAATCTAAGATGACATAATTATCAGTTCCATCTGCTTAAAATACATTCTACGCAATACCTTATTAAATTCCTTCTACCCTACAAAGTCAAATTCAGTATTCTGGTATTCATTATCCGGTATGCAAATTCATTGATTTTGGAGAAATTATATATAAGATGAGCCTGCACACTGTTTCAGATTTTTACCTGTAACTCGAGAAGGGAAAGTCACGTGAGCGTCATGGAGCATGAACATCGCCAAGGGAGGTGGGTTGATTGCAGGACTCTTTGCAACACATAATATTATTTGATTTTCGTTTGAAAATGTCTTATTATGTAATCAAGAAAATTTATTTTACAGTCGTCTACAATCTGCTGCCGAGTTCTACCGAATCCTACAACCGAATCAACCGCACGTTTTTGATTGGTATTTCTGAGAAAGGTAGCGGAACACACTAGAGTAGTAATACTAGTAACACTTCTACTACTGAAAGTATGTCTACTTGATGCACGGTCTCACACCCTTTTTCTCATACAACTTCGCGAGAGAGAGAGAGCGCTGCTGGTGAGGAGAGAGGGTGGGAGGGTGGGGTGTCCGTGTCAGGCAACTTCTTTCCTTCGACTCCTCCACCCGTCTTGTTCTCCCATCCCCTCAAGATGCCACACGCTGCCAACGTCGCACGTGCAGACGCACAAACCAATCGCTCGCTTCAAGCTTTTCGTCAACCACCTCCCTTGCCACAGCGGCGCGCCATTTTCTCAAAAGTAGCCCTCGAGACTCCTCAATTGTTACAGCATCTACTGTCTCCAGGACTTCTTTCAATATTTTTTATCGGGTCAGACTGCACGTCGAGAAACGACCAAGACCAACTGGACAACAAGAGCGGTTGCGCGGTTGTTTTTCCGAGTTCCAAACAAGATTATGAGACGGGAGCGAGAAACTCGACGTCAACCCGTTTGTCCATAAATGGCGCGACGCGATCGCCCGCTGTCGACTACTGCAGCCGAGAGGTACCGAGGTTTGACGGAAGTGGCCGAACAAAAACGAAACGACTGGTCGCTGGGTTTCGCGTACACAGTGACAACAGGTTTCGTGCAGTCGCGTTGTGGGAGCGCTTGATGCAGCAAGAGTGTGCCGTTGAGTAGACCGAGAGCTGATACACGGTGCGGAGAACACGCGGCACGGAACAAGGCATCATAGCAGCGTGCGCTTGGGGAATGACTCGACCGATGACCAAAGGGACGTTGCCACTGGATTCGCTCTAGGTAAGTATTTTTTTTTTAGATTCAGCTTCTCAGATTTCATGCTTTCTCGTAAAACATTTTTTCCTAAAGAGATGTCAAAACGGAATCTGTCTGGGAAGTTTTGTTGCTCTTAGCGTTATTTCATCCAACTACATAAAATAAATAAAATATATTTTAACTTTATCATGATGGACTGATAGAAATAATAAGGTGCGAAATTTGTCGATAGGAAATTTTAAAATGTATCTAGAGCTCCTATAAGAAAACAGTGGAAAGCACTGACATGGCAATCATTGATTTCTAAATTGTTCAAGTTCGAAAATCTAAGTAATCCCAAACTTCATGTTAAAATCGATCACCACCTGTACGGTACCAGATATCAAAATGAACTCAGATGCGAAAACAAGGAACTAATTTTCCGTGTCTCCGAGATTATCTCGGAATGTCGTGTTTTTGTTTTTTTAGGATTTTTTTTTTGGGGGGGGGATATGCGATTCTGGGAATGATTGCAATATTTTTTTGTTTCAGGGCACCTCATGCTCTCTTTGTCGATGAGAGGAAAATTATGCATTAATTTATTAGACAATATTCATAAGCGATATTTCATTAACCACTGCAGGAAAATCTTCGGAAAATTCAAGCAATTGAATTTTTTTTCGCATGTATCAATTACTTCTTTTCTATAATGTTTTGGTAATATGTTACAAAATTTATATTCGCGGCACAAAGTAAACTAAGTTCCACAGTCATTTTTTTCAGTTTTAAAATTTTCTTTCCCAAATTGTTTACTCAAATGTAAATAATGTATCAGATCTCCACAGAAACTTTTGAAACAATGGATACTTGTGAAATGTTGACAACTTTGACTAAATAAGACAAATGAATAGGTATGGTTCGTTTATATTTTTTTCTGTGGCTTTGCATCCATAAGAAATCACCAAAATAAATGCATAAAATGTTGAGTAAATTAGAAATACAATACATTATTTCAGTTCATAAATTTATTTCATAATCTAAATTTAGAATAAACAACAGCGAAACTAATAAAAATAAAAATGATTAAAGTGAGTTTCAATATTAATAGTATTCTGAACACTTTTGTCAAAAGAGTTTCCACTGTACCCAGATACGTAATTTTTTAGATAGCGTACAGATATGTTAGATTTCGATCTCATTCTAATTTTTTTGATTGAAATTCTCTTTCGGGAATTGAAATTATTTAGAAATATTATGATTTTGAGGCGTCTATTACAAGAACAGAACCTCAAAATGCGTCAGGTCTTAGTCAACACCTACTTTTCCTTATGGTCAACTCACCTCTGTTTGAATGAAACTAAACGTTAATTGCACTCTACGTATCAATATGTTACAGATATCCCACCTATTGTCATTTAGTGTTCAATAGTGCGTCCTCTGTTTCTTTTCTTTCATCATTTTCGAGAACATGTTTTTAAAGTACATTTGAAGAAATGCATTTTATTAAAAATGTTTTACGACGTGTAAATACCCGCTCGAAATACCTTGAAAAGTACACCACCCTAAATTAAGATTCGTTTCTGTTTAACAAAGTTTTTTTTTGGGGGGGGATAAATTTTACCGGTTCGCACGGCACCTCCTATAGAATATTGATTTCGCATGCTACAGTTTCTTGGGTGGAATATTAAAATTACCTGGCTACTAGTTGCAGCAAATTAGTTAAAACTAGAAACACATTGAATACCAATAAATGTAACCCAATCTATAAACCAATATAATCCATTTCCAAATCCACACTAAGGAACTTCCCAAATTTTGAGCGACAAACACTTACGGACGAAAGAGTAGTCGTATACAACTGGATTGATAAATTTTGTGATATGGTGGATATCTATCTTCTAATGATGAGGGTTCATCAATACTTCCTGACGCCACAATTCAACCATCAAGCGATGAAGGCAGCCGGGGGCAGACTTTTGAACAATAAATTCAAAGTTTCACCACGACATTTTCAATCGAAAATTTATCAAAAGTTTTCGAAAAAAGCAGTGGTTATATATTTAAATAATTTTCCAACAAAAACTTCCTAAACCAAGAGGAACGTGCACTTTTTAAATGTGCCAATTTGTAAAATTATTAAAATTAACATAAGCATAAACAATGTTACCTAGGATTAACTTATTGTGACGCGCATATTTTAAATATTAACGCATAAGATACAATAGTGATGTCAAAACTGATAAAAACGAAGCAAGATGCAATAAAATCCTGGAAAAAAGGTTGATGTGATGGTCTTTCCCTCTTCACGTTCTAGCTTGATCCAAATAGAATTGTTTATATTATATTTGGAATATATTATTATTCGAAAGAAAGAAATGAATAAATTTTACGCAATTCAACCTATGCATTTAAGATTGATAGAAAATACTGAAGTTTGACTATATATAGATTTTTGAATATGTTAAAATAAATCATTTCGATGTCCTAGAGACCTGCTAGGTATTTGACTGCTTCTTTGTTGTTGAACTGAATTATTCCTTCGGAGAACTATCTTCCTTTCTTTTTGCTTCAGAATTATTTCCACTTCAATAAAAGAGTTTAATGACAAGTTCCCCGTCACATCCATGGGGACCAGAAAATTAACTCTGGTTTCCCTCACGTATGCAAACATTAGTGACTTGCCGAATGGTCACTCAGAATATTATGAGAACGCTACTGCTCACAAGCTAACTGGAGATTGTGTCACAAAATTCAGATATTTGCTTACTGTAGGAAGAAAAAACATTCGGTCTCTGAGGTGGAGCTTTCTTGTAGTTTTGACTCTCATTTTTCAAAAACCATACACTTCATTGTCATTTACAACAGTTGTGATCCCCAAAATATTCAATCAATATTTTATAACATTTTACTTAATTAGACTTTAATGAACACAAATTAATATGATAAAACCCAAATTTATTTGTTTCCGATTCAAAAATGTTGATATTTGTACCTAAATAATTATGTTGTAATATAACCTACAAACTATCCTTTTTCAGTAAATAATTATATTACAAAAATGAAATTTGGTCGTTTCTCCTTACCTTTACTGAATAAATCTCGTAAATCAATCGTATTTAGTGAATGAACTCAGTATTCGAACGAAATTCATGGCTTCGAACGAACAAACAAACAAATTTAAGTCTTGAAATTAAGTGAATGAATGTTTGTAATTTCGCTCCACCGTCCATGAATGTCTAAACCTTATTGAAAATAGGGAAATTACCAAAAGAGAATACGAATGTGATTTTATATCGAAACTGAGACACGGAAACGTAAACTTACCCTCCAATGACTTGGCAGAAAATTTTCAAAATATTTCTTTTGATCATTTGAAAGCTTTGATCGTTATTATGATTGTATGTATCTCGTTTTAGTCAGCTAGGAGCACAAAATGACGACTGCTAATAAGACTCGGTTATTGTGTGAGTTTACTCACTAGAAAGATCGTGAATTTGAGATAAGAGGAACAGCGTCTAGATAGGATCCAGATTGCTATATCTATATTACAATGCGGTGGTTAGTCGCAGAGAGTGAACTTTTCATACGCCACAACTATTTAAACTGAGACATGGAAATGAAAAGATTCAAATTTTATCTTGCCCCACCCGGGAATCGAACCAGGGATGACTTGGTGACACGCTAACACTGTGGCCACGACGGGGACATTATTATTATTATTATTATTATTATTATTATTATGTATCTCAGCTAATGCTGGTATGTTTCTTCCAACCGGGAATGAACAACATTTCTAGGGTTGGATATAATCCATATAGCAGCTACAATACTTTTCTCAGGATATGGGCAGTTCCCAATAGTGCTGTTTTTTGAATTTTATTTAGATTTATATTTCCTGGTATTTTCTATATATATATTGCTCAATTGTTGTATTGATAGTTACTACTGGTATGATGTCTGTTTTTGTTTTCCACTTAGAATTTCTATTTTTAAGTCTGAGTATTTGATTATTTTTCAGCTTCTTTTTGTGAGATCATTGGGTACTGCAATATCTATTAATTGACAAGTTTTGTCTCTATTGTTTCGCACTATAATATCAGGTTTGTTAGCAGCTACCGATCTATCAGTTACTACTTGCTGGTTCCAAATGATAGTTATGTCTTCTTTGGTCGTAACTGGTTGTGGGTTATGTTCATACCACTTGTCGGTTACATCTATATTGTATTCTTTACAGATTCTGTAGTGTACAATTTTGCAAACATTATCATGGCGGCGTATGTTTTTTAATTTTTTTCCAGCATTGAACAGCCAGAAATATATGGTCTATCATTTCTTCATGCTGCTGGCATAACCGACATTTACTATCTATATTTTCTTTCAAAATGTGTTTCCTATAATATCTTGTTTTGAGGGCCTGGTCCTGTGCTGCTACCAGGAGGCTCTCCGTTTCTCCCTTGAGATGACCTGCTGTCAACCAGTTAAATGGTTTAATTTACTATTATCATTATGTGTGAGAGCGGGAAGGTGTAGCATGATGAAACAGTGTGAACTTTTTATGAAGGGGTTTTTGATTTCTTGATGTATCTTTAATAGGGTGAGGAATTGCAAACCCTCAAGGAACTTCAAGACTGTGACACTGAAAATAACCACGTAGCACCCCCAATCCTATAGCCGGTCGACCGCTACTGCAATGCGCGATGACTACGAATATTGCCGAACCGCTTCATGGTGCATATATATTTCAGTATAATGCCCTACCCCACCCCTCAATCTTCTCACCCTGCCTAGGACGTTAACCTGTCAGATCCGTAGCATAGTGTAAACTGCTGTACTGTGACGATAAGTTGCCTCGTCCGCGGCACACTTTCACCACACGACTTTTCATATTTTTTAATTAAGAACATAAATTTGCTTTTTATAAAAATTATGTTAAAAAATAATTAAGAACATTTATTTTCTTTTTCTAATGTTCTAACAATTAGGAGAAGGGGTCCTTCACTCCCGTCATCTGACGAGCACCTCTACCACAAGTAAAACCTAACGAAAAAATAAATTGTATTATGAGGTATTGACGTAGCTAATCACCTAACGTCAGTGTGGAGGGATGAGCACCATACATGTTAGATGACGCTTGTTATGTGAAGAAGAAAACTCGCGACTTAATGTCCTAATGAAGGAAATTTAGAATTATTGAATAACTTTGTTATTGGCTTGAACTCAATCCCATTAATAATGACCTGAGGTCGAAAACTATGCGTCTGAATACAGTACTAATATACGTTTCTTCCCTCTTTCGACAATTCTTGTTGCCATGTTTCTTCCAGATTTGGAAATGGTTAACCATACAAGTAAACCGTCTTGTTTACTTATCGTAATTGGAATTCGTACAATTAAATATTTTTTGGTAATAACACACGTAATATGCATGATCTATATCTTTTTCTACGATGTCTCGCGTTTTCTTATCATGTTGACTACTCTGCAATTGCAGGGAGAGTATTACGAGGGATGGAAGTTGATGTAGTGGAGCGAGGCTACGGGATGTGGACGATAGACTACTCACATCCCAAGGCACACGGCTCTCTCTGTCTCTCTCTACCTCTCTCTCTCTGTGTCATGTAGCCGCCTCCCAGCTAAAACAAGTGCACCCCACCTCTCTCTTCGGCGCTGCATGCCACTCCCTCCACATGCTCACGAGATGGAGGAAGACCATTCTTTGAGGATAAACTCAAGTTCCTTTCCGTTTTACTATGGTATTGTGCTCATAAAGAATTATTTAAGAATGAGTTTTTACTTAGATTAAAATTTCACTTATTTATCTAGAACGTAGGGTTTTTAATATGACTGTTTTGAAATTTGTTAAACTGGAGGATTACGTTTGTCCAAAATTTCAATACTTACGTATTTTGAAAATAATTGTTTCATACATGAACTCAAAATACATAATTCATTTGTATTTTTTGGTTTGAAATATATAGTTGGCTTAGTATATTGATGTGGACAGTAAATATAATCATTTATTAACAAGTGTGTTTTAACTAAAATACGCTAATTAAGTGCGAAGAAGTAATTTGGGACGGGAAGAATAAAAGGAAAAGGAGGTGAAAGCGTTGAATAAAAATGTTAACAAGTGAAATGAATCAGTTTCTATCGAATCTGTAACACGCAGAAGAGTCTTTAAGGCCTCAATGTAATCTCTTCCAACGCGTTTTGTATAAGAATAAGTATAAATATGTGCGGCGATATCTTCTCCGAACGAATAGGCGTTCTCGTCCCGAAGAATGTACAATGAATCCGATTTGACTTATGCATTATGCAAGGAGGGACACAAGCACGCCTATTGCTACAATGAGCATTATCTGCGAACGACTGGGCGTGCGTTGACCTCCGCGAGACCTAAGGTCACAATCATAGGAGCGGAGCACTCCACACACTTCATCCTTCAGGTGCGCGACAGTCAATAATTTAATATGCGAAGATCAAAAGGCTGCCGCAGTGTCGTCTGAAAGGAGATCGCAATGCGTACGGTGATACGGTTTGTAATACGCTCGCGTACTTTGATAGAACTTGATGTTTTTTAAAACGCATGAAAATGTGAATTGACCTCCATTGTGATGTTCAAGCATTCTACTTCCCAACAGTAATTCTTGAGAGTGGTACTAAAAATACGTGGCTGATATAATTGTTAAAACTTAGAAACTATGAAGCAAAACAAAATATTACGATTGAAAAGAGTTATTTATCGAAAAGTTTTAATTGTGCTTCTTATCTCATTTTCATTGGGTATCGTAAATAGAAAAAAAGGAGACAATTGTGTTTATTATTGTCTAAGTGCAATGTTCTGCATTTTTCTTTCTTGATACGTTACCCTCAAAATAGAAAGAGCGGGACGTCAATCAATTCCTAAGACAAGTTCCATCTTGCATGCACCTTCGGTAAATAAGCCTTTGGGTACACAACAAACGTGACACAGATAAGAAGGTTATGGGGAAACGATACAAATGCGAGAAACTTCGGCTACACTTTGGGTTTCAGAAAGACTTGTGGTTCTGAGATATTAGATTTTGAAACAATACACATCACTAAATAATTTACGCTATGTATAGAATCCCTTAGCACCACTTCAGTCTCATTTCATCTGATGATGATGCACTTTCGACGAGGAATGTTATCAAGGCATAGTATTTTACGGAATGATACTTGAACTATCCTTGATTGTTTATGGCATGTGTCTTAAGAAAATAAAAAATATATACCCACTCCATTTGACTAAAAATATTGTTTTATTATCATTTATGGAAAACGAAGAGTTCTGTCTCTTTATGTCTTGATGTTAATTTTCCGCCAATTCAACACATAATCCAGCAGCTTGCAAAAGCAAAGTAAGAAACAAAATTTTACTTTTTATTGACAGTAAATTTATATTTAATTTTATAAATATATTTTCAACTAATGACCCCGCAAGACTTGGGATTAAAGAAGGGATTTCGTAGCACAATGAAAAAAGAAGGTTGTCTTCTATAGTGAGCTTTGGTTATCATTGTCAGTGAATATTGATTATTTATTTGTCGTACTTTCTTTCAATTATCAAATAAGTGAAGCAAAGTCGTAGATGAAGGAATGCACATATAACTCGATGCAGTACGTACAAGGAAATAATTTAAAAAAACCTCTCGGAACATAATAATATAAAAATTTACAACAGTTTTTAAAATGTTACAATAGAAAATATTTGTCAAATCTCTTTGAACATAATGTTGGACGCGAGAATTCAGTCAACGAAAACCTTTTACTACGTTATCACACAATTATCTTCAATTACAACGTCCATAATGAAGTAATGTGCAAGAGAAAGGGTACTTTGGAAGGAATCATTTATAATATAACAACAAAAAAGCAATAGAATTTCCATATGATATTTTCAGCAATAGCAAAATAAAACTGGTAACAATATACCTTTGGCAAACTTTTTTAGATATTTGATTTAACTAACCTTACATTAACGAACAGAGTTGAAGTCCCTAATGGTACTCCTAATATAGGAAATGTAATATTTCATATCGTCAATCACAAAATCCCATTTGTATGAACACAAATTAACAACGTTTACATAGAAAAACCGTGATGCTAGTTCAATTAGTGCGTAAGGTATAGTGAAAATTCGCAAAACAACGAAAAATCACGTCACATCCTGAATAATCCATTTAATATCATAATTTCGAAAAATTCTTTTTTAATGATTTTTCATTACAAATGCAACATTGCTTTTCAATGCAATTTCCAATTAATATTCTTAGTCAACGCCAAAAAAATATGAATCAGGCTTTTATGACAACGCACCAAATATTTCCATCGCTTTTCACCCATAGCAATTTAAAATATTAAACATTCCAGATATTGGTGTTTTGATTGAGCAACATATTTATACAAATTCTGACAACTCTATTAGTTCCTTGGATATTGCGAAAATAATATATTTTTCCACTAGCGCGAAGCAGATAAACATGAAATAATGTCTGCTCCTTTGCACCCGTTAAAAATATCGAAATACCCAAAGACTCATTCTAGATATTTGCATTAAAAATGAGACTAGATCGCACTAGTTAGTACAATTTTAGGAATATTGAAAAAAATGTACAACGCACATTTTATGGTATTTCACCCTTTTAAATTTAGTATTTCAAAAACGTCTTTCCCAGTGGGTTGTTATGTTACAAAAGGACCTTTTGTCCAAATTTCGTGTGTCTTGTTTCACTAGTGCATTGAAGAATGAGTCACGTAATCAATCCGTCAACGTGAACGTTGCGTATACGTAGAGATTGTTTTTCTGTTAACGTAATAATAATATGCTTTTATTTCGTGGCGAGGCTTAAGCCATCAAACGTGCTCTTCCACCTGACCACCATTTACAAGACATACAACTTACATATACTATAATATAAAATTAAACATTCATACAACATAAAAATATATACATGAATACCAATAACAACAATTGGAGGATAAATTATAGTTTACTCTGGGGTTTGTTAGAAACATTGTATACTAGTTGTTTTCTCTTTTCGCTTATGCTATGTTGCAATAAGGTAATGTTACAATACATTATGTTGACACCAAACATGAGTCGAAACGTTGTAGGAATACAAAATAAATGGTATGAGTAATATCTTTAAATGGTCGAAGTATTATAGAATGTAAATTTTATTTTTATTTTGGAAGAATCTTTTCTGTAAATGTGTCTTGCTTAATTTTAGGACATGGGTGACAGAGCTTTCATGAAACGTACATCCTGTAAATTTAAAGGCTATTCTATGAGAATAACGATGCCTTGGCATTGTACATTATCTTGTCTTGTCCTCATCCGTGGCATTCACAGCAATATTCCGATGTGCTGAAAAGGCGATTAAATAGCCCCGTGTAACATTATCTCTCAGTTATTACTTTCGAGTCCTTTTATTTGTTGATAACAACACAAGACTATATGTGCAGTTGACATGAAATATACTCCTTTAAATTTAGCAGACCACACTCCACAACCAAATGAAATTAACGTTGAAATCAGTCAGAGAATTAGACAATGGAAATCTAAACCACTTCATGGTAGACATCCTCATGATCTAGATGAGCCTCATGTCGACAAAGCTGCGTCGAACGCCTGGTTTACAAAAGGGAATCTATACTCGGAAACGGAGGGATTTCTCATGGCAATTCAAGACCAAGTAATAAGCACAAAAAAACTATAGAAAATTTGTATTGCAAAACATTGACATAGCAAATGACAAATGTAGGAGACCCAAAATTAAACCAGAAACTATACAACTCATCAAAGGAGGATGCTCTCTATTATCACAGACAGATTACACCAACAGACACAATCAAGTTGCTAATATTATTTATCAGAAACTTTGCGGGAAGTATGGACTAATAGAAGACACTGTCCCGTACTACAAGTACTTCCCAAAATCCATTTCAGAGAACAGCAGGTATAAAATTTATTTTGATAGATCAATCCCCACCGACAAGACAATCCATCACAACAGACCAGATATTATTCTAATAGATGATCTCAAGAAAATCACACACATTGCAGTAACCAACACCCACAACCTACAAATTACTTACAATGACAAAATTCAAAAATATGAATATTTGAAAACAGAAATTCTTCGCTTATGGAATATGGAGAGTGTATATATAGTTCCTATAGTCCTGTCCACCACTTGATTCATCCCTCACAGTCTGCATCTGAGAATGGCTTCATCTCCCAAAAAACATATTTCTAACTTTACGAAAAGCAACCATCCTTAACACCTGTAGAATAGTCAGAAATTTTTTTAAATTGTAACATTGTTTGAGGTAATGATGCTTGGTATACCCCGCACCTTACCTGAATCCAACTACAAGTTGCGAACAAAAATTCGTGAAAACAAATAATAATAAAAATAAAAGTAGGTAGAGCACTGAGTTGCTAGCTGGATAGCCAGGGTTCGATCGCCGGTGAAGTGGAGATTTTTCATCACACCTTAACATCCAGGCTGTAAAATTAGTACCGGGGTCTATCCTGGAGTCAAACCGGTCGGAGCGAGATGCTAGTCCCATCTCCTTCTCAGAGTACCGAGGCCAGGAAACTGCGGAGTTCTACCATCCGCGAACCATCGGGGCCTGTTTGACTTTGACTGTGTTTCAATAATTACATTTTTATCTCCTATCGGAACAATTAATCATTTTTAAAGGAGAGAAATCTACAGTAGGAACTAAACTTGATGTAATTTAAGTGGCTCTAATAAAGTTCATCAAATCGATTAATCATATTGTTGCATTTGGCTTAGCGGAGGTGGGTGTTGGGAGTCGTGACATTCGCATCGAATTCTGTGAATTCCATTGTGAGGCGTAGTTTCGATCTCTCTGTCGCCCTAGCCAATAGGAACGCGGCGATCGAATAAACCGGTTTAACATTGGTCGCCCTACAGTGTCGAACACGGACCTTCTGCCCTACCGTGCTGCCGATCGCACAACTCGTCTCTCGCTTCGGTCCACAATCTTGCGCACGCGTTTTAGATTCACAATAGCGTGTGGCGAGTGGATTCGCGTTAGAAGATGTTCAAATTTCTTTCGTTCCTTTTCCACTTTTAATCAAAAGTGGAATATTTTTATATCATAAAAGAAAATAGGTTAGTGGAAAGGTAGTTTGTTCCTAATTTTTACGTAGAAATAAATGTAGGATAAGATTTTGAGAATGTCTTCGAGATCTTTGGGCCTCAATCCAAACGTGTTATGTGCAATCTCATATAAATTGCGAGAAAATTAATTCACATATTCTATTTTACCGAATGCTCAAACCTTTTTCGGTCTTTTGTCTCAAAGAAATTGCTTCTTCTTCATGTGTAAGCAATAAATCTTGCTTCGTGTAAGGCTTTAAATTCAAGCAATGCTTAGACAACAAGGTTCTACTATATAAAACCATTTTAATACCTATATGAACGTATGATATCCAACAATGGGGCATAGACAGTAATTCAAATTTTGCCATAATTCAAAGGTCTTAAAACAAACGTGTTACAATCCATCATCGTTCTCCGTACTACGTATTCAATGATGTTTTTCTGCATGACGTTTTCTGGAATCAGTTGAAAAAACTATATTTTGGTTCAGTGGGAACTATAGTGAAAGAGTTTTATGTGCATCCTAATGTGTTGGTCAAACAATCGAATACACAAGAGAACAGTGATGTGAGAAGTTTGAAACGACTGTTACCATCTATTTTGGTGAATGAACATAAGTAATTGGTCATATAAACAATCAAATACTGTTATAAAATTGGATAGATTTAAAAAAGAGACCATTTACTGGAGTGATGCTCTGTACGACATTGTTTTCCCTGTCTTGAAAAATACTTATTGCCCATATAGCAGATTACGGAACTCAGAGTAAAAGAAAAAATGTGTGTGCAGACATATTTAGTATTACCCCACGCTTAAAATCGTTTGCTTTAAATAGAAAATATTTCCTTTAATTAAAATACCTCGATGAGAATACCAATTACATTTTTCTTTATTAAATACACTCTCCTTGTGCTCCATGAAGGTAAAGATGAAAATGGCGACACCAGTATTCGAACCTGAAACACCCGGACGGGTGGCGTATCTGTTAGCGTCTCTGTATACTGCGTGGATGATGCGGGAAACTACATTAACGGTAGATTGGACCATTGAACAAGATGTCCATCAATGCACTTGATGTCCAAGTGTAGTTTTCAATGCACTTTCAATAGTTTTCGGATTCTACTGATGAATAAAGAAGAAAGAAATATCATATTCGTATAATTATTTATTGGAATACTCAAATTATAAGAATAATTAAAACCTTAATAAACCTTACTACGTGAATGGAAGTCGCGTGCCGGAGTCCCAAAGTAATACATGGAAAATTTTACCATACCTTACGTAAACCTTCTAGTAATCGTAAATTCAGTCAAATGATTTGTTGAAGGTTATCTTTTTGCGGAAAAAGGGTTTTATGCTGAGAAGGACCACTCTACTACCAACCACTAATACCGACTATATTCATACTGAAAACATTCATCTCATCACCTCTGGATGCTCACGAATTGCGAAAAGTGAATACTTACAACGCCATAATCGGGTTGCTAGCATAATGCACCAACAGTTGGATCTAATATGCCTGCGGATAGTCCACGGTAAAAAATCAGAATATGTTGCGAACGTGCCTACGAACTGAGATAAACCACTGCACAAATCCATCCCAATACTCCCATTATCATTAGTAGAACAGTAATAGTAGAATAGTGATAATTTAGGTAAATTGGGCATAAAAACAATCGCTTTGAAAGTGGTGGAGAAGGCCTTGATACTTAAGACATGTCATATAGTCAGAAAATTCTTCCGGTCAAAGGAATAACTTGCATTAAATTATGAAACATATGACATGCAACCCAAGTCCACTGCTAGACTGAATTTCCGAGAAAATCTCGAGAAACAAGTGATAATAATAAAACTGTAATATAATTGCGTGGACCTTGGAGTTATTTTTGGTTAAATTTTATTGAATGTTGTTTCAACAAAATATATCTTATATAAATTGCTTTCGGTTTTTGATCTGTCATGTTCTCGTTTGAAAATCAATGAAGGAGGATTTAAATGTCCATAAATATACCCGCTTTAGTTCGACTCTGAAAGGAAATTGGTGCTCGGAGAAACAGCGAACTAGTTTCACATGTAAGTGTAGTCGTCAGAGGAAGTAATTAATTCACTATTCAACTTTTTACGTACAACATCGATGGCACAGTGTGAATCGTGTGCTTTGATGCAAATGTTTTCCTCAACGCAGTATAAATTTCTCATTGCACTCTTTAACACCTCCCTTTATTTACTAATATAATCTAAATAATTTAAATTCTTAGTATATAAATAATATCTGACTACTTATAGGAATGGAAGTTTTGAACATTTGCCAGATGTAGATGTACATTATGCATAAGATAAGTCAGTCTCAAAAAGGACGAATTGAGGACACAACCTTCTGTCTCACGCTTATTCGTCTTACATATGGCATTGAATGAAATCATTGTAAAATTCATGAAACAATTCAGTCTCATGTATTCAGTTTTAATTAGAGGCAGCAGACGTTTCCTATGATGCTGTGGAGACGCCACCCGGAGAGTCTCACCAACTGAACTGAGGTGGATGGCTTCGGCAACTGTCACCTATAAAAAAGCGAGATACCTGATGAGTCTGTTGCTGGTGCTGTTTGCTGCTGCGCCAAATGGAAATGCGTGGAATTATTTTTATATGGCGTTTATAAGTAACAAAGGAGACATTATTGAGAACAAAATTGACATTCTGACGGAACCCGAGGAAGCGTAGAATGGTGATTTATTTATTTATTTCTGAAAAGCAACATAATCCTGTTCTAACAATAATCAGATTACTAGGATTGTGTATACCTCTTTTTTGTTCAAAACCCCACTTTATTCTGTTCCATCCCGGTCTCTTGATTCGTTTCAATCTCCCGTTTCTTCCTCTCTCCGATCTTTGCGACTCTCTTTCCACCTGGCGACTGGTGCAACTCAGATCATCGATGAGCACCAATTGTTGATGAAGATAGCGTTGGGTGACGCCATGTGTGTTTTAGCTTATGGCAGCGGGGAAGGAACGAGGGAAAGGGAGGTGAAGGAGGAGGAGTTGACGGCGTTGGAGTGAGGGCGACGGCGACGGCTCCGCGTGGGAAGCAGGCGTATAAATCCAGCGACCGGGTCTCGGGCGCCATTGTCTCGGAGCGTGTTGCGACCCACACCCTCCTCTCCTTGTCCCTCACCCTGCAGCTCAACAGAGCGGGCTTCGGGGCGTCGGCCCCTCATTGCCGCCCGCCCGAGGGTCACGCGCATGCATAATGCAGTCGGATTTCGGACCGCACGGTGTCAAAGCGACGGCGCACTCCTCTTGGGTGGGAACAGTCTCCGACGAGGGGAGGAGGGAACATGCCAGGGATTCCGCTGGGTCGAAAGGTCCATATGGACTCCTAAACGAACTCTGTTTAATGAGTTCCGGATTCGATGGGGTACAATTAAAGCTTTATGAAAATCCGTCCCTTCTTTTTGCACTGGTTTCCCTAGAAGAACAATTATCGAGAATTTGGGAAATAGACTTCCTGGAACTACAGTTTCCTATATTCTAGGTGGGAGTTTCCGAATCATTCTTACAACACAACATACTCTACATCTCTCCTTCCTTCGATGATGTGTTCAGGTGAAGAGCAGATTTGAACTTTGTTACATAAAAACAAGTCACTAAGAGGGTATTCTCAATAAATCATTTAATGCTTCATGAAAAGATGAAAGAGGAAGCTAAACAAAGATAACATGTTTAGTAAGTCCTGAATTCTAATTACGTTTCTTCCATTATTTAGATGTATTCACATTGAATAAACGTAAGAATTGGTTTCATGATGATTTTTTTCGCTTAAAAAGTGTTTCATGACCTAAAACGCTCGGGGGATCCAATTGCATTTCATTAGTGTTCATCCAATTCCTGGCTATTGAATATCCGGTATGTAACAGGCTTATGCCATATTAAACACTCACTGTTTCATGTAACTTGTTTCCTCATTATTTCACTGTGTAGAGCATAACATGAAAATAGACCGAAATAGTTTTTTATTCTTTATTAGATCAAAATTAATACATAGATCACCCCGTAAATAGAAAATATCTCGAAGTGTGATGTAAAATCTTCAATCAACATTAAATTAATAGATTAAAAATATTACGTATTTGTAAAGAAATGGTCAGTAATTTAAGAAGCAATATACACCATAATGTTAGTATTACTGCAAGGTTGCTCTTTAAATGGTTGGAATTAAGGTTGTTCTATAGCTTGCCAAACCGGTCTCCATAACATTTTAAATATGTTACAACAGTTCTTGACAATGATAAATCGTTTGACTAATTGTCATTTACGATGACATTATCTGATAAATCGTCACTTCAGATGCAACATGTGCTTTCTTATTTTTTGCAACTTTTCAGTGGATTCAAGAAACTTGAAAGTTGAGGTACAATTTAATTCTTTTTTTCTTTCATTTTGATAATTACAAACTGTAATCACACGCGTTCGGATAATATCCCTCTTGCTCTGGATGTCGAGTACTATTTCTTTTAACGCCTTTGTAAAATTTATTATTAAAACTTTTTGTAGAAGGAAAGAATTCATAATGGCACAATGATTAATTACTTTCCCCTAAACAAAAAAGAAAAGGAAAAAAAAGTCATCGATACATCGCGAAGAGGAAAATATCAAGAAAAAGAAACGAACTTGTTATCAACTTTGTATTGTTATGTCTATCTCACAATAAGAGAAAATTTGACATCCACAATAGTGAGGTACGTAAAATGGTAAAATCTATTTTACTAGAATTTAGTTAGATGGGTGTGTCTGTGGAGCGTGTTGGAAACGCGTGGACAATATAAAGGGAAGGAATGACAGGACGCACGGGCGTGACCCTGTCGAGGAGCACCTCAAGGCGCGTATCGTGGTAGAGGAGAATTGGGGGGAAGTGGGAAAAGAAGAGAGCACGGAGCAGAGGGGGGAAGAGATTTGAACCCACGCGACACCCAACAGCGTGGGATTTGAGGAGCGATGGTGTTTCATCGGATGGAGATGCATTCATTTGCTTGAGTGTCTCGAACAGGGATTGCAGTCTGCAATAAAATTAAACATCATGAAGAATTGCGTGGGCCAATTAAAATCCTCATCCTCATTGGACTATCTAGATATTTAATTAATTATTTTAAACGGAATTTATTTGGTTCTATGTTCATGAGTAACTTTACTTCTCAGACATGTCATTGTGTGCAAGCAAATACAAAGTTTATTTCATGTGCATGTAAATGTAATATTGCATAGTGAACGTTGGAGGTACACTCGTAGGTGTTTGCGTGGAGTTTGAGGAATAATGGGAAGAGTTTCAAAAAATCTCCCAAAATTTGCTTTTCTCCGCGTATAAACAAAATGACGCTAGTCATTTGTTCATGTTATTCTTCAAAAACAAATTTTTTAAAGATATAACCGAATCTACTTTAGCGCCCATTGTTGTGTTTGTGTGATTGGTGAATAAATTTTTACTCTTTTAATAATTTTACCGTCGTTATATGACGGTGGCATTTCATGAAATTTATATTAGTGTAAGAAAAAAGAACCCATTTGCGGTTTAGTAATAGTTCAGTACTTGATACTGAGTTCTGTGTTTTCAAGCGAGAGTTTGTAGGTCACAATGAAGTCTCCTCTCGGAACAGGAGATACGTGAACTTATATTTTCTCTTCGTAAAACATATACACATATAACGCAATATATACCCATATATACCTTAACCACAAACATTCTTTAATAGAACATTCGAAAGCGAACTAAGTGAGTATTTCAGCTAAGGTTTTCCTCATTTAATCCAGACAAACGTTGGTTCAGTACCAAAAATTCCCCGACTACGATTTAATGTTCTTCTGATTTAAAATAATATTTTATGCATTTAAGAATAAACAAGTACATGATAATAATCATTTTGAATCACATGTATGAAGTAAGAAATCACGAGCAAGTAGTACATACTTTCTAATTAAATATATTATTTACAATTTGACGAAAGTTGTGGGACTGTTTTTCTTTCTTTCTGCCTCTATTACTTCAGACTATATCTCCCTTTAATTCTTGTTTGTTTTTGCGCGCCCACAATCACATATAAAACCCAGGGTCTTCTTTCATGGGCTCTGGTAATGTTCCCATGTAGCCTCAAAGAATAAAAGAAACAGCGGTGACTCATTCGTGCGGCGTGTAGACTTCTATTGTTCCTATTCTAAAGCCAATACACGCCGCGTGCAGCGTAGAGGCGGCACGAACACAGGAAATGCTGAAGCCGCGTGGCGTGGCTGAGTTGGTGTGGAGGGGGGGAGGGAGGAAGGAAGGGTTAAGAAAATTAAGTTAACAGCGAAGTATGAATGGAAAAGGTATGATGTAGAACGGTGAAAAAGAGAAAGGGGAAGGAAAATTCTGATGGGGTATAGGAATGGAGGCTAAACGGAGAAGAGTATAAATGAAAGAACGAAGCAGGTGCCATAGATGAGTGAGTGGGTCCCATGACGACGTCCGACCATCCGGCCAGGAAGCGACTGTGTACGCATATGGAGCCGCGACCATCGGCGCTGTCCCGCGGTGCCACTTCCGGTCATTCGCCAGCCTTCCTCCTCCTCTTCCACCCTCGCAGCTACGCGATCCTCTTTCTCCTCCCCTCCCCATTTTTGTGCGCTCCGTCGTTTCTCGTGCTGCAGAGCCGTGGTTCACGTTGTATTTCCTCTGCACACACAGGTTGGTAATCACTTCTCGGTATTCGAATATAAATATTCCAGAAGAAGCTAATAGTCCTCCCAACGTATACTGGAATATAAGATTCTACAACAATAATTTATTTCAGCTTTTACGTCGAGATAAATTATTTATATTAACCACAAATAAATATTTAAAAACTATTTCCTACTTATCTTTATCTTTTCGGATTTGATTTCAAAATAGTAGTAGATGGTATATGGAACATGTAAATATATTAAACTAGCTGAGTACACGCGACTTTGCTGACGTGAATTTTGTAATATGTCTGCAACTGTACTCTTTCTCTCATTCCCATTGATATCCAGTGATAATATTATCCATTAATATTTGTGGTTTTATAGTATTTGTGTGTATCCTCATTCCCTTATTTTCACTGATGTGATTAAGAAAAAGGTTTTCGAAAGCAGAAACTCAGAGATATTCTGGAATTAATTTGAACATAAGTAAATATGAAATTTATATTTTTGCTGATTACCGGGCGTTGCCCTAATTTTTCTCATATCTATCTTCTTTCATTCAGGAAAAATTAGAATATACATTGTGAAATCAAATTAATTGTACTTGTTTTTAAAAACATTCATGTAGCATTCTATTTTTATAAATTCGTAAACGTACGAATTTAATACAAAACTTGATTATAAACATTTTCAGTTTCATCTCTAGGAGCAACAATAAATAAATCTTCGTGTGAAACCACCCTTGAGCAAGAAGTTACCCGTGAGAAACAAATCGAAATTTCACCAATTAGTCTAGCACACCACTCCACCTTTAGGAGAGTTAGGGGTATTTAAACCCCATAGTTGCTGAACTTGCACTTAAATGGCATCATGTCACTCTTTGCTTCAAAGGTCCGATATCTATGTATCAACCATAAATAACCGAACTTTTCGATAAAATATTTTTAAATGACACTCCCTTCTCACTCCACCCATGAGAGTTTTGGTGTTGTTTACCCTCGCCCCCTAATCCCAATAGTGGCCAAATCTGACATAACATTAGCATTCATCTCAGCAACCCTGCAAGCTAATATCGACCAATTGTTCGTGTCATGTTATTCCCAACCCTCACCTCTACGGGTATCGTACCCCTTATGTGGTCTGAATGGTTACATAATGTCATTGGAAATACGATTATTCCTCAGAATACACAAAAATCATTGTCTCGACCCTAATATCGGTCTTTTTACGTTATTTTTACGTCTCGCCCTTCTCGCTCCCTCTAAGCATACCGTGCTTCTATGTGATCTGAACTTGAACGTAAGGGTATTGATAATTTAATTAAACATCCCACGAAAAAAAACCCTTTCTTAGCATATGTATACACCTAAAAGGTGTATACATACTGCCAAATTTCTAGTTTGTTGGCTTTGTTGTTTCTGAGATTTCGTGATTAGTCAGTCAGTGAGTGGAATTTCGTTTTTACATACATAGATAACGAACTATGAACTTTGACGACATTTGTAGACAAACAACTGTGTATTATTAAATTAAATATTTTTACATTTGTCTTTAATAATATAATAATGACAATGTACATAACTGTGCTAAATAACGAATGTTTCTAATATGTATAATCTGTCACATTGTTTGATTAGGAGGATTAGGAGGATTTATGAGGATAATGAGGATTATTCGCTGTTATTTCTTTCTATGAAAATAGAAGTGTTTTAACTGTTTAACTTAATAATTTTAAGTAATCTCTTGGTATAACTCATAGTATAATACTTTCTTTTAATATTTATGTCAACAATTTTTAAAAAACCCTCTCATTTTCAACACATACTTTTAAGTAATGAAGCTGTTAGCTGGAGTGCATTACGTGTCCAAAATATGTCTTCTGATTGCACTGGGTCTCTTGGAATGCGTATAACGTTAAATAATAATAATAATAATAATAATAATAATAATAATAATGCGTTTATGAGAGCAACTGCAGTATATGAAGTGAAGTATATAAATATATTCAAATCTCGGAAATGAAATACATAAAAGCAATCCACGTAGTATCAATTGAAGATCAGACACCGAAAATTGTCAAATATTTACAATTGTTTGACGTTGTGATGTTTGGTTTTTTGTTCTAGGTTGATTTTTTAACTCGCGGTGGAAATGCCGTGAAAGTATGCTCAATATTTGTATACATAATGAAGACTCAAACCGTTATGAGCGGACATTTTAAACAGAATATCCTATGTCTAAAAACAGTTGTTTTGGATATTCATATATTACTTCCTACTCTTGTCACTCTTGAATTTATCAATCATAATATTGTTTACTCAATAGTACAATTTAGTATAAAATCAAAATTGTAATAATTTCATGATTTTGAAGTAATATTAATTACAGTAATTAAAAAATAAAATTATTAAAATAGTGTAATAAAATTAAAAATATTCATAATTTTTTAACGCAAAGTGCGATATTTCTCCGAACTCAAAGTGCGAATTATTTGAAACGTATTGATTTTTATCGTAATAAAACTAAACTTTTAACTAAAATTTGTTGTTAATCATAGGAACAAAAAATAGTTTCCCATAAGTTGTTTCCCTTACGCAAATGACTGGTGGTCAATGCAAGAATGACCTGATCACTATTTATTTAATTTCTGACGTACTGTTTTGAATTATGGACTAACTTATAGGATGTGTTAATTATTCCCCTATACCTTCATATTAATTATCTCAGTTTTAATCATGTAAATGAATGATTGTACGGTGTATCATAAGGTTGTTAAGCATAACGATTGTGTAGTGTAATGTAAAGTAGTTGCCCCTCCCTTCTCATATCGATTTTAATATAACCTTTGATGCTGAGTTAAAGGAATGTTTGAGGAATTATCGAGTTCCGTTTGAAACCATTGGGATCTGAATCCCATTATATTTTTTTCACGTGTTTTGATTTTTTTCACGTGTTTTTCATGCGCACTCTGGTGATCCATTGCGTTGAGTCATGCAAATGGTCGTTCGAGCTACGCAATGTGTGTTCTGGTTCGTTCGCGTTGATGCAGCTGTGTAGCGTGTGCGGGGACACGTTGAAACACGTCTGGAGCTGGCGCTGGTCACTCCATCCAAGCACAACGATGGAATGCATACTACCGAGGGAGCAGCCGGGGCGAGAAGTTTTCCTCCACTCTCATAAAGCAGCCGCAACGCGCCCTGTCCATTTTATCCTATCTAGGATACATACACTCTTTTTTAAGATGGTATGTAGACTCTTATATTGAAGATTAGAGAGTAGTGATTCAATCCAAGAATCTCGAGAACATTTCATCCGATTAACCAAAAAATCTCAAACCAAAGATTCTTAATTAAAATTAATATATCTTAAAATATGTGCCTTAATAAGTGATTAAATACTTTACACCATTATTTCGTGTTTATTCTATAATAGTTCTTGGCGATCTTACCGTGAAAATAATGGTTTTTACTAGTAATACAATATCAACATTTTTCTAAAGAGAAATGCTTTAATTTAACATTTGTTTGGAAGTAATCCTTGGATTGAATCTCCAATTTCGAGTCAATAATTTCTTTCCTTGATAGCACTTCTACTGAAACTCTCGTTGCGGCTGCTTCGTGGATGGTGAATGAGGCGTACGTTCGTAGGAAGAGGTAGCTGAATTGGAGGCACCTAGTTACAACTGTTTCCATCACTATTCTTTAATTTTAATTACACTGAAGTAAAATTAATCCACTTAAAAACAGAATCTTTCAGAAATTCAAATTAAACTGGATAATTTAATCATAAGTTGAATTATTTATAAACATTACCGAAAACTTCGAGGGATCTCTTAGATATACGGCACAGTTTTATAATCATACTTTTAAAATTATAAATTTTTGTTCCCATAATTTGCACCTATGCGTAAATGTCATTATTTCAAGACTATCAAACGAATAATGAAAAGAAAAGCCTCTATTTTTCAATTATTACAGTCATATTTTGAAACTTACATTTAAGAAAAGAGAAATTTAAGAAAAAAACATTAGTTAAGATTTGTAATTTTCTCACGTACTTGTATAAATATAAACTAGTACTTATATAAAACATAAACACTTTTTTACACTGTTTGTTTCAAAGAGAAAGCAGGCTGATGGAGTAATCACTCAATGATTATCTTTAAATGTTTATAGTATTTCATTAATTTTGAAAGAAGTACACTTTTATGAGAGTGAACATAGGTATTCAGTTCCGATGTATTTTTTAATTTTCTACACAAAATAGCTCAGCTTAGCTCTTTTAATAAAATTTCATGTTAATTGACATAGTAACATTTTAGCGCAAATAACGTAATTCTCATATTATTATTTTTACAGATTACTTTCAAAACTTTTAATAAAAATATGTACCCTACAATGGTAACACCTTCGCAAACAGATGTTACATATCAGTGTAGAAGAGAATCACGTCATATTACTTCGGTATATAACGTAACAGTTATGAGAAATTTTATATAAACATTTACAGTAATTGAACATAGTATTGCGCATGCATTGATTCTCAGATATTTTGAACACATCTTGGGAACACGTCAATATGCAGCTCACCGTCCAACCTCGCCGCATACAATCGCATCAGAAAAACAAACTCGACTATACCAAATCTGTTCGCACTACACCGCATAGGATCTCGTCGCTTTGCAGTCTGTCTCGTAACTGGATATGAACTTGATGTTACCGCGCTGCTTCGCACCGCACCGCATCTGTTCGTAATGAACCGTGGTCGTATATATTCATACGCGTGGTAATACCAGCGCCCGATGCTTTAGCAGCCCACGGCGCTTCGGTGCCAGGCGGGTTGCGTTGGTCCATGTTAGCTGTATGCTTTGTCTTCTTTCAAGAGAATGGATTGATTTAGACAATGGATTTTAAATTATGATTTGTTACGTAAAGATAGAAGATATTAAATTCACTTGAAAATTTTAAACACATAACCATTTTACATAAATGTTTTTTTTATTGCTGTAAACTATCCAGCTTTAATGTATTTCACTTGAAACAATCTTTGGACATTTCCCCATAGGTATTTGAACTATTCTTCCCATGAATGTAATACATTATTATTATTATTATTATTATTATTATTATTATTATTATTATTATTATTATTATTATTATTATTATTCAACATAATCGCATACTAAAGTGGTAAGCATCTCACTTGGTGGCGCCATTTTTCGGTGTTTAATTCGTTCGAACTGTAATAAAAATTATTTTTCCATGTTGCACTTGATGAAATGTGTGAACAATAACAATTTTATATTCCTGAAATACCAGGTCAAAATTCGGACATCTCTCTAATCAAATAGGATTGGAATGTGAATAACAACTACACATAGCTGTTGATGCCTAGGAGATACCCATGCTTGGAGCCCGGCTGGGGTGAAGTCGCAAGGAGCGTCTGCTGAGGGTTAATCACACCAGTTACCTTGCTTGGGTGAAGCCCCAAATAGGAACGAAACCCCTAGCGTCCGGTGTGAGACGATTAAACTCAATAAAATGAAATCAAATGAACTATATTTTTATATAAATGTCAAATTTTTTAATATTATTTTGTTGATTTCGAAAATTCGTTATTTTGATTTAAGGTATATTTTTAGATTTAAACAAAAACGTTAGATTGTAAGTAACAGAAATATGGAACTCGAATTTATCGTGCTGGGCCCTATAAATTATGATAATTTGGTAATGTTGGATAATGGTGAGAAATTGATAGTTACTGATTACTGTGCTTGAAAGAGCTTTATGACAGAAATGAATAAAAGGTCAATCTCATTAATTTGATATTAGTCGCCATTACGTTATAGAAAATTTGGAAAGTACAGCAATAAAACCATATTTCTACTATTTTTATTTGAAACCACTTTGTGTGAATGCGCACTGGTATGATTATGGATTCGCTAGTTTTATTTGTAGAGACAATAGTGTGAAATAGAAGTTCCTGTTTCGTATAATACACATGTTCCGTAAAATATGATATTTTGTCCATTAACTTGACGGAAAATTATCGATATCTTCTGTACAAATGTACATCTACAGGAAACAGAATTGTAATAAAATGGATGTAATTAACTAGGAATAAAGAAATGGTTTTAATATAAAATAAATTTCTTTCAAATAAAACGTTTTAGAATTTAATCGTCCGTCCAAAACTTCAATCACGCGGAATAAGGCATAATACGTACAGTGATTATTCCTTCCAGCACATAATTTATATATTATACATTTGAACCACTCACATTGAGGTGTAATACCTAACGTATCGAGAGATCCTAACTGATTATATAAATGTGGAAGTGCACTTATATTTTTGTGAAGACTTGATGTCTAAATTAATGAAAGAATCTTTTCGTCGGAGAAATTTTGAAACACAAAAATTATATTGAACATGATATGTCATAAATTTAGCTTCTCGCATGCTTCAAATTCAGTAATACATAAAAACATGTTTGCATATTATACGCATATCTTTCAATTATATACATTTATATTTGTTTGTATCGAAAGTTTTATTTAAATTGATGAAGTCACCTTTATGAAGTATTCCAGTTCAAAGAAATAAGAAAAATGTTAATTTTAAGTATAGACTATTGTAAAACATGAGGTACATTATAAAAATTGAATTGTATTTATTATTGTAATAATTAAAAAAATTAGTCTCATTTTAACAATAATTTTCATTATAAGCCATAAAATTATATAATATAAACAATTTTAATTGCATCTCAAGAGAAACTACTTTTAAATTGAGTGTGTCTTTCGAGTTTTTATACTGTAAAAGAATCAACGAGGTATCTTCTTATATACGCGTCACTATACCTCAACCTTCGGTTATGTGTTCAATTTTCTTCAACTATACAATACCATGATTTATTTAACCCTAAATCAGTAGTGAAAAGTGATATTTTATAAATTTATAATTCAGGGCTACTGAGGCGTAAAGCAAATGCATAGAATAATGTATCATCACTCTTTTATAATTGAGATAAAAGTCTAGAAATTATCAGAGCGTAAAAACATCTTCCAGCATCTTAAGGTAATTAAACAACTGAATGTGATAGCTGACGTTTAGTACTTCCCTTCAACCTCCACGTGCATTGTCTTGATGTCCGTTCAATTACACTTCCAACGAACGACAAAAGACTAAATAAACATACCTCTCTGTCATTGCGCATCCGTTTGCGGTGCTTGAATGTTCTTCCTCATTCGCCTTTTCATAAACCGCCAGCATCCTCTCCCCTTTCAAACTCGTTGATTACTCTATTTTCTTTAACTACTGTTCTTCTACACCTATTGTGCTAGCCTGTTCTTTCTCATTCTCCACCATATCTCCCTCTCTCTTTTCAATATCACCCGCTGTGCGCGCACCGCCTCCGATGTGTGTAGTCATTGCCGGTCTGCTTCGCTATAGCGACAAGGGCAGCGATGGTTTTTGCTTGCGGTTGAGCGAGTTTCTGCCCGGATTCCCCGCTGCGGCAGCAATGGCACAACGGCGACCCAGTGCTCCGCTCTGCAAGGATCATAGTACACCATAGGATTCCCTCACACCTTTCAATTTTGTTTTATTCTTCTCCACCGAAATCTCGCTTGTCTCCTCCTCATTAGTTCTGAACAATATCCTTTTTCGTGTTTCAGAAAATTTTCCGCGATCTCTGCGACCATATTTTTGCCGCCATACCGTCATCTCCGTTTCCTCGCCACTGTCGTCCTATTCTTCTGATCGACTTCACCTTCATCTATCGACTCTTTTGCTCTAAGTGCCTTCTCCATCCTTCCGCTACAACTTCTTTCTCCGTCTTTTTCTCCCAATCACTGCGCTATGCTCGACACCAACTCACGTCTCCTTTCGCAGTCTTTCCTGCAGCCTCTCCTGCCTTCTCTGAAGCCGCCTCTGTGCCTGGCCGCCGCCGTCTCTGCCGCTGCTCAGTTTTTATATCCTTCTGCCGTTGAAACAAAGGTGAGCGCCGGATTTTGACTGAGAAACGCGGCTGCCTGGAATTCAGCTGTGGACGGACGGCAAGGAGCCACCGACCGTGACATGACATGATATCTTAACAAATGTACGGACGGCTCTAGAATTTAGAGATCGGAGCAGCGTCTGCTATCATACATTTCCCTGTACATTAATTTGTTTTGGATTGTGTACGAGTGAAAAATAATGGATGTTCTGATTAAATGACCACATTTCATTCCGATAGTTCGTGCAGTTCCTAAACGACACGTAAATGATTCATTAGTTTTTGTAATTCTTCTGAGTGAATGGGAAACTGTCGTTATTGTGCATTTTAGTTGAGATATTTCTTCTGGGAATCGTTTTAGTACAAATAAGGTTACACTTGAATAAATTGAAGTTCTTATGCTTCCTTCAACTGAGAGTGATATATATTTTGTGAGAAAGGTTTTAAAAAATTAAGCGTCAAATCGTATAAATTGTATTACAATAATTAATTACTGTTATATGTACAAATAAAACATTTTTTATTTTATGTTAAAACTAGTTCCTCTCCCATAACTCGAAAAAACTCAAGAATCGTATTACTTTAAAAAAATTGGAACATTCTATTCTGCGTTGATTGTTCAGTGCTATTTTTTTCATGAAGTGTCGTGCATTCTTCATTATTTGTGCAATTCATTCAGAACAAATTGTACTCAGTTACAAAATCTTGGTAATAGTTGGTATTTTGTAATAGAAATAAATAAAAACGAAAACCCTTGAACGTAGACTCTTTGAACCATCTGGCAGCAATTTTCAGAAAATAGCGGAATGTAAAACAAAAGGAAGAATCTTTTCAAACGATATGAGCCGAGAAATCAAGAAAACCTTTGATGAGAGTAGCCAACTCGCATATTTTTCTTTACATTTCCGAAAATCGTTCAAATTCAATTTTAATTTATTGTACTAAAGTTTTAACATTTTACAAATGGAATGACTCTTGCTTTTATAAGACTTAAATATAGAAAAAATCGATGGACATGTTAACTTTTGTAAACGGGTGTATATTAAATTTGCACTACAAAGGAATTTTTCATTGTCACTTTGTTACTCTAGTGAATACAATATAGAATGAGATTTCCATAATCAGAGAGTGGCGGAATTACAGAGAGTTGTAAGATCATGACGTGGGAGTTTGGAGCGTGGCTTGTCTAGCTGGTTTGTTAATCCTGGCCAGACTTCACACAGCGAGCGTGCAGCTGTGCGGCTGCGGTGGGAGCCGCGTCTCTCTTAGGTTGACGATGACATAAGATCTTCAACAGGACAACGACATCATACTTAATATTTTATTGACAATTTTCGGTGACTTTGATGGAGACTAGGCAGTCATACCGTGCAATTTATTACACCATTTTTAATAAATCCCTGCAATTTTTATGTGAAAGTTGATATTGTTAATTGCAGTGCTGGGTGCTGCCATTGTAGTTCTTTTGTGATAAATAATGTTATCTGATGAACCGGGAAACTTCAGTATTCTCAGATTAAAACACTGATAAGAAGGGGAGAAAGGGATAACATGTAAAAGTAATGGAGAAATCGAAGATTATAATTGAAACCATTGCTTTCGGCGCCGGTTAGTAGGATAAGGACGCCTTCGATGTGTCGTAAGTTCCCAATCAGTCCACATTAGAGATAATATATCCCAAGCAGCACTCTTAGGGTAAGGGTGGGAATGAGACGCAAGAAAAATAATAAAAAAATCACCGATATTGTTGTTGAACTTTTGGGACCGCTGAAATGAAGTGATACTCTCATTGCCACATGTCCATTATCACTCTCTGTGAGGGAATATATTCCCTTTGGGAAGGGGCAGAAATGAAAAAATATACGAAAATGACTGATATGTGTTCAGATCGTAGTTTTCGAGGCCGCTGAAATTATAAGTGGCATCTCGAAGACGTCAAAGTCCACAATCTTCCCGTATAAACCCCAGCACCCGTAGGGAAGGGGATGCTATGAAAGAATTATCAAACATGACACATACCAGATAACAGTCCACAATTTTCGTCGTCGCTGAGTAGATAGTGAAATCACAATGTCGTGCAAGTCTTAATTCAGTCCTCATGGAAGCAATCCATGGATGTGGGGTGGAAATGGGGTTATAGAAAAAAATAATTGAAAATTAATTTTGAAATATACAAAAATGAATTGTTTCGGTCCATAGTTTTAGGACTGATGATATTTTAAAACTACTAATACCGTTAAGTTCAAGTTGAGTTCACATAGTGGTGATGTATTCTTAAATCTGACAGGAGGGTGAAGGGTGAAGGGTGAGACGTGTAAACAACGTAAAAACGTTTGCTATGAGTATAGATTTTGTGTATTCTGAAATAAATAATCGTATTTCCAATGACGCTATCTACCCTTCAGACCATATGAGGTGCACGACACCCTTAGAGGTGAGGGTTGGAAAGTGCATGACACGAAAAATTATTGAAAGTGTCCGATAAGAAAGGGTTTTATTCACACCTCGGTGAGTAATAATGGAAAATTGGTGTTTTTCAAAAACGTTTCCTCAATTACATCAGTGAAAATATAGGACAGAGGATACACACCAATATTATTAAAACTTCTAACATAGATGGCTAACAGTCTCACTGCATATCAATAGGAATGTGAGAAAGAATAAAGTTGTAAACATATCATAAAATTCACGTGAGCAAAACCGCGAGGACTGAGCTAGTATGTATACAGAGAGAGAGAGAGAGAGAGAAAGTGAAAAAAACATTGGTAATAAGAACATTAGGTCAAAAATATTTCAGATTTCGTGTCTTTATATTTAATAGTACTTGAGATAAATTTAATGACATGCATTTACGATAGTTGTTTGGAATGACTTCCTTGTTTCGATGCATCCTGAAGTTGCTCTAGTGTTGAAAAGTCAAGGTGTGTTTCGTATCTGGTAAAATCCATTTTAGTTACATATCTCTGAACATAAATAATTGGGAATGGCGTTTAATAATTTTAAATGTCGACAAAGATAAAAATTCATTGGATTCAAATATGGCAATCGGATAGGACATGTAATGGGTCAGGACGATGCAACTGACCCATATTTTGAGAAATTGGTTATCGAGATACATGGCAAACTGAAGAGTAGAGTGGGGAGAAAGAGGTGTAACACAGTCGTGCATAAACCACATTTGTTAGAGGTACACACTCAAATAAATGAAGCAACTCAGTTTTTAGAAGCACTAGGAGCGTTTGTGCAGTAAGACATTGCGGTAAGAAATGTAAGCCAATAAATTGATTATAGATGAGTTCAACCTGTATTGCTTGTCTTGTATGTTGCACGATCGTATGTGATCGTTATGTTAATGAAGCTCCACGTTATCTTCATTCTCATTAGTAAGGAGGATATATACTAAGATACGAGTATATATATGAACAGAGAACACTCTCATAACATGTGTTTGGCAGAAAGTTCTTCTCTGTTGTAAAACGCGCTTAATTTAATTTTTGTACCTGTATAATGAGATACTCATGTTGAAGACACTTCCTCAAAATTTAATGCATAATTTCAGATTGTCATGAGTCCCTTCACTCGACTCTTCATAAATTAGTTGATGAGATTTCGTACACAGCGCGAAGAAATAGTACAAGTGCGTAACCCTTCGTTGAGACTAAAGTGAAACTTTAAATTTTCATGCGAACCCCATCATCATGTTACTGGTGAGAGTTCCTTTCCTATCTTAATAACGAAGGATTTTCAAACCCATGTTCTTCTAAAGTTCTTGTAATGCCGTGAATGGAACACATCCCTAAATTTATAGGCACCATTCTAGATTCATTTTGGATAATTATGAATTGTGTTCTGTATTCATAAAAAATGTCAACATTGTTGAATCAAACTCTACAGCAAACCCTAAGGAGTGCTCATGGGGTTCACGAAGGGTTGAGCTCCATAAAAACTAGGCCTCGATACGAGGAGCAAGAGATGACCAGGACCTCGCTCGGCTTGTTTCACCCCCGGATAGACCCGGTGCTCATATTTGTAGGAGTCAGACTGGACGTTGAGGTGTGATGAAAAATCCCATACCTCACCGTGTGTCGAAGCTCATCTAGCCAGCACCTCAGCGCTCTACTGACTTACGCTCGTAGTAATAACATTTTGCTGTGCATCTAACAAGGACCATTTTGAAACATATTTACACACATGAACAAAATATTTAGATTTACTATAAAATAATGAAGCATCCTGTTGTAAAACGCGCTTTTCATATTGAGCATTTCAACAAGGTATACAATTGAGAAAGTCTTTGTCCTCTGCGTATTCCCAAAATGTTCAGTATCGCTTAGTTAGTAGCAGTCTGTAGCAATGAGTTGTAGCCAACTCCTCCTGTCGTACTAATACTAATTAATCGCCTCAAAACAGTCCAGTGCGGGTGACAAAAAGGAAATATCAGTTTTGTCAACGGTAGGAACTACTATTGAATGTCGAGTAAATAGTGAATCTGTATGTTTCGTCACGGTAAGCGACAGACGTCCTTTCCCTTCCAACCTTTCTTAACTTCGATACTCGCTTGAGAGCGTATTCTAGCTACAGATCTACGCTTTTGCTTCGTATCTATACGTTTCTTGTATTCGATCCCTCGCACTTGTTCCCGATGACAATGAATTATGTAGCAGTCGACTCAAGGCCGTCGAGATCACAGTGGAAAAACGTTCACGAGATCGATCCTCCATGTCTCGTCAAGCCAATGATGCGGCACTGGAAAAGAAAGAGTACTATATGGTTTTGCGTTTAAACGTCTTTCTCTTTCTTGTTTATTTTGATGATACACATTTCTTACAAATAGGTTATACCTTCCGATTCCTTTAGAAAAGTGCAAGAGTGCAACAATGAAAATGGATATCTTAAATTATCATTATAAATATTGGAATCATAAACATTTGTACTCTTGACATTTTGACGGACAATAACGTTTTGCAATCTCTTAACATAAAACAGTAGTCCTACTTCATGTGCTATCGATATTTTGAAAATTCTCAAGATTTCTTTTGGTATCAAAAGGAGGAATGAATATGCAATAAGTCTTCATTTTGCTCTTTCTTATTAACTGCAGAATAATTTGATTACTATTGACGTTTGGTTCATATGACACAAACATATAGCTAGAATTCTACTTAAACCAGCTGATAATATACGATATTGTAAATAAAATTTAAAAAATTATGTCAGTTCTCTCAAATTTCTGAAATGTTACTTAAGGAAGTGTAGACCAATGAGAACTTTACCTTGACCCCGACGTCTATCCCATAGATATGTACGTGTGTCCAGTTACTCCATTTTACTGCTCAATTAAATGATGATTGGAACCATGGAACGATATGTGAATGGAGTTGACTTAAAGCTTAAATTTCACAACACATGGAAGTGGCGAAACGTTTTTGGGTACTATTTATGATATTTATGGGAAAAAGACAAATTTTCGGGACTGCAATAAAAATTTCAGTTTTAAAATGACATTGTTTATTTTTATTGTAGGATCTGTATACTAATTCAGCGCTCAGAAGCAGCCTGCGATGCTGGGCAAAGGCTTTCCCTTGCATTTGTTGATCCATCCATACCATGCGTTGTAGCCCATTCTCGAGTAGATAAGCTTGGCGCACTTGATGTCGTCGGTGATATCGTCATTCACGAGAGCTGAAGCAAAAGAATAGAAGTGTGTTATGATTCGAACAGAGATATCTTAAAGACGAATTTTATTTCAGAAAACTCCCTTCCGCTCTCTTTCAAAGTAAATTCAAGGGAGTGCCCAATTATGTTTGCTGCATCAATTTTGTCCTTCCAATAAATATCCAAATGGCTCGACATAGATTGAACTTTATCAGGTACACAGTATCAGTTACATAAAACTATACTTGTATAAAGCTAAGTATATTGTGATTAACCTAATTGTTTTCCTACCACAACATGAAAATTGTTACATATTTAATCACTAGAAAAATACGAAACTAAATTTCATTCAAAATCAGTTTATTAACATCATAATACTTTATTCATTCTTCAACTACTACGATTTTGTTCCTCTATTTATTAATTTTATAGAATAGTTATCAGTATATAGGCGATATTGGAAATGTTGCACTCTTGAACCAGTATTTGTAATGACCGACCTGTCTCCAGATTATTTATCATTATGGTTTAGTTATTTCACCTAAACCAGTGAAACACTTCAACTCCACATTTTGGAATTGTCAGTTATCAAAGTACTCACATGAGCACTTCAGATGGCAGTCTCCACCAACAGTGTTGTCTTTGCACCAATATGCGTTATTAATCTAGAACAGAATATTTTGTTACTTTTCGTAGAAAATAACAATAAAAACAATTTAAATACCCTCTCAAAGATTTGACTGTACATAGGAAAGTCTTCGTACTGTGAGTTGCAGTTTCTTATTGATCGAAATAAACGCAAATGAGTAGATCTTTAATACTAAAATTTGTAGTCATTTATACATACAATGTTTAAGCTGAAAGACTGTTGAAAGTTACATATTTCCAGTGGAATGCGAAAAAGCAGAAAGTATGGGATGGCAAAAATTCAGTCTAATAAACCAGAACTACTTTTGTATCATTATATACGACGTTAAATCGGAACAGCGCATTCATAGTTTAAGATTCACTTAAATTACTTCAAAAACTTCGAAGTTTCAGAAGAAGATGGTATCTACCTAATGCTCTAAATATCTAGGAAATCGTTAATGTATCTTTTTTTTAGCGGACTGTAGTCAATACTAAATTTAAAAGTATCTTTATTTTTAATTAGAGGTGATCTTATGTAACTTTATCCACATCTAAGACATATTCTTCACAACATTTTTATCATCACGACTTGAATCTTGATGATGATGGCGAGGGAGGTAATTAGTCAAATTTTCAAAATGTTCAACATATTTCGTAATAGTTTACGTAAAGAGAAAACTTTATTGCTAATAATAAATTAAATATTGTCGTAATATCTTACGCAAATTGAAGAATGAATTGCCCCTTAATTTACCCTGTTGTCTGCTGGGGACAGTCGTATTCTGATTCCGCGCTTCAGCCACTGCAGCTGCCGTGTCTTACGGTTGTAGAGTTCGTACCCGTGGGCGAACGGGCGTCGCAACGGGTCCCCATCGGCGGGCCCCGCGCCACACGGCGCCGCCCACGCATCGCTTCGCGGCCATGCCGCCGCACCTAGCGAGCAATCGACTAGGAATTCGTGGCATACAAACGACTGCATATTCCCTCTATTTATATATGTCTGTCGCAGACCTAATATAAAAGNATTTATATTTATGAAACGGTCTTGTTTGTTAAGACCGAATTACTGAAGTGCCACCCTTGCTTTATACGAAACAGTCTCGTTCACGAACACAATACACAATAGTAGTAATATTCATCGCCCTAGAGTGTCAACCACTCTTTGCCAAAAAGGACCTTATCATTCGGGAATCGTTCTATATAATTCCCTGCCCAAGAATAGAAAAGACATTATGAAATTGAATATCTTCAAATCCGCGGTTAAAAACTACCTCCTGCACCAGTGCTTCTACAATGTAAAAGAATTTATTGAATTTAATAAATGTTAAATCCGTCTTGTAGTTTATCAGGCCATTGCTGTAGTACTTTTTAAATAACTTATAACTATTTCAAAAACTATTTTCTTGCATGGTTGTGTTGCCGTATGGCTCATATTAATTTAGTTTTATGTGTACTAAACTTTGGCACGGTTGTGTACATTAATTCTGTAGCCCCATCCTGGCCCGGGTTTTTCTCCGTTTTTC
>NNCF01128897.1:449558-548455 GCA_002313205.1 Laupala kohalensis | reverse complement strand
GATGGGATGGTCCCTTGCTTGCTTCCCGAGAGTAAATTAGTTTATTGTCCTCCACGTGGTCATACGCAGTTTGTACTGTTTTTTGACAATAAATTTATTATTAACAGTTACGTTAATTTCATTTGTTAGAATTTTAAATATTTTCTATTGTCTATGTGGTTCTTAACAACTTCATGGTATAATTTATACTTATTGTAACTAAAAGTGAGGGATTGTCGTCGTTGTCATACGCGACCCTGCATTACCATACACTCCGTATTTCTCACGATACTTTTCTCAGTTTCTATAAAGTATATAAATTCGTTAAGAGTATGCTTTACATTAAGTTGGTTGGGTTTAAAGTATTGAGCCAAGAGTGAGATTATCTAAATTTTATGAGGAAATTTAGTTCGCAGTGAACGCAAATATCGCGGTTATCACGACACACTGATTTCCTTAATGTTCTATGATATTACAATATCATCTCTCATTATATACGTCTGTCATTTCCTCATCCATTTCAGGAAAGTGCGTCCTTTGTAATTTCCCAATTTGAAATAGCAAGGCAATCTCCTCATCATTCATTTACCAAACTGTGTAATGCAAATCGTCGTGAGATATTTCGCGATAATATAATTCAACATTATTTATATTTTTGATTTTATTAAATTGTTTACATTTTATTCACATTATATTTTAGAATAATGAGAGATATAATAGTGACAACACAGTAGGTTTTTTTGTTGATTCATTAATATTCAAATGAACGGAATGTACTTTTACGACTTTAACGACGTACGTATATACTTAAAACAATTTATATTCATGAAACAAAGTTTTGACAAAACATTATTTAAATATTGGATAATTTATTCAAATGATCGCTTTTGATGATATTTCAGATTCTACAAAATACCAAATTTCAGACCAATGTCATCTTATTTCTAGTGTTTGGAGAAATTGTAGTTTTGTAGCAGTGGGTGACGATGAGAAAACCACAACTACGCGCATTTCAAGCGATCATTACATGAGGCAATATCGTTCTATCAATTTTTTCAAGGTAATTCAAGTAATTACTTTTTTTAAATAAAATATTTCGTATATTTGATGATGTTCAAATAAATAGTATTCTCAACAACCCTGTCGATTAATCATATTTCCTTTACTAACTGAAAAAGAACAAAATGTAATGGAATTATTCTAAAATATTCTCATAGTTCTTGAGGTGTTTATATTTATTTTTACAGCCACATCACGTTTTGTTATGGTCTTATTACCTATTAATGGTTTCAGGAGTTACCTTAAATTGTAATGTTTTTTCTGACGTTTAATTAAATTTTCTGTTACTTGTTTAGGACAGTTTAGGTACTGTTTTATACAAATACAATAAACAAACTTAATATTTTCTTATCTTAATATCATCGTTATATTATCTAATCTTCGAATATTGTCTTTAAAATGAAATAATCGTTAATATTTATATGCTACTTCGAAATAGTTTTGAAAGAATTTAACAGGTATTCTTGGTTTATTCTCAGAGTTTGCGTTCTTGCATAACATTTTTACGAGTAATTGTGCGTAGGTTTTGAATAACCTGTTTTCGTCAAGGAGGTGTTTTCATTCAACACCTGCATAACATGCGAATATTATGGCACCTCAATTCAGTGAAGAATATTACAAATCGTAATAATCAATGGCACATGTGGCTGCCATTTTGAAGGTATGACGAAATCTTTAATTTGGATCGTGCAGAAATTGCAACTTTAAAATAAAACATAATATCTTGATAATAAAAAAGCATCTTAGTTACCACAGCACTTTACAATTAAAATTTTCTGACTCACCTGGAAAAGTCCATAATCCGTGCTTTTGTTGGTGTTAGTGTGTTTTGCAGCGGTGTTATAGCTGCTCTCTGATTGGATAAGGCACAACCCTAAAAGAAAGAGGTTGAAAAATAATATTGTTCTGTGATTTGTCATCCCGGTAATAAAAAAATACAGTTTATGGCTATGGAATGGTTAACATTCCATACATTATTCTAAATGAACTTTTTTTTGAGCTAATACTTAATAACGTGTATTCCTTGAGATCATCTTTGACTGCTATTTCCAAATACTTGTACACATACGAGTACGGTAATATTAACTTAAATTATTTCATCACAAATAAATAAAAGATCAATAAAACAGAAAATATATTTACAAATAATCGACTAATACAGAATTATGGCGAATATTACAATGAAGAAATCAACATACAAATCAGTAATTCAAAGATGAAATTAGTAGATATTCACATATTTGGTTGAAAATGAGTCACAAGATGTAAAATAAACTATTTCCTCATAATTACTATTAAATATATTTCAATTTGTAAATACATGTGGGTATTTGATTTTAAGTTGTCATTTACTCTTCTTTCTTATTATGTCCTGCCCTCAAGTAATAATAAATTTGTTGTCAAAAAACATTACAAACTATGCATAGAAACAAGGAATACCAGGCACAAGCCCAATGTAATCATGCGTTTAGAGCAAAGTGTCAGCTTTACAGCAGCTTCCTTACACCTTTTTACGATTGTAGATCCACAAAATAATTTTCTGAAGTGTGACAGAAAATTTAAAATAAATTTTCTTCGACCTAAACTGGGATGAGAGTGAGACTACGTAGCGTCATAACTAAATAAGGCATTGGATACTGTGTATTGCAACGGTGTTACTTTCCTTTGAAAATCACAAGCATAGTGCTACGATATTAAAATTAGTAAAGATGAGTAACCAATTGGCGGATCCAACATAAAGGCCATAAAATATCTATTTTGTTAGATCGTCTGTTTTTGATTCTCATAGAAGCGTTGCTGTCCCGGCTCTAATATCTTTCTTAATAACTACGGTCTTGTCTCTTCATCTTTCTCATTTTTTGTTTGAAGAAACCATTTTTTGTCGTTCCCTGATTGATGTCACAAACTGATTCATTTTGCATGAAATCATTTGCTCGCCAATACCTTTTTCTCGACAGAGTAGGAAGACCAGTAGCTCAAACTCCACCCTGAGTTAAACTTAGGTATGATTTTGTACCTTGGCCACACGAGAAGTTGTCTAATGTTTCGGGGTTTTGCTTAGTTCATGACAAAGGCTGAATATACTTTTTGACACCTTTTATTGCGTTCAGAGAATTCATCCAATTTGTGTTTGCTCTATCGAACAAGAACTTAAAAATAAAATAGAGAAACACGAGCAAAATTGAGAGTTCCAATCACTCATGAAGAAATATGCAAAAGTAATTTAAAAATAATGAATTTCTTAAATTCTTCTTTAATTTAATTATGGAGTTATTATGGTGATGGCAAAATATTTTTTCTATAACATAACATTCGAGTGTAACGACCTCAATTTACAAAATTTTGTTACAATGACAAACAATAGCAAAAAAAAATATTTTAATAATAATTAAGTTGAAAATCTTATTATCCTGTTATTACAAAATTTTCTTTTAGTCTAATTTTTTCCTTGGTCATAGCGAAATTGCCGCGGAAAGGTCCGCTATCATGAAGTCGAAAGAAAACTGCTGTTACTTTTCAAAATGCCTATCGTAAAGAACACAAATTAGTTTAGCAATTCATTTTGTTTCCGTAAATCACTCGTCTTGTGAAGTTAGATGTCTCTACATTTATAGACTAAAACTCAGAGAAAGGAAATTTGAACCTCTTCCGTTTGTAAGAACGTTGAATGTACTCAGTTTATGTAAACTTGTAAATCATCGTTCCAATTAAGCGTAACATTATTGTAACTAATTTCTGCCATTGCTCTTTCAGACTAGCTGTCATTATCTTTGAGTCTTTGTTCCGTAAGCTGTACAGTCTCTCTTCTTTTTTAATTTTTCCCCCCTTTAGCACGAATACATGAGTCGCAGAGGCCTCTGCGTCATACATTGGCGTGTGCCCTTGCGGAGTCGCTTTGAGACTAAACATCGTTCTCCGGTGCACCGATAACACCCACTTGCGTAAATGTTCAACAATCGCTTTGCCGACATTCCATCACTTCAACATTGAAGATTCTGAGCACGAGTCCGAAGTGAGAAAAGTTTCCTCTGGAAAGTATTGAATGGTCACGGAATATTTTTCCCAACGATCAATGAATTATATAGACCACATAGGAATCTTTGAAAGTAAAATTTAGTTATGATGAAATTATTTCTGTATTTTTTCTTTTGCACTTTGTTTAAAATAAAGTTTTTTTTCGTTTAATTTAATTTGATCTTAATCACTGTAATAATTTATTTCCTCGTAATAATCCCTTCAGATTATAAAAGCTTTTCATGTTACTTTTTTCGGAGAATCACGAAATGTAGCTTAGTCGATTAGATAAGATGCTTATTTCTTCGCTGCACAATGGATTCATTCCGCAATATTTCCACCGTCTACCCACGTCCGTCTGTAGGCCTGTTCTATTGTCCTGTGCTGAGTTCGACTCTTGTTACAGACGGCTTTCCTGTAACTCCTCTCCAGCTTTCAAAGCGGAGCTCCCTCTCTTCCCTTCCCTCTATCTTTCTCTCGCCCTCACCGCCGCCGTTTGCTCTCGCGCTTCCGCTCCTTTATCTCTTCCTGCGACGCGGCGGTGGAGGAGGTGCTCCGTCCGCTGACCCTCCGGTTCTCCGTTGTATGCTGTTGCTCTCCACTTGCAGTCACGTACGACGCAGCCATGGAGGCAGTGCAGACTAAGGCCGCAATGGTGATGGAGGCGCGGGAGATGCAGGAGGAGAACCGTGTTTCATATATTAATTGAAACGAACTTATATTACGAGTGCGTGTGAAGATTTCACAGTTGTGCAAATATGAGAGTATGTAAGATGAAATGGCTATCCAGTAATTCAATTTTAAGACAAACGCAGTGGATTTCATATAAATTTATTTAGCCGTGAGTAGCATCACCTGGGAGGCAGCTTATAAACTTCCTATAATCCAAATTCTGTGGAATTCATCTAAGCTCGAGCCGTGAGTATCGGCATTTGTGAGTCACTTTATGAACTCAACACAATTCCAATTAATTTGTTTTTAAACAAATTTCAAAAGAAATTATACTGTTAAAAAGTGAGTATACGATCCCGTCTCTCTCCGAAAATCAACCTTAGGAATGATACCTCCATTGTAGTAACTACTTAAGGTTAAATGTATCGATTTTCGTTTCGAAAACTGCCAACGCGTTGCGCTTCAAAACGAGCAAATTTTGCTGCTCAGATATCAACAAATGGCCGTTTTTCATTCTGAAAACGCACTATAGTTTCTTTTAAACACAGAATTTGAAATAATTATAAGTGCAACTTATAATGGATTCACAAAAAAATTAACTTTCTATAACACCCGAAAATTATTTTTCTAAACTAGTTAGCTCATAGCGCTCAAGAGCTCAAAAGTGTTGTACGTGATAGAGCGATCAATTTTCTTCAAAAATTGTAGTTCGCAAACCAAACTTTGAGTAACATACAGAAACAACCCATCAAAATGAGCAACCCCTACTCATAGAGCACTTGTAATATCAACTTACTATCCATCTGTGCAACTGAATGATGAGACCAAACTACACATGTTCAGAAAAACGTGACGTAAAAGTTCAAGAATACTGCAAACTTCTCGAAGAAAGATCATTACTTTCTCTAGAGAAAAAAAGTTGCTCGCGTATTAAAATATTGTTTAATACTACTGGACAAGCGAAAAAATGTGTGGAGTGGCGTCATAATCCAATTGAGAAATATTGCAAAGATTTCAATCCAATACTTATCAAATGATTATGTTAAAAGATCCTTCATAATGACCTGTACTTGGCTAGTTTACAGGGGAAAAAATCAGAGTTCTTTAACAAATACCAATCGAGACTTGACACACTTGAAAAAGCAGTAACTCACAATTCACTGAACCAAAGAGAAATGAGATAAGTTCTCTGGATTAGGTTTAAAGAATAATGTTCAAACAATTTGTTTTCATTATTAATGTTAATAAGTTACACGATGTTAATACTAATTTGTTTTCGTTTATTTTAATGTTTCTATTGTATTGTTCAACAAGTACGTATCTGTGTAATGTAAATACTCAGTAGGAGAATCGTCGTTAGATAATATACTCTACTCCATGTGAGTATAATTTTTATGTGATAGAATGAGCCTATTGCTCTTTCTATTCATGAACAAATTGTAAATAAATTCTAATTAAAAAGGAAATGTGGAAATATTTTTCTAAATAAATATGTACAAGTAACGTCAAAATTTCAAGTAAAATTAATGGATGTTATCGGAGTTAAACCGATCTATTGGCTCAGTTGGTTTAATGCAGAGGTCTCTCGGAAGAACCTTTCGAATACCGGGTTAGGTATGGCTGTTTTCATCATTTGTTGTGCTCGTAAAGGCAACTAGGAATCTTCACGACGCGACGTGCATTTAAGGATTACTTTCACTCCATCCCCATTATTCTCTGTAATGACAATCTCAGGGGTTGCTCAGTAATACATCGTTGTGGTTCAAACTTGTTTCCGGAATGAAAAAAAAAGAAGAGAAAGAAATCTGACACTCGTCAAAGTATGATAATTTTGTTAATTATAAAGATGCAGAAAGAGAATAATGCTTTATAAACTTTTTTATTAAAAAAGTACTTTTTTACTCATGTGGAGAAGAAAGAGACTATTCGATTGCAGAAGTTCTACCCGTGGAAATTCGTGAATGGGGTGGGAAGGATCAAGTGAATTTCCTCGTAAATTCCTACTGTAATAGTTTTAATATATAGTTTGAGTATTAAATGTATGTAAAAATATTCTGATTGTAATATCCCACAGTTCCTGATCTAGGAGGGTGAGAGTTTGTGTCAAGTAGGTGGTGTCTCATTGCTGGCCACCGGAACGTTTCCAGCTGCTGCTGCCGCTTGGCACGCACGGTGCGGATCTCCGCTTCGATGCCAGAGGCTTCCTCTTACTTGCGTATGATGGAGTACCACAGGGAACCGGTTTCCGCGAATGGTCTGTCCCTCAGTTGCAGCTCTCTCCCCCCCCCCTTCTTCTATCACTTGCACACTCTAACATACGCGTACGCTTCTGCTTGACGGCCCTGTGCCACTGCCTCCGGTTGCTAATGAGTCTGATGAGAAGCTCATTCCATTCCCTCTGACAGACTTTCACAAAAAAGTTTGTGTGGTAGTAAAGAATTTTCTGGTACGATTTCTTCTCAGTGTAAACTTAATTACGTTAATCATTTTTATTCAAGTTTTTGTGAAGAAATATATGTTTGAATTCAAACAGGATCATACGATGGGAAATTGATATCCATAGATACTTCAATAAAAATGAATCAAAATGTTCAATTAATGATGTAATGGTAACTATAAAAACTAATGCGGAAGACTTTGGTGTTCATAGAATGAAACAAAAATTAAAATACTCACAGTTCGGAAGGTCTGCCTTGGCGATTCCATTCTTGTACAGTTCCTGGGCGGCTTGACACTTTGTGAGAATCCTGCTCATCGCGGGCTGCAGCACCAACAACATACTCACTACCACGACCGCACACTTCATTGTTTGTGTCATCTTCAATGCAATTATCAGCTGAAATGTTTAATTTTGTTATTTAATAATGCATTATTGATACAATTCTGCTATTCTAAGTACGGAGTTCATTTCATAAATAATGCCCAGGTTAAGAATACTGTAGATTAGCCGTACAAAATATACAGCCACTTTCTTTAAAGAAAGAAGTATCTATGTTATTTTGTACTCAAAGCCTAAATAACATCAGTTAGAAACGTCTGCGTGGATATCAAATTCTGTACTGTCGATGATCGAAACTGCACGTGACAAAACCCCGATAGAAACCTATAGTTTTTTTGTAATATTTGTATCCGAATGTGAGCCTGTTGATCTGTGGTTGTCGCCTCTTTTGTTTGGTGTCGTTGCTCTCACGTATTTCGCACTCAGACACCAACATAACAAAAATCCGTTGATTTAATAGAAGACACGCCAAAAAGGAAATCTTCACTGCTTCACGTGAAGTTTGTGGTGAGTAATCAGCGTACCGTAGTATGTTTTCGTCAGACTAATCGTTTTAGTGGCGTTTTCGTATGAGCATAGAAGATTATCCAAAACCAAAAACATTAAGAAGTGAATGATGTGGGTAACTCGAATAAGATGCTTCTGAATTAGATTCTGAAACCAAATGACTACCAACGTCAGTATTCCAAACTAGGACTAAATATTAAAAAAAAAATATTCAAATAATCTAAAATATTTTTACTTAATGTGTTCGTTTTTAATCACCCTTATATTGCTGGTAAAAAACTTCTACCATGTAGGAATCGGAGGTGTTTGATTACATTAATTAATCCGTACCAAAAATTAAATAAAACGTTTATGGAAAGATATTGAGAACACAATCCACTTATAGAGTGCAATTGTATTTAGTAATGAAAGCAGTATTTGAAAAATTTGAAAGTGTTTTGCAGTTTTCGTGCGATGAATTCCTCGCGGTTTTGTTGTTGTTAAAATTGTCCTGTTTTAATAAATAATAATAATACATATATGTTTAGTTGTATCGTTAAAAACATTTAAAACGCTTTTAGTTGAATTTTCCATTTTGTTGTAAGTTTTCGTTATTTTGGGGGTATTTATACTTTAAGATTCATTTATACTAGAATAGTAAATGCTGAATATATCCGCTAAATTGTATTATTTTTAAAACCTTGAAAACATAATACTTTCTCATGATGTAGTGTTTTTTTTCTAGTGTATTGCCACAGACGCTCATCGTTCCTCGTATGCGGAGTGAATGGAAATATTGTAGTGGCCTCGAGTCGACATTCGTATGAAATGGAGGCCATTGTCTTGTGTCATAATGACTGCGATCTGTTGCATGTCTGGAATGCCTTTAACTGAGAGTTCAAAATTATTTCCAATTGTTGCCTACTATTTAATGCAAATGATGAATGATGATAAAACATGAGTCATATCGTTCACTTGCAGCAACTTAAAAGTAAAACCCTTTTTACACTACGTAAACATATGTTATATAATATAAATGATATGTAACATTTGCTACACAGTTTCATGAATTTGCTACATGAAGCACTCAAAAGAAACGGATATATATATAACAAATGCTACATGAAGCTTGCTACAAAATGCTAACAGTAGCAATTCCTCAAAACAGTTACATGTAGCAAACGTTTTACGAAACAACATTGTTACAGGTTTCCCAATTGGAGTCGGTAAAGATCAAAGGGATTTGTGAAGAACGTCTCGCCGTCTTCCCTGAACTGACCGCTTACTACTTCCGGTTTCTAAATTTATTTTTGTAAAACGAATTAATTTTTTTTAATTGTGCGTGCCTATTGCCAAACTCCATTATCGCGTACAATTTGTACATGAACTATTTTTAGATGCACTAAAAAATGTATGTTGAAAATGAAGTGGTCAACATTACCTTTCACATACAAAACTACTTACTTGCGAGAGCCTCAAGGTTCAATTTTAGACCCTATCCTCTTTTTATTGTATGTACATGATATGTCATCCACCACGCCCGATTGCAAAATAGTTCTCTTTGCTACCAATTAGATCCACAAATCTACTATGTAAGCATGTCAATGCGCAAAAAGTTAAGTAACCTCTCGTCTTGGTTTCATTCAAATCGTCTCATCGTTAATACTGATAAAACAGTATCCATGTCATTTCGCAATAATGTAACGAAATCTCTTCCTCCTACATCCATTTCGCTAAACGGAACCCAAATAAAAACTGTCAATATAAAATTTTTAGGGCTTCATAGTCAGGACAACCTTAAATGGAATTGCCATCTTGATAATCTGAATTCCAAACTAAGCAAATTGTGCTATGTATTCCGAAGCCAACATTGTTAGTCAACACATTTCTAGCTGCCTGTATTTTGTAAATGTTTATTCTCATTTACGGTACGGCATTATCTCCTGAGGCCAATCCATTCAGAGCATTCAAACTTTTAGGATCCAAAAGAGAATATTTCGGATTATGTGTAAATCTGACCCCCGAAATTCATGTAAACCTTCATTTAGATTTATTAAATATTCTCCGTCTCGTGTCAACAACTCTCTGCCAAAGAGGCCCATATCATTCATTTGGTATAATTGTGTATAATTCCCATATAAAAGATATAAATAAATTGAATCTCTTTAAATCCGCTGTTAAAATTTCTTTAATGTGCTATTGTGTCTATAACGTGAAAGAATTTACAGATTTTAATAAAAGATGTTAATGAGAATTTTGAATTTCCAAATAAATATTGTTTTGTACATGACGTCGGATAATGTAATTGATGTTAATATCTCTTATACTTTATCACGCCATTATTATAGTACTCTAGATACCGATTAAATTAATTTTTTCATGCATGTTGATTTTGATCGTTTTTGTTTTTAATAATTTATTTCTAACTGTACACAACCTTGGCACGGTTGTAGTAGTAGATTTTCTTTGGGTGGGAATGTCATTAATACCTTATATACAAGTACAGAAGTATATGTGTAAGAAAATGCAAGAAATGCCATTCCTTTATTAATACTTTGTTTTATTAATCTTGAATTTTTACTGCACAAATATCTACAATTTATTTGGAATAATAAATGGATAACAGTACGTATTTATTAAATAATTTCTTTTATAAATATTAAATCTGCCATTGCCCATGGGCTCTTGATTGATCGGAATTGATGGGATGGTCATTTGCTTGTTTCCGAAGAGTAACTTTGTTTATTGCCCCCACGTCATCATACACAGTTTGCAACTGCTTTTTTGACAATAAATTTTATTTATTCGTAAAAAATAATAATCGAACTGTATAGACGAAACAAAAGTCAAGATGATTTTCTTAAATTTCCCCTCAGAAATGATATAGATATGGGAATTGATTTACGTTTTCTTCTATAATTGTTCTATTCTGTCATCTATTTATTCCTAGTATCCATTTAAATTCTTTGAGTATACAGTATAAATCCAATTCTCCTGATGAATTACGTTCCTTACGTCCAATTTCTTAAATAAAAGTAATTTTTTCGCCTTATGTCTTGCTAATTGTTGAAATTCAGGTTTCATCATCCGAATGTTTGCTTATCCAAATTGACTCGATCCTCAAATACTTCACATATTTGTATTGTATTGTCTATTTATTTTTATTTTTTTTATTTGTTGTCTCCCACAGTACCTCGGCCGTCAGAGCTCTACCTGGGGTTATAATAAACGATGTTATATTACACATTATAATACAAATATATACTATATTATCTTTGTATTTTGTATTAAAAAATCTCGTTGTATTTCATGTTGAAGCTTGCTCGGAAAAGAAAATCCTCCAAAGTTAGTGATCCTCATTTTCCCCCGCTGAGACAAAAAGATTATATTCTCACTTGACACAGTTGCTCATTGCTGTTGTCTCTTTTACAACAAGCGAGAATTCAGTCCTACGCCTTGCCACCGCACCAATCGTGGTCCCGATTTGTGTCTTCATCAATCGTCTTCTTTCCTCAGATAAACTATCATTAATTAAAAAGCGTTTCTGTGAGCTGTCGACTGGCTAATGAGGGACGGTCGTCTCCCGTGTGGTCGGCAGGTAAGGGCTGCAAGGCCAGCGGACGTGTATAACAGCATCACATAGAAGGCAATGGTGGCAAGAGCTCAGGGGTATCCAATACCAGAAGCCACTTATTGACACCTCATGGGTCACTGTCAAAGTGTATTCTTAGGTAGATAGATAAAAGAACGAGTGTACCAGGCTGCTTTGCCCTCGATACTATGAATCTTGGTCGATATTCTTGGTCAATATTGCAAAATCTACCGTGTAAAAGTATTCTGAATTTTTCTTGAAAATCATACTCACTTCCTTGCATTTTGTCTCGTTTTGTACAAGAAAACGTGAGATGCATTTATCGCTAATGTCTGTCCAGTAGACATTCCAAGTATTCGAGCGTCGTATGTTATATACTGATGTACTTTCGAAGAAGTCAAATCAGAGCGTTCGTGTGAAAGTAGCATTTTGCGACATTGACGAAAATTAAAGACTGCTCCGTTGCTATACGTATCCAGGTTTCAAAGTAGCTTACTGAATCCGAATTCCTTTGTGACCTCTGCGCCTCTGTGGAAGAAGAGGGACGTAGTGGAAAATGATGTGGAGGATAAGAGCGGATGACAGAAGGAACGAAGGTGTTTGTGTTAGAGAAGATGGGATGGTGACAATGAGGTGTCTGGAGGGTAGCAATACATCGGTGTGAGGTGAGACCGGATCCACAGTGTCCGGGATCTCAGCTCCCTCGCCGACACAACCTTCGTCGGCGCGCCCATTTCTTCTGTCGTCATTTACGTTCCTCCAATAGAAGAGGCGCACTCGGTGTCTGGAGAACGAGAAAACTTCATTCGTGGTTTGAATTCTAAAGAGGACGACATGTTTATACCTAACCCAGGAAACTTATTCAGCAATGGAAGATGAGAGTATTTCTTGGTTTCATTAATAAACAAAATTTCTTCATCTCTTTAAGTTCGAATTTTGGTTGAAATGAGCATCCCAAATGAAGCATATGAAACATATCAATTCTCTGCGATATTACTTGTGTCTCCTTACCCGCAATAGGAATTCTCTTTTCCTTCAATAATGGATTACCAACTGCGTTAGAATTACCCCCTCTACCTTCGTACGTCAATATTGGATAATGCTGGTTGAATCCCTTCCGATAAGAGTTTCCTTTACATATTCTTGTGAGACAGCATAAGTGTGTAAATATGGGAGGGATTATTTTTTGTTACATAACTCAAATATCCGGGATTGCTTGAATATTAAACAAGTGAGAAGGTGGGATATTTGAGAAGCTAGCCGGTTATTGATTGCTTCGTCAGTGTGACAACCCAGTGATGTTCTTCTTGTATCGACAAAAAAAAACATTCTAATAACGATAAATAGTGTTTTTTTTTGTTTTGATTTACTACCGTGTTAAACACAGGAATAGAAGTACAGATATAAGACTATGACTCGTTGTTAACTCAATCATTGTTGTCATCAAAGAATATTTTATTTGAAAATTGTCATTCGCGTGGAACACTGTTAATTTGTCCTCTCAGGTTATTCAGTAAAATGGGTAAGTACCATTATTTGGATTTTACTGATACATGAAGGTTAAGTACTCTTCAAAGAATCAAATTGATGTGAAATAATTGTCCATTTTGAATCCACATGTCCTAGTCGTTATTCTTAAAGTAAATGCACATTGTTTTGTAATTTCCGTTTACGTTCTGATTTTATTCACACTGGTGTAGCCAAAATATAAAAAAACTGGTATTAGTTTGTTTACGGGATTTTTTTAGAATCACTTCTAAGTGTAATACAAAACTTTGGTTGGCGTTTATAAAATGTTTTCACTTGTGGATACTCAAGTACATAATCCGGTCTCATATATTCTTTATCTCAATAGTTACTTCCCATGTCCTACGTTCTCTTGTGGTTATTCTCTCTTTTATCCACCTCCTTCAAGCCATATGAGAGCACGTAATGTATTTGCATATATCGTTCCAATTCTTATAGCCTCTTTCCTCATTCCTTCTTTTTCCGTTCACTTCTTTCTTTTCTCTTCTATCCTCTTCACGCCGCCCACTCGTCCCGTATGGAAATGTTTGCTTGTGACGAAAGCTCGTCGCTCCGCGGGCGGGCAGTCGAGCGAACGGGCAAACTACGTGCGGCAGGAGAGAAGCGAGAGAAGAACCAGGAGGTCAGGTGAGGCAGGTTGGGTGAGAAGGAGAGGGGGAGGAGACACCGAGTGGAAAGCAGCGGTGGGCACGCCCGCGCGGGTCCGCTCTTCAGTGCCAACAGGGCGGCGCCTCGTTTAGGGCTCCGTGGCATAGCTCGGGTACAGTCTCTTCACGGACTTCGCTCACAAACTTGCAGTAAATGAGACGTAAATACAGAAGCAGCTGACTAATGCCAAACGGGGAGTTTTATTAGTTTCATTATTATTGCATCTTTACATACCATAATCGTGCCGTTAATTATAGCTACACCTTATTTCTGAAAATTCATATGAGTTCATTAATCCGTCATTCTTAACCAATTGCTTTAAATGAGGTATCATTCCCATGTAACATTGAAATTCGCAATGTTCTCCTTGTCGATCGGGGCGGGGTCTTAATTTTACTATGCCATATTTCTTCCATAATATGTTTTAAAGTACAAATTTAATTTGAATAGAGGTATCTCCTATATGACTCTGTACGTTCGATGATTCGATGATGACCTCTCAGAATGTCTTTAGTTTGTAAACTGTTCCACATGTTCTACCGACGGTTAGATAACTTTGATAAACTCTGTAGTCCACATTTATTATTAATGTAGTACTTCATAACAAAATACTGGATAACCGTTGTATATAATGGGATGGGTTCACTGATTGCTATACTCTCATATAACTTACAGTGAAATATTCGCAAGGGACCACTAGTAATCGCACAAACCCCTCGAAAATTAATACAAAGTCATCGAATCAATATTAACAGATTTAACAATAGAGATCGGGATTAATAAGAATCGAGAATTAAGAGATTTAATAATAATACACATTGAATGAGTGTGAAATAAAACGAAGTTTCTGGGGCATACGTCCGAGTCCTTCCAAATTTGGAAGTTGCTGAAGTTTCTCTTTTATTTCCTATACGGTGTGTGTATTACCAACCGAATCCACGTTATTTTTAATAAACTTTTGGAAACTGGAATCCATATTTCCTCCGGTAAACAACCCGTGAGTTGCGAAAACTGTCGGAGACAATCTGATTAAGCTCAATTGGGAGTTCCCCAATGATATTTTTTGGGAAGAAGATATTACTGTACTAATAATTGCAACTATCCTTTATTAACTAAAAATAATGGCTTTTTTGTGAACATAAATGCATTATTTCAACACATAATCTCATAAATTGTTAGATGGATGATACTCTTTTTTAATCGATTTCCAAACGATAATTTTGTGTTATCTATAATCCTTTCTTCCCACAAACGTCAACATAAGAAAAAGTGAACATGAATACATTCATGTCATTGTTTTAGTACTTTTATACAATATTGTTGAAATTGATTTCCACAAAATTACAATAATGCATGCTTCGTAACTTTTGTTATTAATGTTCGTAACATTTGTACCTGCACTCAACCTTGGCGGATTTGAGCACAAAATCTCCATAGTTCCGTGCCGGGCCGGGTTTTTCTTTGGGCACTTGTATTGGTGGGATCCTTGAAATCCTTTTCCTTGGGCATTGCAATTGATGTAATGGTCCCTTGCTTCTGGGGAGAAAATTAGCTTTGTCCTCTACAAGCAGTTTTTAACTCTATATATTTATAAATGACTCGTCGCAATGACAACATGAAAGAGAATGGTTAAGTTTACGTACTTCAATTGATCTCAACCACTGAACGTAATAGCTGTCTGTTTTCACATAGTGATCTAACAATACTGAGAAAAGAAAACAGTACATTTCATTGTTTTGGGACTGCGGCTGTCGTAATTTTGCGCTTCCATGAATTTTTTTTTTCCATCCACCGTCGAGAAATTTTGGTTACAACTTTCAAAGAAAGTTAAATTTTGATAAATTGTATGTTTTACATTAAAGTTATAATCAAACACGGCGTAAATATTCCGTAATTATTACTTGAAATACGAAATGTGAAGAAAATGAAATACTGCACACTCGTGGTAGACATTTTATTCCAAAATACGTTCTTTCTTTATGCTAAGAATATGAGAAAGGAAAATAAACATTAGGTCTATTTTTCTGCGCTGATTGGAGTCTGGCGATAAAATGTCTTCTTTTTTCCGTACTTCATACAAACATACTTCATACAAGATTTACTCAAGGTTTATTGATACCCACGCATAGTCTTTGCGCTCAGATGTGACACGCAGAGCATAAAGGGGTTTCTCGGAACTCAAGTCACCCTTCCAAACCCAAATGCGACGAAAATGAGCAAGTTAGAAACATACATTGAAGGAGTCGTTCATAAATTACGTCACCAATTTTCACTGAAGCATTTTAGTTGCGTTTGGACTCATTTTGGTTAGAACTTTATGTATATTTCAAAACAACTTTTAAAACTTCAATTTAAAGAAACGTTTCGCTTCTTCGGGGCAGTGTCTATTATGCGAGTCATTGTTGTTCACCTGCTGGTCCAATGAGTTGGTTCGGGATGGTGAGTTGAGTTCCGAGAAGCACCTTAATCCTCTTGGGTATCACACCTGAGCGGGAAGACTATAAAAAAGGACTTAACAAGAGATTTGAACGGTCGTAAAAACATAGCAATAATTTTGTGAAAAGAATTCACTGATGAATCGAAAGAAGGCAGAACTGTGCGAAAGTTGGACAGACGCGATGGGAGTCGAAAGCTGTCGGAGCGTGAGCACGGACGACGAGAGCGACGCAGACAGACGGGTGCGCCGTTTGACCCTATGACCGCTGCAACCTCCCCCGCCATCCACGAGCTTCTACATAGACGCTTCCTCCCGCTCTTCCACCACCACTCCTCTCAAAAAAAATCTTTGCAATCCCTACTTCTCTTAACTCTAAAAAGTTTTCCTAATCCTTTAGGAATCGTTCATAAATTACATCACGGTTGCGGAGGAAGGGGGGACGGTGGGCGAAACGTGGCAGTTCGTGACGAGGGGGGACGGGGGTACTTTATAAAGCGTGTCGTTACATTTGGTATATCATAAACGTTTCAAATTGTCAATTGAGGCAAATTTTCCAACAATGAAAACGAAAATCTTCCAATCCCGTACGCACCATTCTCTCCGTGTGACACATTCCTAATTCTCTTATTATAAAAATGATTATATTTTCTCCTTTAATTACCGTTTTTCAAGATGAGAGGGGGAAATTACTGTTTAGGACGGGAGTAGGAAGGTCGTTTTGTGATGTCACGTTTTGTGACGCGACGATGGTTTTGGTATAACGTGACGAAGTGTGACACGTGAGGCCGGGTGGGGGGGTAAAAAATTCTCAAACATCGCGTGACGTAATTTATGAACTGTCCCTTATCTCCCCGCAACTTCATTAGGCCTATTTTTCTCCTCTTTACAACCCATGTGCGAACTCTTAGAATTCTTTTTTTTAATATCTTATCCTACAGACCACTATGAAGTGAGCAATAATTATATGAATGAAAAGTTCACGCTTTCCTGAAGTAGAATGAAAGCTAAATGTTTCTCTTATTCCATTTGCTTTATCTGCTACACTGTAAATACGAGGAGACAAACCGATAAAACCTGGAATTATCTCTTTGAGTTCGGTCATGAGATAATTTCGAGTGAATGGTATACAGGTTGAGATTATACAAAGTCGCAATATTATTGAAATAGGTTTGTAGTTTCAACCAGATTTTATTTTCGTAATAATTTTGTGTGTTCATAATTAGATTTTTGGATTGTCGATTTGTGCATAATGTTTGTATCAAATTTTTAAATCCTAAGAATTTCCATAGATAAACTTACATCGGGAATATTCATCGAAGTACTTTGTTTGGTTTCATTTTATTTGATTTCATTTGATTTGATTTCATTTGATTTGTCGAAGAACTTTACCTTATTCTCCTCTATTCATTGTATAAACGGGTGTTTGATTGTTTGGTTGATTATTATACCTTCCCGCCTCATCCTGAACAAAATCAAACTACTTCTACAGCAATTGAACATAAATCATTATGTGTCAAACCTTTTTAATATTTTATTGTTGTTTAATTGAGTATTTTATACAAACGCTAGAAAAGATGTTAACAGTTGATAATGTATGTATGAACATGTACTGTTTCCACTCTTTGCGCCAAAGAGCAGTGGTGTTGTTTGGTCTCCGTGTTTCGTCTTTTATTCGATTGGTGTTCATTCTGAGGGACGACGCGGCGGCAGCGGCGGCGCTTCGAGTGGAAAGAGGCCACAGCGTGAAGGAGCGATAGGCAGTGCAGACGCGCGACACGTAGCGTCGGCGGTCACAGTTTAGTCTGTTCCAGTTTTACATGGTCCCGTGTTTATATGAAGGATGATTCGATGAGATTTTGCTTGAGGAAGAGCAACTTTGAAGTAGAAATTTTCAAATAGAATTTATAGATAGAAAAAAATCCACGCAAAAGATCTTGTTACAAGTGACTACTATGAACAAGATTGAGGAAAAGTGAACGGGAGGATATGTCCTGGAATGTCTTTTTGATGAAAACGAGATGTAAAAAATAAAGATAAATTATGCTAATTTTTTCCTGCCGTTACTTGATGTGGGTGACGGAGTGGTAGAATGAAATCTCACTCAGGTATATGCAATGGAAACAAGTTATTCGAACCTACAGTCTTTCGCATTCAAACTCTGACCTTCCCCACTAACATCCTGTGGTACTCGTTAGAATTCCAATGTTGAGATACAAGTCGAATGAAGTGTCAGGGAGTTGTAACACAGTTTAATAACAATAACTGTTTTCCCGCGGCTACCATGAATCTATCAGCGCTTGGCTCCTTCCTTTCTCTTTCCTGACCTTCCTTGGTTACCTCTTGTTCCTTTCGATCCCGACGCTAGGGTATCTTTCATTTTCCTCTTTATTCTTCTTCTTTTTTTAATGAGATATGTTGATATTTGAGATGTTGATATATGAGTTTTGAGTTGTGATTCAGGAGGGTTTTTAGTGGGTATGGCTGAGTCATGTTGGCTTCCTAGTGCGTAACTGCATTTTCCCTACCTGTATAAGATTTTAGGGCTCTAATGACNAAGCCGTAAAGCCCCCCCCCCCCAATCTATCAGTGTCATAGACTGATCTGTCTAGAAGGAAGATTTATAGACAACTGAAGTAACTATTGTTATCAAACTACTGGTGTAATAAGAATACTATGTCGATATAAATATTCTTCTCTCCCCGAAATTATTATTTCCAATATTCATTTAACATAGAGAATTACGTCAGTTCTTGAACAATTTTACTAATTAAATTATGCATAGATGTTAATTGTTGCTTTGATTCGTAAAGTGTGTACATCTTCAATTCGTTTCATTTCCATAAATGTCACATCCATAATAAATAATATTTATAAGTACTACAGTCAACAAGATGATAACACATGAAAAGTTTCTTTTTCTTGCGTAGAAAAATATCATTTTCAATTGTGCATTTTAAAAACATACTTTACTGTTCATGATAATCAACTCTTTTAAATTTTTCCAAGAGACAAAATTAATATGAATGTCTATATCTTCTGTTCCAGGTAACTGAAAGTGTTGTGTCTGCGCTTGGGAGAGTGACTGTACTCTTGAGTCGCTGCTTATAGCAGCCGAGTGCTCTTGAGCGGCGTCTGGAAGCCGCGCCGGGCTCTGGGTCAACTCGACGGCAGCGAGCCGCTTAGTTCGTCTCCTCTGCAGACCTTCGCACGGTAATGTGCATCAAAATGTTACCCTGAAATAATCAATCTGAGTTGTTCTGATGGAGGTTAGGGACTTATACCAAACAACTCATATCGTACAAACAATTTGCTTAGTTCATTGATTATATAATATCCACATTTGTGGACGAAATAAAAGTAGGAAATAATCAGTGAAATTCATAAATTAAAACCTGGAAATGGCATCTGTGAATTATAATAAAATAATTGAAACTTGTTTATGAGTTGAAAAAGATATATAAGGAAAATATTTTCTCTTGTGTCAAAGATATTGCTGTACATAGATTCTTTCAAAATGTGTACTGTACTGTACTGTCATTGTAATTATATTATTATTAATAATAATAATAATAATAAAGCGATTGGCAGCAGTGGCGTATTGGAATTGTCTTCCGCTCCACAAGAATTACAGAGCGGGAGATCGCGGGTTCGATATCCTGGTCGGCGCAGTTCGTAGAGGTTTCAACTGAGAGTTCCTCTACCTCAACCAGTGTAATATCGGTTCTTTACTTGACGTTTTCTAGCAATACAATAACGTTTCTAGAAATACGATTGCCAAACTCATTACCTGAATCACATGAGGGCCTCAAGACCTGAACTTCAATCAGGTTTAATAGCCAATCAAATGTGAGGTAAAAGTAAGTTAAATAAATATATAGAAGCAAAGATGTAGAAGCGAGTTACTAGCTTTATTATGTAGAGCATAATGTCCCATAAAGTCAAGTATGGTCTTGACGAATAGTAGCAACTCCTGCCGACCCCATCTAGCGATACATGATGGCGGCTACGGGACCACTCCAATAATCCTTCAATAGAAAATCTTGTTACGAGGCACAGACTTCTAAACTGCTACACGAGCACTCAAGTTAATATAGCGAGTAAATTCGATGAAGTACTAATTGTTCCTACTGCATCTAATGTTTCCCCTCAAAGAGTGCAGGTACGGCGTTAGGAAACTCATCACGCGCTGCACTCTAATGTGCAAAAAAAAAGACGCAGAGAGAAAGAGAGAGACGTAAAGTTCGGGACTGTTCAAGCAGCCAGCCTTCAACTTCTTTTTACTGTAGCACAACTAGTCTCTTTGTTCTTGCATCTAGGAGAGCCTCAGGGAAACTTGCTACGCTCATGGAGGGTTCAAGAAGAAAATGTAATTTCCGGTCGGTTGAATTACTAACTCTCGAAATGTTAATATCACCCTCGTATGGTCGTAGAATTACTTTTAATCGCGGAATTATGGGAAAGAACAATCCACTTTCTTTTCCAGTGGAAGAATGTGGGTTAAATTTTAAATATGTTTTTTGTTACTCGTACTCCAAAGATGAATCATTTACTGGATTGTTCTGTTCTAAAGAATGTGAAATAAATTATGACAACCATTTATTCCAAATATTACCGTCCTGGTGATGCGTATTTGTTTCTAATGAATTTACGTGTATGTTGCGTACGGATACGATTGCGAGAGGAATTCATGTCGCAACATCAAGTTTGGAACCCATGTGGCAGTATGAGGCTTGGTTGAAGACACCGATAAGTACGATCTTACCTGTTAAATATCACCTGTCCACTTTCAATTACATAATTTTCTTGATATGCAGTAAAAATACGTAAATACAATTATCATTTAACGAAATAGTATAACGTCGCTTAAGAGACAACACAGCCTATGTGACAAAAAGCAAACTTTCCAGGAAAATTGAAAAACCTTAATGAACATCGGCGGATTTATCATTATAAATAAATTAATAAATAAACTTTGTCAAAAAAGCAGTTGCAAACTGCGTATAACCACATGGGGGATAATATACTAAGTTAAATTTAGTGAAACTAAGTTACATTTAGTTATATTTAGTGAAAATAGGCGGTGTCATGTTTTGTGGAAAAAGACCTCATCGGTTTATTCTGTTAGATTTTCGACGAACAGCAACGTTAGAACATGCTAAATGCATAAGTTTCCATTGAGAAACAAAAAACACGTCCGAAAAAAATGTCACTTAGGCGGTGTTGTTTCTTCAGTGACGATAAATCCTTCGATATGATATATTTGTTTGTACTGTTAAAGGCAATACCGTCACTAATTAACCTAGCTACCCCATTCCACTTGCTGGGCAAAATTTGGTCTTAAATGGCATCGGTAGTCTCACTATTCATCTGTCAGTCCCAAAAACTGTGGATTCTGCACTAACATTGGTCGTATTCGGATATTTTTCCTTATGATCCCCCTCTTTTTTCGTCATCCCTAGGCGTGTCTTACCCCCAAGGAGGGTCAACTTCTACTTTATCAGCGTCGGAAGTCTCACTACTTATTTCATCACTCCTATCACGGACCACCTCCTTGATAGCTGAATTATTTTGATCGTCAAGTGTGCAAAATTTCATGAAAAAGTTCTAAAATTATGCATTTAGGGGAGGAAAACGAGAGATAAGATGTTTTTTTTCGATATGTTACGGAAACAGTGATCTTTCTCTAGTTTAGAAGACCGAGTGCACAAAATTTCATCCCAAAAATCGTATCTTCCAAGGAAAAACATAATGTCAAATGATGGCCAGTATCACGAAAATTATGAGATAAATGTATTTTTTTCTCTAAATGTATCCATTCGCATTTATTACGCTACTTACAAAGTTTTTTATCCTGATTAAACAAATCTCATAATTGCAAAAAAATTGATAGTTTCATTTTCATTGAAAATTCAAATTCATGATAATTCAAATAAATTACCTGTGAAACACCACTGAAATGAGCAAAAATAGGGGGGGGGGGAAATCCTTACATTTTAAAACTTGGTAAATAGGTATGTAATGCAGTTTACAATTAGTAACTCTCCCCCACTTTTTTCGGAGCTACACCCCTAAGGTGCACGTGCGCAGCTTTTGCCGTTTTATCGCAAAAAGATCAGGTTTTGGATCAATATATGTATGAAAAAATATTTCTCATTAATTTTCCAACAAATTTAATTTTTGAGATAGGTGCATTGGTTTCCGTGCTATGAGCTCTCCAGTCGGGAGTAGTTTTCAAAATTACTGTTTATTCATCATTTTTCGATAAGAGAATTATGCTTTTTGCATATTAAGACCTTTAAAGAACAATGTATCCAAATGTAGTGATGTACACAACGAAACAGCTGTGCCAAAACGTATTTTGCTCGAAAAACTCGAGTCTCTGTGCTAATAGGAGGCGACCGGATATCACGTACGTATTTCGTCCATCCGATAAATAGCCGTACCTCAAAGACCCGTACCCTTTGTAAGAAACACATTCTTGATTTTGAAACAAAGACAAGTTTATGTGTGACCACTCAATGCATTATTTTCGGTGGCTGCCTCTCCCGTTTACAGTAGAAATAAAATTAGAAAAATATTTGCGCGATGCTTTTGCAGAAAGAGCAGGAAATGATAAAAGGACGTATCTCGAGAGTAAATAGGGTAGGGCGACACACCTAAACAATCATCAAAGAATGATAACGTCGGTTTTATGAATGGACCGGGCATTTCATTCACTGTGATAAGAAGTAGGGTGATTCCAGGTACATGATGTGATGAAATAGAATATGACCGTGATTAAGCACGTAAAAAGTATGTTAGGTAGAGATGATCGATTATGAAAACATTTCGATTAATCGTGTCTGTTAATTATATTTCACGTTTAATATCAATTAATTAATCGTCCTAAATTAATTGATCAATGCAATAGTCGATAAGTTTTTACTTTCCAATTACACAGAATGTGTAAGGGAAGTATTGTAATCGGTCGAAAAAAATGTAGATCTCTTCGGATTTTTGCCTCCAGGACAGTATATTTCCAAATTTTGGCTTTGTTATCCAATGTAGTATGTGTTTGATGTATGTATGTATGTTAAGAATATTGTTCCCCCGATAACTTACGAACTAATCAATGTATCAAAGCCAAACTTGAGATTTGACTTTGAATACGTTGGAAATAGAAGCCTATTTCTGGACAGCTCATTCCGACTTCATTTACACACCGCGCTCCACTTCCTGTTTCTGAATATTCAAAACTTTGAAAATATGCATAGAAGCATTTTTATTGGTCAGTTAATTCTGCGTACAGTTTGCTAAACCGCATTCCTGTACGTTGCACCGTTTTTGAGATACAGCGAAAATTTATTATGCCAAAAAGGAGGAGAAATCATCCAGGCGCTTTTATTTAATCTGCCAATAAGGCTATTGCAAAGAGTTTAATGTGCAAGATAATTCACCCAATCTATATGTGAATATGTTGTTATGATTTTTAGGATACCATATATTGTGATGATAAATATTTTGGTTCTGATTGATCTAAGAAATATATCATCTTGTATAATATTTTTAGCATATTATTATTATTGTTATTATTAATTTTTGTCATGTAATATTAATAAGCTGCTGTTATGATTAGTATTATAGCATTCTAAAATAACGAATTTTAAGTACGTCTGTAGAACTAATACTAAATTATACGACCTTATTTTCACGGACTAGATATAGTTTCAATAACATATTCTTAGCACCAGCTCGGGCCCCATTGTGGACCATCATCAAGCAACTACTTACACTAATTACGGTGTTTGGTTAACACGCCACAATAATGAGACACAAAGTTAACAGAATATGGAATAATATGGATCTTGTACAAAATCAAGGAATAATGCGCAGAGACTACAGTAATACACATAATATTTACATGATTACAGAGGCACAGGATAACAGAGTATAGAAAGCGTAGAAAACAAAATCACAGAATAAGTAGTAAATAATAGAACAGGTACGTGCAGAGAAACAACAAAGACAAAGATAAAATCAAAATGTACAAAATACTATTAAAAATATCTGGAGTGTGCTCTACTCAAAGTTCCATTTACACTTCATAACAAAAGCTCATGACACTAACTACCTTACCTAACATTAAAATTTTAAGATAAAGGAAAAAACACTTCAAAAAAATAAATAATACTGTATTATAATTATTAAACAAGATGATATATTTTAACGATCAAGCTTTCAAAGTATTTGTCATCAACGCCTAAAAATCATTCTAACATATTCACGTATAGATTGGGTGAGTAGCCTTATTGGCAGATTTTAAAAAACGCCTCGATGATTTCTCCTCATATTTTGCATAATAAACTGACCAATCAAAACGCTTCTATGCATATTTTCCAAATTTTGAATATTCAGAAACAGGAAGTGGAGCGCGGTGTGTATATGACGTCGTCATGAGCTGTCCAGAAATAGGCTTCTATTCCCAACGTATTCAAAGTCAAATCTCAAGTTTGGTTTCGATACATCAATTTGTTCGTTAGTTATTGGGGGAACAAATTTCTTAACATACATACATACATCAAACGCATACTACATTGGACATCATCGCCAAAATTTGAAAATAGCCAATTCTCAAAGATCCGGAGAGATCTGAATTTTTTTTCGACCGATTACAATACTTTCCTTACACACTCTGTGTAATTGGAAAGTACTAATATTAAGAGCATCGAGATTGTACATTAACAAAAATCAAATGTGTTGAACCTAAAAGAGTTCATTGTTGGTAGAAATACCGTTGCAAAAATTTGGCAAATAATCTGTGTCAGTCAGCAGATTTAAAGTGTAAATTGAATATAAATGGAGTCTGAAAATCAGGTCGTATAATTTAATAATTTTATAATGTGAAATAATATTTGAAATTTATTAGATATTATTAGAATTAACCTTTGAAAGTAAAGTCTTTGAAACATTTAGTACATCAGCATTATTTCTTCTATTATTATATCTTTAAAGTACTTAGAGATATGATTTCACTTTACATTTAAAAAGTATAAATATTCGTAAATTTTTATTTTTATTGAACATACATAATCAATATTGTATAAATTATATAAAACTTTTTTGTATAAATGTAAATTAATATTATAATAATCGGACCAAATAATCGTAAAAATTTATCCATGTGTATAACAATTGGACTAAACATAATTGATTTGAATTGATAAACTCTTTTTCGCTTAATCCTATAAAATAAATGATAGTTGTATGAATTACTATTCAATTACCCTTCCGTAGTGTGCAGGTCTCAATATAAAAGTATGTTAAAGAGAAGGATATGCCTTTCTCTTAAAAATTCGACGCGTATTCCGAACTGATTCAAAGCAAGACTTGTCATAAAATTCCATCACATTATAGAAAGCATTAATTTTTAAACATGAGGAAAGAAGAAAACTTGAACAGTAAAAGGTAAAATGAGTAACTACTGTGCAGGGGAGGAAATTAGTTTATTTGTGAATTATGGTTTTCTTGCTCATGAACAAACGGAAAAGAGACTGTTATGAGAGGAATAATTTAGACCCAAGAATTGTAAGGGATTTTTGTTGTTAGTCAGCTATTCCAAAAACTATCTTTACTTTGCCCATCTTGTTGAGAAATATACTTGCGAGATTTCATCCGAACAATTAATCTTAATGAAGAATTTGTTCTTTCTAGTAATGAACCACAATACTTGATTCAATATCTGTAAAGGTCTGAAATCATTGAAAACATGTATTTTAAAGTAGTTTTAATACGTTTTATAAACTCGAGTTATTTAAAAGTATTAAGACTTATTTTACAGATTAGTATTTTACATTCAAGACAAAAGACGAATCAAAGGAAAAGAAAGAAAGAAAGAAAGAAAGAAAGAAAGAAAGAAAGAAAGAAAGAAAGCGATGTAAAATCACAGAAATAAGAATTTTGTTTTCTTCAACTTACGTGTAGTGTCACAGGAGCAGATGATGCAGGACTTGAGTTACAGCTACAATTGAAAGTGATTATATACGTTCGAGCGACTTTGAAAGCGAATGTGTTATGTTAGAAAACATCTGTGTTGCGTATGAAATTAGCACGAAATATTGCATCGTTGCCCTCCAACGTTATTTTTGTGTGTGGCACCTGCTGCTCGTTTCTTTGTACGTACACGCACTTCAAAGTCATTCCTGCGTCATTGCTTGTTAAAATGGAACATCTGAAAAATAACCTTCATGGTTATTTAATCATAAAGTAGACAGATACGGCATGAGTATATTGTCGGAATAATTTAATCTGTCAAGCATTTTTCTCAGAGAGCTTTTATGATATATTTGTGTTCTCATCGATTCCATATGGCGACGGGTCACATCTTATCGTTGCAAGCCGCAATACAGCATTCATTTGAGAAGGGAGTCATTTTTAGGAGGTTGAGTGCTGGTTTATGAACTCGGATGTTCCTCTTCCATCCATACAGATAAATTCAACGTAAAGCTCATCACCCATCAAAATGTAGTAGACGTCATGTAGTTTCTGGTTCATTTTATTAAAAATATTCATTTTGCTTCCTCAAAAAGATTCGCTGTTGTAGCCAATCTGTTCCTATGAAAGACAAATCTTATTTTCCAGTTGAAGAAACCTCAAGTTGCATCACCACCATTCATCCCAGACCCACGTAACGATTCTGCTTGCCATAGGAAAATGCCTATAAATAACGAGACGTTGAAGATTTAAGGAATCTCTACCGAGTTTCACAAAATTTCGCGACGAATTCAATCGACCATAATGGAAATCTTTAAAGATCGTAATGGAGAAATCAGGTATAATAATAAACAAAATTGACAATCATTAGCTTTATAATGGGATTTGGTAGATTTTTGCGTGTAGGTCGTACATAAACCACTCAATGTGCACTTGCCAACGTGTGTGTGTGTGTGTTTTTGTGGGGCATTACGGCTCGTCGACATCGAAGTCATTACAGCCCTTAAATTCTGTACAGATAGGGAAAATGCAGTTACGCACTAAGTAGAGCCAACATGACTCTTCCCGCGTGTGGGACTCGCCGAATGACTCAACCATACCTACTAAAACCCTCCTGAATTACAATATATCAAAACATATCTCAAAACATACATCAAAACATTGAGGACAAAAAATGAGGGGGGGCACGAAAAATGAGGAAAATGAAAGATACTCTAGCCCTAATAGCGTCGGGATCGAAAAGAACAAGAGGTGACCAAGGAAGGTCAGGAAAGAGAAAAGAAGGGGCCTAGCACAAGTAAGTGGAAGTAATGCCAGACTCAGCTCGGGGCCCCGTGTTCGCCAAACACGTACTTACTAGATGTAAGTCCCCTGGGGGGGGGGCAACGTGTCGATATAATTCATATTATCATCAGGGCTTGTAATCTTCGCTCCATACTGAGTATTATTTGAGTGTATGTAGTATGAAGATGGTTTGAAAGGGTGTAATGAGGTGGATGTTAGGTTGAGTATGTGTGTAGAATGAATGTATATGGTGCGAGGATTACAAGCCCTGATGATGATATGAATTATATCGAAACTTTGGCAAGTAAACATTGAGTGGTTTATATAAGACCTACACGCAAAAATCTATCAAACCCTATTATGAATTTGGAGATCAAGAACAAACTGGAGGATATTCGTTTTATACCTAGCAAGCTACTGAACCGATTGCCCTCAGGTGAGCTTCATCTTCAACACGAAACTCCACAATCCCCAGTTGAGTTCCTCAAACTACCTAGAACATAAACCCACCTGGGCCCATTTTTATTCTACTTTTGTCTCAGACTTTGTATTTTTATGAATGTGTGCAAACAGAAGACATGTACTTACGTCATTTTGCCAAAGAGTATGTGAAAGTTAAGGTTTTGTCCCCATTTGAAAATCGTGTGTTCTTATGGTATACAGAGTCCATATAGATGTATTTATGAACAGGCATCTTATTTCATAGTAACTAACGAATTATGTGTAACCTATATCAACAATATAACAAGTGTTAGAGTAAATTGATGCTACTGACAGTTCACTTCACATATTGTTCGTGTAAAATACTTGATGACAGTAAACTCAATATGTTTGCGGAGTCGATTACATCATTTTCTCTAACATCTTGGCTGATACCTCTTATTGAGGAAGTTATGTTTACTTTCATATCTCACATTTTCGATCCCAACTAGAATCTCAACTCTTGCCCTGACTCCCAGAATTATTTCCCCTGGTGTGCTTGATCAATTGAACAGAGTGGAAATGAGCTAAAAATTTGTCGAATAATATATATTGACAGAGCTAGTCTTCTGCACATTTGATTAGATTTTCTAAAAAAATTTTTGGATAGTTATTTAGGCTGTTATGTATGGCCACAGTTAACTTTTCTTGTTAACAAAAGTTGTCAGAATTAAAAGTTATCAGTTTCTCCTCAGCAACAGATGCTGAATTTTTTTTTCGCAAATGAGATTTTATTGCGTGTTTTATATCTTAGTGATCAGTTGCAGAAAAATATACAAGAACCACTCTTTTATGTTACACTTAGAATATTCGGATAAAGCAATTTGAAAAAATACAAAAATGTAAATCACTCTTGTGTATTAAATAAGCGCAAATTAAGAATATATTTCTAAAAATTTGTTTTATTTTTGTCCCAAAGTTCCAATGCTCACAACAAATTAAATATGAAGGTATTTCAAAATACAAAACTATTGTCTTTGCTTAAGGACAATGTTTCTTAATAAATACCGCATCTCTGAAAAATAATAAAGCTCAAGGGAATACTGCATAGTATATCAAGACTTTATATGACACTAAAATCTCATATAAAGTAATTTTGGATAGAGGAGAAGTACAACTTCATCTGTAATTTGGGGAATAACACTGGGGCTTTAGAAATGCAAGTTTTGCGTAGATCAGATTCTAGAATATCTAAACGTCTTGAGAGAATTATGGGAGTTCAACAAGGAAAAGGTTTTCCACTATTGCTACTCAACTGACAAGAAAAGTAAATGGGATTGGAGAATATCTCTAGGGGAAAGTAAACATTAATGGTGTACTGAGATTAGGTCTGTAGCGATTTGTATACTGCATGGCTTCCGCAAACAATACCGGTATAGTAAATTTATCGGATTTTGTAGATACTGCAGAAAAATAAGTGGAGATGCGTAATGAACATGCCTCGAATATCGACCTTCAAATTTCCTTCGAAAAAAACAAAGTTAATGACAAATGTTAAAGCAGTTGCAACAAAAATAAAGACAAACAACTGTCTTATATACAGAACCAACAAATCAAGTATCTTGGGAACGTCATTAAATAAAATTTGTTGGAAAGAGAAAAAATTAAGTCCAGGATTAATAAACTGAAATTAACCACTAATATATTCAAAGACGAGTACGATAAGGGTCAATTTCCATCGATGCGGAACTTCGGTATTATTCATCAGTGCTTGGACCAAAGTCGCTGTACTCAGCAGAACGTTATCAAATTGTAAGAAAATAATGAAAAACTTCACAGATACAATGAATAATAATTTTGCGAAGACATCTTTGCAGAATGGAGTCAAGACGATTGATAAGAAGACTTAATTATTACCAAAAGGTGAAGTTACAATACATGGTTTACGGACGATTAGGGAGACATATTGAAGATCATCACTATTCCAGATGTTACAGAACTTTAATCTTTCAACACAAGATCATAAGAATCACAAGTTCGGGAATAACATACAACAAGGACTAGTACCGTTTGTATAGAATATGGGAAGGAAGAGTCCCACGCGAGAGTGAAAGAGAAACGAACACTGGGAAGGTGAGAAAGAGAGACAGTTAAAGTAAATTGTACTGCAGTTTGTATTGTATTAGAAGTAAAGGATATAGAAATATTTGATAAAAGTATGCACCTTCGATGTAAGTGCAATAGTTTTATTTTTGAAGGGGAACTAAGACCATGGCTTACTGAAGGGGATCGTGGCTCTAACATCTGACCAAGACAAAAAACACATTCAAACAAATGCTAAAAGAGAATGGAGGTTATGCTATTTACATTAAAGCCTGTAAATGCAATAAATGTGACCGTTTCTTATTTATGTAGGGGAGAGTAGAGTTATTGCGAACACTTCAGAAAAAATGGAATTTATTGTTATACTATTGCCAAAAGTCAAATTTTGATTTGTTATACTATTAGATTACCTGACTATTATGTAAGAGCACGATAATTTCTACAATAACGTATTATTGTGTCATGTAACAAAACTGGCAGGCATAAGTGGTAATGACGAACAGACTTCTATCAGATACTTAAAACTAAACCGTTTCAGTGACTGTATATTTATGGCTCTGTTATCTAAAATATATCCATAATATAAAAGTAATAATAAAGCTTCTTTGATAAAAGTTGTGATAAAGATAAGTGATGTCCGTAATTCCCTTTATTGATTCAAATGAAAACTGCACAGCCGCAATTACCCCCAAAACGTATTTGCAAAAAGATTTTTAAAAATATTAATATCAATAATACTATTTCCAAGGTCATTACCACATTTTGTTTAGTAAACAGCTGTTAATAAAAAAACTTATTAGACATGAAATGATTAAATACTTAATCGGATAATTATGAGAATCGGCTCAAAATAATTTGTCGTAAATATACCCCAAAACGAGTTTTCATATAAAATACCTGAAATAAATTTGGCATCAAAAGCAATAACATTCAAAAAAATTCGTGAAATAAATTCGTTATTTAAATCCAAAACTTCATTGTCCTTAAGTACCCGCTGTTCATATTTACCCAACTCTCCGCTACATTAAGCGATTGAAGAAAAAACAGGACAAATCTCAATCAAAATAACATATTGTGCATTTGCATAATTTTTCCTTATTCTTCTCTAAACAGTCCTTTTTTATGACCGCATTGGTTAGTTTTAACTCTTCTTAGGATGTCTTTCCCTATGGTTTCTTTCCTTTGGGCACCTGCCGTATAGTAATGAATACTCTCTCTCCCAGTCAGACGAGGCGGACCACTTTTACGAAAACTGTGTAAGACAACTCACTCATGGGCGCGGCAGACACGTACGACCACTTTTAATTCATTAATAGGGATGGCCAACGGTCTATGTTTCCATATCTATGATCCCCCTCAAAACTTCGACCGTTTTGTAATAAAAGTATATTAGTGCATATCACTTAATATTTATTTATGTATGAAAAAGCGGGATCATATTCTTGATGGAAGTATAAAATCAATTCCCGATTTAAGTTAAAACTAGTTATAACACTTTTTCGATGAATTTATATTTCAAATTTACAAATTAGTTTTTTAATTATTTGGAAGTAACGCTCTGCATTTTCCTGGCCATTAAAAATTATCTAACAGTTAGAGAGGGGATGAAACTTTTGAAGGATAGAAAACCATCCTTAGAAGAATTTTGTAAGCACTAGCAGTCACTTCCATCTACCGGATTCACCTGCGGAAATATATTTCAAAACGTTTTTTCTCGCTCTCAAGCTTAAATCTTTGTTTTTCTATTCTTTTTCACTTTAATGAATTGAATTGATTTAGTACTTCCTTCCATGTGCATGTCGACGAAACGTTTCCCTTTAACTAACCTGCAGTTATACTCCGAGTTGTAAATGCACGCTTCATTTGGTGGTTAATGTGAACCAGGGCTGTCCATACGCGAGTCAAATTAAATAGCAAACTTCATGAATCAAGTTGCCTTTAAAACACCAAATTAAAAATTATACAATATTGCACGGAAAAAGAAATTGATTTGCATGAATTACCACCTGGAGTGATAGTATGTACATAACGTGAAGAAAATGCCTTGGGTAGAGCAATCTTTGATCAATATGATTGGTCCATTCGCTTTCCTCTTTCATGGATTACTCTTGTTAACGATATCAAATTTCAATACTGTTTTATCGAGGTGGTTATTTCTTATTGTTACTGAGATAATCGTTTCACAAATATTATAAAACCTATTAGTGCTTTTTTGTTATGTGATACACTTTATATATTCAAGAGATGTTAGAAGTGAAGTGTTTGAATTCGGATGATTAATCTGCAAATACACATTAGATCAATGGTTTGTGATAATATCACTTCTTTTCCTACGACTGAATTTGAAATTATTGAGCATAAATTATGATACTTTTAATGATTCAAAACTGATATTTATATTATAATTATATCAATAATCTTTATCGTAAACTGACATAAGAGGAAACTAATAAAATCATGTATAATTTAGTATTCTTAATCATTTTATTCTGTTTCATTATTCCATTACTTCCATTCATTATTCCATTACTTCCATTCATTATTCCATTACTTCTTACAGCCTTCTGTTTCATATCGTAGAATAATTTTGATTCTTTTAATGATAATTCTACGTTGCCTATGTAGCTGATTCATGCTGTGTGGATCATTATTACACTGTCTGTCTTGAGCTCCATACGATGGTCAACCCTCGCCATCACTGGATATGTGCCAGCAGCGTAACCAGTTCTTCCAGTGGCCGGCGGCGGCAGACCCTTAATGAATGTAGGCTAGTGGCGCTGACTGCAGACGCCATGGGGGCGGATAATTGTGTAGACGCCGCGCAACACTCGACGTAAGTTATGGCTGTCAAGCTCTAGCGAAGAAGATTGAAGAATGAAATATATTGAATGGGCAAGGGAACGAGAAACGTTTGTCGCAGACGTCTACGTTAAATGGATCTAAGTTGTAGAACGACAGCGGTCTTAGCGTTGAATACTGTCATGAAGAGCTGAGACCACTAGCAATGCGTATATTGTATTGTGAGGCACGCTACTAAATTGCTTCGGGAATGAGCTAATATTGCAATATCAACATCAACTTGGGATCAGAAAAATACGTTTTGGGATTTCCGTCCCTGTAGTGTTCTATGTCAAGTGCTATAAGGATATCCATTTCAGGAATGAAAGATTTTTAACAGCTGGTTTATTTAAAAACTTTTGAAATAAACGAAAGATATGTTTTGGAACAAAGACTCAAAATTGCATTCAAGTTGAGGTGGTGATTAAATGTAAACGATGTATACGTGCTTTCTTGTTTCAATTGTTTGAAATAGATAACGTACGTTTTGAAGTAAGAGCAGGTGAATAGTTATGTATTTAATTTGGTTTTGGTTAATTTAAAGTTAACAAAACAATTTTTTAATTAGTTTAGATTGTAGGAAAGTAAATTAGCTTAAGTTTATAATATTAGTTAGTAATGCAGAGAAAAGTTCTTTTTTTGCCTTTAACCATTTTTAGTATCCATGCTTACAATTTTTCTCTGACATCTCTACCTCTTTTTTCTCTTAAGTTTAACGTAATTAATGAATGGTTTATTTATTTCCTCGCTTGTTAAGCTATTGATCGGTTGGACACCGCTTGTTGTGGGCTGTATGCAGCGAGGAATCTTTCTTTGACAGGTTTATGGATCGGAGAAGCCGTGGCGTGGGCGCAACGATTCGGGAGAAATCTCTGGCTGTTTAGTAGTCTCAAGTGATTACTTTTCCCCCGATCATTTTAGGAGTTTGTGTTTTAACCAATTTAATGTTATGGATGGTAATTTAAAAATATCCTCGTATTCTTTAACGTTAAGTTAATAAATGAGGTATTGTGGATGTGAGAACCATCCTTAACATCATGAATTTATCATAACGAAGAACATGGATCATTGACGATTTTCTTCTTAGATTTTGGAGTTTATTGTAAAATCACATATTTTTTACAGAAATATTTAACCCATGTATCACGTATTATAAAGAAGACTCTGATTTTCGAAATGAACTCATATTATGGGTAAATCAGGACTCGATGAACGATCTACTTACAACCTTGTTCTTCGAAGTCTTTCAAGATTGTGTTTGAATATCCTACAACAAACATTTTAATTGGTTCAGTGCTGTTTACCCAACATAATCAAGTAATATTTGAGGATCGTGAGAAGTCGGTATGGTATTTCTAAGGACTACTAGGGAAGAGAAAGTCTTCTAGTAAAATATGTTGCTTAAAGAACTTTACTTCATTTCAAATTCAAATGAATGAATATGAATTCATTTGACGATGCTGCGAGTATCGACCCACCAACGTATTAAAATAAATCAGAATATTCTATTTGAGGTTCTGAAAGAAAATATTACACTGAGAAACATTTTTTATCAAGCGGGCAGAGCATATATTTCTATGCACTAGAGAATACTGATATGAGAGTTTTATTTTAATATTTATTCTTATAAACGTTGGAGATTGTTCTCTCGCGACATTTAATAAATTTTAAAACTATTTTTTGCTTATAAATGAATAAAACTAAGAATGAGAGTTATCGAATGAGACCAAGAGTGACTAAAACGACCATCCACCAACGAGAAAACATAGTAGATAGTCCATAACTATTAAAACATTATTCAGGATCTATAATTTTCTTTGTTTAAAATTCATTATTGACAAGATATTCCTCAACAAAATGTTAAAATTTGGTATAAATTAAAGGGATATGGTTTTACATATGTTTATGGATCGAGAAACTTCAAAAAACACATTATTTCTTTGTTATACCATTTTCTGAACCTTTTGATCTGAATTATTGAATTCAAAAAACATTTCCACAATATCATTTACTTCCTCAAATGGTCTGGGTGATAATCAACTATACAAATCAACTATACTATCGGAGCAATGAGTAGTAGTTCTAGCCGGACTATGAACCCAAATATATATAATAATTCCATGAATAATTCAATACAAAATGTTATAATAGCACACGTTCAAGTCTGTTTAGAACTATTCTCGCAGTAAATCATGATAGCTTATTCTATGTTATGTACACCATGTATTCATCGTCAGTCATTCCATGGCATTTTGATTTTTGTTTTTATTCTTCAAACGTTTCCAAACAATACCTCGTCATCACACAACCATCTTTAATCCTTCCTTTATAATCCACATGATGTTAACAAACTCCTCGAAGATGATGTATTTCTCTTCACTATCTATTAAATGTCCATAGTTACTAATCGAAGGAACATCTTTTATCTTCATTCGACTTAAATATTTTGTTCTCTCTACCCCATATAACGCACAATTCCATAAGACATGGTCAACTGACTCTTCACCATCACCACACATACACTCTCTTGATCTCACTATTTTAAACCTCTCTAAATACTTATTCACATATAAACACATATGATTGTGTACCTCATATACACAATAATTAAAGATTCGGCCAAGCCCTCCCTCCCATTCTCCCACGCCAATTTTCAGAGCTGAAATTTCTTTCCCGAAGCAAGGATCGTGATATATCGACGGCGTCCAAACATCCTTCTCCCTCTTTGAAAAGTCGCTTCCCGAGATATTCCTCACAGTGAGAGCGGTTTCCTTGATCCCTACATCATTAGGGGAGCGTTGGCCCTTCTCCAGCCCTCCACCCTCTCCCAGCGACGACTGGAACGAAGGGCGGATGCGGTGGCTGTGCCTCTGGCCACCCTGAGGAGTGGGAGCGACAACAAAAACTAGGACAATAGTGATGAAAACAGTGAAGTACTGTCGCAACCCCAATGAGGACGAGGCATGCATTGGAAGTCTTATATGTCGTAACAAAAATACATAATTTTTTTTAAACACTTAAACCTAACCACAGAAGTTTCGTAACTATTATTTTCAAGCCAGGACTGAGGATTCCGAAAACGTTTTTTTTTTAATTTTTAATTAGAAATATCACAAGGTAACTGACTCGTCAGTCAATTCTAAATAAATTTTGTCCTTTGAGATATTAAGAGTAAGAAAGGTTCTGTAGTTCTAGTAACAACAGTGGAAACGATGAACGACAATGATGGTTAGGAATGTAGATACATATACGTGTGAAATATGATGTTGATATTAAGTGGGCTCCTGCGTTTTGAAGAAAGGTTGTGGGAAAAAACTGCAGAGTATTTTGTGGCCTTGGTTCTCGCAGTCACTGACGATTGTCGACCTTGAACTCTCTCTTCCTACCCTTCGCAGGTTCCGAGGTTTCAGGGTCTCACAACCGCTTTTATGAATGAAGGTAGGAAGCACGGGAGTCAGGCTATTGTGAATGGTCTCTCCGAATGCATCCCTCGTGAACGGAGTTCCAAGTATTGTGTGTAAATGGTAATTCCGTACTTCATTGTCACTGGGGCAAAAGTATTTTTCGTTCTAGTTCTTCCGGGGCAGTAGTGCAGAAAATCGGGGGGGAGGCAACATTTTCTAGTCCATCGCTTTTCTGTTAAAGAGGGGATTTGATGTTTCAGTTTTCTAGGGAAAATCCGTGTTTTACGTTCATGCGAAATAAATGATTTAGGAAATTTGTTCTGTTATGATCATGATCCTAACGCACGTTATAATTTGATCTTTTTATTATTAGTTGCTGTGCGTTCTCCTCTATAGGTTTTGCTTAATTCTATTTACTTTATTAATTTATTTCAGTCAAAAATATACTTAATAAATATTCTTTATTACAAAAATATGTTAATTGCTGGGGCCAATCTAATAACAATTACTAATCCATATAAATTGTGTAAAAAAATTCGAAACATGTAAATATTATTGGAAATTTCATTCTACCAACTTGCTTAATACCTTTCAAATAATACCTTATTTGTATGAGTACTTTAACTTCCTCATACACAATACTGACCTTTATATTGTTTTCCTCTTCAACATATTTCATAAGAATCGTTTTTTGCGCACGTTACTCTCCTGCATCCACTAATAGACTATAGATCAAAAGATAATTTTTAATATGCTGCGAGAATCAAATGCCATAGAATACGTAAGTACCATAAAAGGATAATTTCTTTTTGTTAATTTGTTTTATGGACATAGACGGTTAATTGCTGGTGAAACAGTACTTACTCTATGTGTATAATTCTCATTAATCTCATTGTAATATCACGCTCTATGAAAACAATTTACACTTTCTCATTTTCAACTTCGTTGCAGGTCAGTAATCTGAAAATACAATGCACGAGATCTCCAATGTTCTTTCGCTCTTCTGACCCGTTGCACCAATTTTCGTAATCACTCGAGCAAGAAAATTTGTTCAATAACACGGTTGTTTTGAATCCCTAAACAAGTGGAGTGATATATTCCTCTTTACTCCAAACCTTCTCATGTCTCCTGTCTAAAACGCCAAATGAATGTCAAAACTTGAGATTGGAGAAGAAGCCATTGAGGCAGTGGAATGTTTCGTGGGAACCGTATATCCTCCAACGTGAGCGAACCTTGTAGCCTCGAGTGGCGGTCAATGAGGTACCTCATCAGAGGCAAAAGTGGCAGCAGGAAAAGGAGGCACAAAAGAACATCTTCGTGAACCGCGAAGACTGACATGATAGCGAACAATGACATTGAAACGAATACGAAAATACAGAATACTCAAAGAATGAAAAATAACGACAAAGAAGTGCAGTTGTAAAACAAATTTGTGATAAACATTGACTAGTGAACAACAAATATTTTCGTATTTCACCAAAATATTTCCAAGTTTCGGACTATTAGTATTGGTGCAAAACATTGCTTTTCACTTTACCTTCATAGAACAATTCATTAATTTCAAATCAATATTCCAAAGGGTTCTTCTCTTCCAGACTTATGGTATGGTATCTAACTAAAACAGTCCATGAGAGCGTAGGGATATATGAAACCTGGAGAGAAAATATTTGTTGCTCACGAACAGAATGGACAGAGAGGAGAGTAAAACGAAGTGCACAGATGAGAGCATTTCGAATGCACGAGGCGAGTCATGAGTTCGGACGATGTGGACAAGGAGGCCACTGTGGTGCCGGAGCGGCAGAAGAAAGAACGTAGCCGTGGTGACGCCTTCGAAGGTGAATGGTGAGGAGTCATCTTTGGACAGCCGGGATGAGGGGGAGGGAGGATGCCGCGCGATGGCGTGCGGCGCCAGCAAAGCGTCGCGTCCCCGTGGAGCAATGTCTGCTGCAGTGGAGGTGCGGCAGGATAAGGGAAGCGCACAGTGAACGGCAGCAAGAGGCGTAGGAGGAGAGCGCCGGTCACAAGAAGCGTAGTAGTCGCTCTACCGCAGCGGACCTTGTCCGGAGCGCAATCTTCTCGTTTAACGGACTGTGAAGCGTGCTCGGACCGGCGCGGCGAGAAGGCGTCATCAAATTCTCTCAACTGTCCTTCCACCCTCACGTATACGGCACGGATGTCCAGACTACCTTCATCGTCTACGATATCACATTTCGAGAGACATTATCTCCAACTCGGATAGATAATTTAAAATAATATGAATTAGAGATACTCAATCATCAGATACGCAAGTAATTAACTATGAAAGGGACGACGCGCATTCAATCACGCATCAGCATTCGTACCAGCTCACAGCTCCAAACATATACTCCTAGAGGCAATCGCCTTCCAACATCTTCCATCCGTTCCCCCTCCCATCTCCCACTCTTTGGACGATTCCAGTATCATTGCCATCGATGACCTCATCGTCGACGCCCAAACGAATAATTATTAACAGACTCCGAGATAATATAGCTGGGGGTCCCCGCATTGTCATAGTAACGGCGAAAATCAACTTGTATTTACGAGAGCATATGTAAATATTTTCAATATTTATTGTACTTGCAAGAAATGTAGTAATATAAATTATTTTACGTTATTACTAAAAGTAAATATGTCAGATTGAAGAAGATGGCTTAAAATGAAAGATCGTGTTGCTATCAGCAGTTGGGGAAAATGGGATTGGAAGGTGCTCTTTTCACCTATTTTCGGATCGAGTGAGTTGTGTCCTATAGCCAGGGGTGTGTGCAAAATTTGGCTTTAAATAACCCTACCTATCAGAAGCAGATGTCCGACAGTCTTCTTAAAAGTATTTTTAAACGTAAAATGACGAGTGTCTTGCGCAAGATTTAATTTAGGTACATTGAATTACTTGGACATAGTTACATTTTAGTACACACTTATGAGAATGTTTATGTTTCACTCTTTTCGAACTATTACAAACTAAATCACGGCAGGACCTGCTGTTCGAACTGTTTGCCGCACCCACAACAAAAGCAGTGCTGGAGAGTCGCTCCCACTTGCTCCCGCTCCACTGCGCCCCTGCATATGACACAATGTGATCATAAATCCAGTCCACAAATTTATTGATATTGTCTAAAGAAAAAAATATGATTGTTTAAATTCAACAATTTTGTTATTATTGCTCATAAATGGAAAAAAATTGTGGGTAATATTCGTGTAAAGAAGTTTCGATAAGAATATGTAAACTATTCTGTCGTCGTAAGTGCATCGAACATAAAAGCGAGAAAAACGTGCTTAAAAGTTTTTCAACCAGTTTACAGTATCCAAAGTATTCGTAAACATAAATACAGTGTACAACTATTCTGTGTTTGTGTCTAGGATTGTTAATAAACGCTTTGCGTGTTATGTTATAAGCACAGTAATGGCTACGAGAGTCTAAGTGCAATTTAATATAAATCACGTACATTAGTTTAACTTTATTTTTTAATAAGATGTGTTTTAAACTTTGCTTCTTATAGATCCCTTTTCACTGATTCTACACGGGAAAACGATTATTGAGAAAAATTGTTAGTTACTGCTGTTATTGTTTGTGAGGCAGCGTTGGCAAGATTGTAACAATCTCGGAATGGTGAACCTCCAGGGAATGGAGAACATGTCAATTGCAAATATAAAGTAAACGCTGAAAAAGCTTGGATGAAACTTCAGGGAATTATTTCCATGAACGTTTATTTTCAGATGTACTAACATTTTTTTCACTTATTGAAGTAATAATTCTTACATTGAACATCTATTTGCTTCGTTTGCCAATGAGAAATTTTAATGAATTAAATTTTAAGGAGTGCGTCAACAAGTATCTACATATGAGATAAGTAATTTTTCAGTAACAGTCCATTAGTAAAATACTTCCGCTATATCCGCTCTATTATTAAAAGCAATCTCTCTTTCTAGCTGTTCACGATACACAAATCGTATTGATCTATTATAAAAAATAAATTAATTATTCTCGTTTGATGTCATCTTGAACTTTTCCATTCGAATTAACTGGTTCTTAGTTTTGAGCTTTAGTCCTAAGCCAACAAACAAAAACATCAAGAAACCAAAAGAAGTTCAACCCTATCCTGAAAACCATCCTCACAAAATTAGAACTTTGAATATATTATATAAATGAAATTCGTAATTTCTGCGGTAACCTTCATAACTAATAAACACGATATAATTAAAGTTGTGAGACGTGCTCTTCCATTCCACCAGCATCGTTCATCGTGCTTAAGGTAATTAAAACTCCCCATGAATTTAAATTAGTCCCTAGATCATTTCTACTGCTCTCCTTTTTCAACTACTTCACTCAGGTAAATTGTTGAGATCAGCATGGTTCTCGAGAATGTCGTGACACTCCCTATACGACTACGAAAAAAATATAAAAACATACATAATCCGTGACTTCCAGTTTATATATTGTTTCTCAATTTTTCATTGTCTATTAACGTTTTTAATTACCAGAAGACAGTAGTGTCGCATTATTTTCAATATTTTCGTAAAATATACTGAATAATAGAAGAAATATTGTAGTTTTTCTACTTTAGTTAGCAGCCGATTCCCAAACAGGTATTCAACCCCCTCTCTTAGTGTGATCTCATTCGTGCCCATATCGTGTTGATGTGGCAATGATTAGGGAAATATTCAGTTTCAGGGTTCGGCACCCCACTAAAGTAGTCCTGGTCACGCCTTTACTCAGGTTGTTATAATGTGTGAGTAATACTGGCTGGATATCGATGATGTGATACTGGTATTCGTTTTAAGAAGAATTAAATTTAGTTTCACTAATAGACAATAATATTTATATTGACAACAATACTTCATTTATTCTCCTCACGAGTAGTACTGCCATAAAAGAGTGGAAAAGTTAACAATGGGTAGTAGGAGATGACTTTTACTCAATTTTTTGCGTGATTGACACGTTTGAGGTGAGAGATGCATGATTATTATCTTCGACGTATTTATTCATGGCGTTTACACATGTGCCTTCGAGAGTCATAGTGGGATAGCGGGAAATCGAGGTTTCTCCCTTCAAATACCATGACCTCGAACTATAGGAGAAACGGCGGAAACCTTTGGAACCCACATCGATTCAAACATTAAGTGGAAGCTTCAATGACACCGAAGGATTGTTACTGAGACTCCACAATTGGTTTATCTCGTCCTGTAACCAACCAATTTTAATCTAATGACAATGTTGTTGGTTTTCTTAAGAAATGATTTATAACCGCTGAGGTTTCCGAGTGTTTTACCTGTTGGAGTAAGATCGTTTCCTTTGCTGCCTGCAATTTCCGTTGTCTCAGTCCCTCCCCCTTCTCTTTTCCCTGCCATCACCCGCTGCATCATTCGCTTCATCGTGCATCTACGAACGGCCATCGCAGCCAGTAGACCGGCGCGACGCGGAAGGCGATGGATGCCACCGGAAGCCGGGAGGGGGTTGCCGGCTGCAGCAGTCACCGAATGAAGTGCTCTCTGCTTGAGGAGAAGGACAGCGCTTGTCCCCAGGCGCTTTGTCTTTGGAGGTTGAAATGACGCGCTAATGAGATTTCATTAGTTCAGGCTTCAGTTGAACAAAAAATTCGTTTACCAGAGAATTTGTTTAAAAAAATGATAGATAAGATTCAACGGTAATATACCAAAATTTGAGATTCATACTTCCATTTAGATCAATGAAAAAGCTATTTAAAACATGCCAACGCTTTGACCATAATCACGATATTAAAATTACATCTTGTCCTTTCCTCCACCCTACTTACCTAATCGCACAACATTACTCTGAAGTTACTTGTGAAACTGAGGGAGTGATTTTGTCCTTGCTTGATAAAACAATTCGTAATTTGGCAAATATACCAATTTCACATTTTAAATTGTGAAATGTTTACTTGTGAGATAACTGAAATTCAGAATTGAATTCCATTCTCGTTTTTGACACTCCTGTTTCAATTATTCTCCTCGAAAATGTTGAGATAACATTTTTCGACTTGTCAAACAATTGTCCGAGAGAGGGAGACAGAGAGACAAGAGGGAGACAGAGAGAAGAGGGAGAGAGAGAAAAATCTTGAGAACTTGTTCGTGCGGGTGGTATTGGTAGGAGGAAGGTGGCAATGTTGGCTTGTTAGCAGACAGACGCTAGAGGTAAGTTTATTATGGCGCCAGGATGCCTTGACCGTCGTCTTAACGACTCTCTGGTCAATGCTGCCCGTGACCCTGACTCCACTTGCAATCGTCGCCGATGCTTGTACACTGAGAAGTTTTATGTACTCAGTACAAGGGCTCCTGTGACTTAACTATGATTGTGATTGTAAGGTCAATATTTCCTGCCATTAATACCAAGTATCGTAATAGATGCAACATCGATGTTTCATTTTGGCGAGGAGTGGAGTTTCTATATTCTTCATCAATCTAAACTAAATAATTTATGTATTGAAGTTTCTTCAAAATTTACAACCAATTTTCTTTTTTTGTTTTTAGGTGCTTGTGAAGAGATGTAGGTTACATCTGATGGATGTAACCTACATCTCTTCACAAGCACCTAAAAACAAAAAAAGAAAATCAATGTAATAAATGCATAAAAAAGAACGAAAAAATAATAACAGATTGCAAACTGTTATTGCATATATAGAGAAATNATATATATATATATATATATATATATATATATATATATATATATATATATATATATATATATATATATATAAAATCGGCAAGAGTTTGTCTGCGTGTCTGTGAGTCAGCCTCACAGCGCAAAGACGGATGTCAACAGCTTCGAAACTTTGAGCACGCATTCTATTGCAGGGGTCCAGGAAGATAATGAAGTGATTTTTTTTCGTCTTCAATAATTGTATTTACTTTTAATTATTTCCTATAAAACGTTGTGGCGCAGAAAAACTACGGAAAGGCCTGTGGCCCAGAGCTTCGAAATTTGACACATGTGTCTTGCGGAGTTGATGCCTGTAGATCTGCGAATGAGTTTTTCGAAATTCCAAATATATTTTCCTTTTTTTAAAAAAAAGGGTTTGCACGCATTATGTTTAGTAAACGAAACGAACTGCCTCACGTCACAATTCGTGCGTATGAAGTTGAGTGTTGTATCGGATGAAGCCAGAGGATAAGGGGCACAGCGCCTTCTCGTGTCTCGTTCTTACTTTTTCCTCTTTTGTGTCTCGTCAGCCGCTGCGTAGCGCCGGGCCCTCTTCTCAGATCACCATCTCTCAGCACATCCTGACAAAGAGTGAACGAAGAGATTCGTGCGATTCATTTTCCCTGAGAACAGAAGGAGATCGTTAGACTGTAGATAAGTTTTGTAATCTCTCTTCTATGCTAGAAGATTGTGATCATCTCAGGCGCATCAGGAAGATTCATGAAAGTACTTGAGTTTACGTACAAGTTGTGGTGCGTACGAAAAAAAGTAGAGTAGGTGTAATACTTATTCTAATAAATACTATATATTCCAAGTTATGACAAATGGCTTATTATATTTATTATGTTATTAACAAAAGATGAAATGTGGAAATGAATCAAAAAGATTATGTAAGGAGGAATTCACATATTACATATCGTGAAGTTCATTATTATTCATTATATTAATGGTCCGTATATTATCCTGAAACTCCTACCAGTTCTTCATTCTCCTCTTTCTGGATTGTAGCGTACAAAAATTTCCAAATAATGCTAAATGTTATTTCCTCCATTCTCTAGTAGCAGAACACTTGCACTGAATCTCTTCCAACACGTAGCAAAAGTAAATCCATGAATGATGCATTTTCTTGAAACGAACTCCATCAGTCTGTCAGGTGCAGTTGCTCTCCAGCGCTACCTAAACTTGCTCCGTGGCTTGTTTCCGCTGACGCTGCTGTTGCTGTGAACGGAGGAGAAGGAGGAAGACCGGATGTTCCGGTGGCGGCAGGTTGAGGCCCCTTGTGGAATTCGTTACTCGTGATATGCGTTACCCTGGACTTAACGAGCGAGCGAAAGCACACGAGCGCACCCATCTAAGAGGCTTCGGCTATGAGGTGTAATTACCAAGGGTTTGCACGCATTATTATTATTGCAATTGTGCTTCGTGGTCCGTACGTACAGTACGTCGCAGACACGCACATACCACGTATTGCTCATGTATTAGTATGTGTAATGTTCATATTACGTTGGTGTCCAAAGAGCCGTGAGGTGTAACGCAAAGGAACAGTCACGGTCTTGATTCGTGTTGGACGCCCAAATTTTCCGGTTTCACTCGGTATCATATCGTGATGTGGCGTGGAATACTTGGCTGGAAAATTTATGACACTTATCACGAAAGCACAATTATGTTGGGACCAGCAGCAAATTTTTCTAGACCCTGCACTTAAGTACGTCTCTTTTAGTCAAATATTGTCTACAATTTCCTCATTAATGTCTACTTATTTAGTTCATTTCAATATTTCTTATCTGGTTCCATCAGTGAGTATCTCATTGATAACATGGGTAACTTTCCTTTGAGCGAATATTGTTTGTGGGTTTTATATTACGCATACTTTTACTATACCAGCTGAGTACCCGCGAATTCACTGGTTTGGAGTTTTCTTTAAAAGTAATCCCTTTTCTTCACTTATGTAAGGTTGTAAATTAATTTTGATGGTACGGCAGTGTTTGTGAGTACTCTTACTTTCTATTGATATTTTAAAGGAAAAAACGATACGAAGAGTTATAAACGAAGTTTTATACGAAGAGTTAGATATTATTTTGGATGTCTCGCACATCTTGAACAAGTGAATCGCCAATATGGTTGGTATTAACTTTTTACATTGTGTTATTTTATTTAATGAACTAATAATAAGTACATTGTATATCTCCTTGTAAATATATCTTAACATAATAATTTACTGGTACATTGTGTGAGTGGGTAAACGTATTGTTATCCACAGTTGAGGTAACGTAAAGATGTCAAAGCAGAGATAACGGACACTTCTTAGTTAAACCGGCATTCTGGTGTAATTAATAATAATAATAATAATAAATTTATTGTCAAAAAACAGTACAAACTGCGTATGACCACGTGGAGGACAATAAACTAATTTACTCTCCGGAAGCACGCAAGGGACCATCCCATCAATTCCGATCAAGGGCCCTAAGGCAGAGGCGGATTCAAAAATGTAGCAAAACTTCCTAGATAAGATGAAAAGTTAGCTACGAGTTATAATACTAATAGAATGTCAATTATCCAAGAGGAACTCAAAATTAGAACAATTTAGATCTACGAAGAATTCAGTGAGGTATACCTTGTTATAACCATACACATTGCTAGCTGAATGCCAGTTTTTTTGTTTTGTTTTTATTGCTTGAAGCTTTTGTTATTCTTGACTTTTGTTATTCTTGATTGATTATTTATTCCACCAAACTAAATTTGAAAAATACATAATAAACGAAAACACGGATAATAGTTGGTGAAGGAAAAAGCGGACGATCCATTTTCTCTGTGATGGGATATCTTAGTTCTAACCACCTTCAGAGAACTGCACACATCGATACAAGAAATGTACGCAACCGTCATTCTGTCGACTCCTAACGTAAATCGTGTTATCATCTACTAAACAGGCGACACAAAGATTAACTGAGGTGTGCTGAAAGTCACGAACTCCAGCAAAAAATTCGAAATCTCTCCGGATATTCATGACTTAGGCAAAAATTCGAGCTCCGTCTGGAGCAGACACTCGTAAACTTGCATTCAAAAATCATCCAGCGCGTTCGGCTATGTCTCCTTCCCACAAAAAATTTCTAAGTGATCGGGGTTTTGCCGAATTCGTATCGATGATTTCAATACTTTTTAGTATCTTTTCTCTCCGCCAAATAATGTTGTCTAATATTTGATTGCCCTTTGGAACATATACTCACAAATAGAATAGGAACGTCTTAATTTGAGTTACGTAAATGTATGTAAGTAATAAATTATAAACTTAATTGTTGTCCGCAATTATTTTCATTGGTATTATTATGAAGAAATAGAAGTATTTAAGAAATAGCATATTCTTTCTTATCTTGTTTCGACGAATTAAAAGTCAAAGGGTTTATATACTTTACAAGACCCTTTCATGCTGTTAAACTGTGTACCCTTGCTAAATGGTTTCTTGCGTGAGTCTGCTAATAAGTCGGAAGCATTAATGAGAAACTTGGAAAGTATTCTATCTCTTATGAGCTATTATCTGCACTGATGAAGTGATTACAGACTTCCTCTTCCTTCAACCAAGATTCCACTTAAATATTTCTTAATCATCCTAGAGTTTCATCCATTTCTGGTATTTCCTACGTGGGGAAAGCTTTGTAGTGCTTCCTACTCGTATACAGTGGGAACCGAGGAGACTACTCGTATTTTCTTCGTACATGATGTGAGTTGTTGAATATTGTCCAATGTATTCCGCGCTTATTAGTTCTAAAATTAACCTTCTATAGTGAAGCAATTTACTTTACACCGCCCATTGTGTTTAAGGGCGTAGGCATGGGTGTTAGGAAAGGGGATAGTTGACCTGTTAGGAAGCAAAGTAGATGCATAATCTCATTTCTGCAGAGCGCTGAAACTTGACATAAACCCCTAGTATTATAGAGCTCGTGAAGTTCACCAAAAATTTCATCGACCGCCGAGGATCGCCGAAAGTAATTCAACAAATTGCTGCAGTAGCAGCGATATTGTCTCATACTTCATTTTCAATTAGATATTCCGAATCAATAAAATGTATTGTAGATTCACATGTGAATTTATTGACTAGATGTGTAACTACATCCGAAAACATTTGAACAACACCCATTTTTTGTATTTTTTGTATTTAGGGGCGGGAGGTGAGTGCCCCTCCCTTCTTGGATACGCCCATGACTGTGTGTAGTATTCCATATGCGCGAAACAAATGAGACACATTCTCTCTCGTTCCTCAGTTTGAATCTGGATTTGGTCCTTGGAAGAGCCAGGTCGGTGTCATTTAGCGTGACGTGATCACGCCAGTGAGCATTCTTCGGACACCGACTGCATGCCGGGGAGTCACGGCTGGACGACCCTTCCAAGAGCGACTTGTTTCACACGATCAGCGCAGTGGAGGAAGGGAGGGAGAGAGGGGCAGCCTCTCAGCAGGGATCGTAGTCTCTCTCTCTCCACCCACCAGTGCGGAGCAGCGCCTCTGTGGGTCCACAAAAAAAAGCACTCGTCCGTCCCCTCCCCCCCCCCCCTGTCACCGAAGACGCGTCGTCATTAACTGCTCTCGAAACTATTTGCTCACAATTCTGTTGAATTCTTTATTGTAATAAGAAATGTCTTTCAATGACTCTGACATATCACTTAAGGGATTATTTCTAAATTTTTCATAACTGTACTAATACCCTAAATTCACCTCCGACCGGACTTTTTATCTCTTAAGGCTCCTTGACTTAGTGCTAATATCCTCTTTCAACCTTGGTCGGACTACATAACACAATACATATTTAATGTCCTTCACCCCCAAATGTTTTAATTTATTAATTGAGCCGTATTTAATCCACTTCGCATCTTTTATTTTTGTTGATCTCCTTCGTCGCCTGTCCCTCGCATCCTCCGCGGAGAGCCGTGCGGCCCCTGTAATTTCCCGCTTCAACCGCTACCGAAGCAGACCTTCGCCGTCACGGTACCTGCTTCCATCGGAACTAGCCGTGGCTGCTCTCACATAAAGTATCTTTACAAAGCAGACACAGTTTACTTTGTTATACCTAAGACCTTATTTTATTTATATCTCTCATTTCCTGTCTAGATTTTTTTTTCTATATAGCTTGTCGCAATGCATGTTACTATTCTTGAATTATTTTTGTAAGTTCCGCAAATATTCCACAGTATTCCGCAAATCATGCTAATTTTTTTTAATGCTTCACTAATACAAATTATTAACTTAAACATTTTATTTAGTATTTTAATGGGTTTTTTTTCAGTTGTATTGGAATGTGGAACCTAATACATTGCATGGTCTCGGTTCTTATCTCAAATTTAATTTCAGAGGTTCGAACAGGGAAATTGTACATCGCGCACCTCAGTTCTAAAATAATGAAACTGTGCTTATTATACCGCTTTTTTACAGAAACGAGCTTTGAACGATATGCAGTGATGCTTTNGGGGGGGGGGGCTCAGAGGGTACGTGCCCCCCCTCCCCAAAAAAAGTGATAGCAATAATAATTATAATAAAAGAGAGTTTTTCACTTACAAAAAAATCAGCATTTTCACTGAACGTAATCAATAGAACTAATGAATATGAGTAAAATGATGACTTTGGAGGACAAAAATATGACTTCCTTTGCTTTTATAGATATCCTCTCCTACATGGGCACTTGAACACAGGGTTGTAATATTTCATTGTGCCCGCGCATTTGGTAAAAAATTATGTACTTATTTTCGACGTGCTACATTATATTACAATATTACCAATTCCGTCCTCGCATTAAATATCACCGATTTTTTATAATTTCATATGTGTTATAGCTTTTGATGGAATGCCGAAACGTTTTCGGTTTCGAGTGAATTACCGTTAAAATTTTATTCAATCAACTTGGAGTAGTGAATAGACTCGTTAGCAGGAACGTCCAAAGTAAAAATTTGACATAAACACGAGTTGGAAAACGTGGATGAATACGGTAATAATATATAGGATTTACTTAAATTGCAGTTTCTAGAAGTTGATTTTTTTTGCTGTGGAGGGACTCCCACACTCTGGTATTTCTCATTATGGACCCCTCCCGAAACCAAATTCTGGATCCGTGCCAGTGAATACTCGTATTCAAGTCGTGTCTCATTTTCATAACTGAAGCACTAATACATCTCACGTTGCACTTTATGGTCGGTAGGAAATTATATGAAAAATATTGATATAAATCATATTTGATTGTTGAAATGAAAATGGATGTGATAATAAGTACTAAAGCAAAACAAGAAGAATTGGAATTTTGACAGCAACATTGAATTTTCTTCTTCTATTGGTTTCCATATTTTTCGTGTTGTATTATACATTCACATTTTTTTAATACTAATCGATACTTCATATTAATTGACGATTATTTGTTTTCGAGACTTCATGCACATCCTTTTAAAATTCTTAGAACTTATTTTGTACTATAAGAGTTCAACATATAGTAATAAACAAAAATGACATTTTACTGCAAAATAATCGAGCACATACTGCTGGTTCTCCGTTTGTAAAAATACTTATTTTTTACCTGTCATTCTTCAGTTTCTTTCAGCGATGTGTCGAAAATAAATATAATAAGACTTTCATATACTATGTTGGCAATGTTATTTTCAATCAGCAAAATTTATATTTTAGTTATCATATTTTTTATTTAATTTCTTAATACCCCTCATGTTTTTGTTGAGTGTTTTTATAAAATAAGAATGTTGAAGTTATATTAAAGCGTGGATAGCTAATGAGTAACGTGTTTTGTATTGAGATGTCAAACAATTTCTTCTTAAGTAAAGGATAGTTTATCTCAAGGTACGTCTCACCTGAATATTCTTCCTTTAAAACTTTAATTCTGAACCAGTGGCTAAAGGAACACAAACAAGTTTCAAAATGCGTGTTTCCATAAATAGAGACCCAGCTTCCGAGGGATCATCTTCTGAGGGACTGACATCCCTCGTCGTCTTTCTCATCCGAACTTCCTGTTCAGCTAAATATTACACCTGCCCAAACATGGCAGCATAATCGAAACATTGAAACGCGTTTTCAAAAGAATACGTCTATAAAACCTTCAGACAAACCGTAATTCTTTGTGAAGCAGTTTTGGGGACTCGAATTTAAAGGGATTATTATTTAATTTGCATGAGTTATTCTACATATGTGTAACCCTTTGTTATTCTGAATCGAAACAACTGTAGGATGGATAAGAAACTACTGTAAGATTTGCTGGCACAACGTTGAAGACCAACTGCGGATATTCACATTCTATTACCTCAGGTTTCGTACAGATTTGATGCAAGTGAGTTCAAGGAGTTTCTTGCAATTTCTCGATGAACAAAGAAATGTAAAACTAAGTTCCCGTTGATATTAATAATTATCAAATTAACAGTATAACAAGTTCTGCTATTAGCGATAATTGCATTGTGAGTTATTTTCAATTCACTTCAAGGACATATCGTTTAAGTTACAATCGGCTCATTGTAAGATTCCATCTCACTTAGTTATTTGTTAGAAGTATTTAATCCCTGCTAACAGTGGAGAGATGTTTCATTTGACTTTTTCGACAGGATGGCTATTTTTTGGGCAATGTGTTCACGAAACGCCATTTTCCAAATTTTTACCGTTTTAGTTGTTGATACGACTCAGAAAACAGTATGAATCAAATAAATGTATTAATCCTGAAATTAGTATAATTCTCATTGTTTTTCGCCCTTCTTTCTTTTTTTATTCCTCTACGTCTTTTCCTGTGAGTTTTCTAATCCAATCTACAATCTTCAATTGATTAATTAGCGCATCGTGGAATCCTTTTAAAACTGTGGGTAAAGGAGATGAAGATTCCGAGGTTTTACTTCCCCTCCTTTTCTCACTCCGTCTATCAATTCTTTTGACATCCGCTGAGCCCTAGTGGCGGAGGGAGAGAGGTGACGACGTCTGGTGCGCGTCGAACCGCGGCGACCGCCGCCGCATTGTGGCCTCCGTCGCCGCCACGGACGGGGAGCGAAAGCGTCTCTGGAGGCGTGGGGCGGGAACCGGCGCGGCGGCGGAACGATGCGCTTCGGCTCCTTGCGGCAACGGAGGCAGACGTTCAACGTTGCTGCGACGAGCTTCGGTGGCCCTAAGGCATTCACCTTATTGTCTTCACCACTTTCCGTTTCTATTGCCCAAATCTTCGTCAGCTCTGGATCTGAAGTTTATCGGTCGCTGCCTTAGCCTCTTGTAGCCCCTTCGCCATCAAGGTTTATTTATGTAACACATCCTTCTCTTTTTCCATTGCTGTGATCGACACTTTCAGCTTATTTTTACTTCCAACGTCTTGCCTCTCGCTTCTTTATCCTCTTGTGTGGATCGCCATCTCCATATCCTCCGCGTACAATCCCCGCCTCCTTCGCTACCGCGGAGGCTACCGCCGCTTTTTGTCTGTCCGCGCGCAGTATAAATATCTGGTATTCTTCGATGCCCCTCGGCGCTGCCTGCTCCAGTCAGTCGCTGAGTAGATGCTCGGCAGCTGGTGGGCGGGCTGGAGCCTCCGGGCGCGAAGGAGCTTGTTTTTGGAGCAAGCCTCCTATCGCTAAGCACCGGAGTGTTCTGTGAGCTCGCAGGCTACAAGCTCATGCAGGAGCACACTCTCTGTGGGAAGGTCAAACCGGAATGTCGGTGGTTCTGACCTCTTACATACTGCAGACAAGAATACAATAATTTCGACGATAGCATACTATCCTTCTAACTGTATTTTTGTTACCATTATGTTAATTGATTTTAATAAAAAACATGTTTTTAAGTTGGAATAAGTTAAGTTTAAGTTTTTAAGTTCGTAAAATTCCCATTAATTATTTTAATTAAATTATCCTAGTATCCCAGTATTCTAGTTAAGAGTGAATAAAATTGTGTAAATTAATCAATTTTTAAATTTATTTCTTACTTTGAAATCATTGTTTCAGTGTATACCTTTCAACATACTTTTAAAATTTATAATTGATTATGATAAAAAATATTACTTTAATACAGGCTATTATTGCTTACTATAAATTATAATTGTAATATTTCTTACCTGTACTCAATCATATCTCGTTTGAGTACAGTCTCGCTTACCCCATTGCGACCTGTCTTTTTATCTTCGTTTTTTTCTCAGGATTTTTAATCGACATAGTTAGGTCGAATGCTCGCTTGTTTCTGCAGAGTAAAGTAGCTTATTGTCCTCCAATTTCAAAATGCTATTCTATAATTTACTTGTTTAGTCGACGTACACATTTCTCCTATTAACATTTACTCTGAGAATTAACAATAATAAATGTTATTCTACTAACTAAACTAAAGCTCTTAAAACACGAAAAAGGTTTTTACAAAGTTTTATGATCAACTAAAAATATTTTCGTTGATAATTTTTAATTTGAAATATAAATATCATTAAATAATAATGTATAAAATATACATTATTTGTTTCGGTCGTATTTAAACTTACGAATATAAGATTTTTGGGATATTTAAAATATGAATTGCATATATTCACATATTCTCATCTTCTGAGAGGCGAATTTAAAGAGAGTGAATTTAAAATTACCATGTGTGCGGATAACATTTCATTATATTTATTAATAAGTATGACAAACGTACCATTTCTTTCGTTTCTTCGTTGTCCAATTTTGACATTGAATGCTAAAATTACTTATAATCATGATTTGTTGTAAAAAGTTATTTTCTGCATTTTACATTAGGTTCTTTTGTCATGTCCCAACTCATGGTCACATCATCGTTCTGGTTATATAATGCACTTAAATTATTACATCAGTGTCAAAAGGAACTATATAAATCTTAATATATTTCAGCAAGTGGCGTACATTAAAGGACAAAAATAGCAATCTCTCCCCGCATAAGGATAGGAATTTTTTATTTATTTAGTGAAAGAATAATATCGCATAGTTTATCTTTAAGATTAATTGTTCCCTCCTAATTCTGATCGATTCCTTGCCCCCACTACACAATAAATATACCGCCGTGTGCTTCGAAAGCAGGACTTTATAGTAATAAGGTATTAGCTTACTTTACATTACATATACATCGTTAAGGAAAGGTGGTTAATGTCCTATGCACTGAGACCAGTGTTGATCTCTCGTACTATTAGTCTTACTACTGTTGAGGTATTACTTAATTTTTTTTAAATTTATTTTCTGTTCTCTATCTTTCAAGTCGTGAAGTGATTGGGGCAAGTGCAGTAATTAAATATAATAGAATTTACTTCGGCATGAACATCGAGTTATATTTTCTTTCTTTTTAGGTCTCGCATAGTCTACACTCAAATGATATTCTTCAGCTCATTGCTCCCAGCCACTTAAGACGAGCTCGTTTCACCCAATTCAAATGGACCTCGGCGTCTTTCTATTTCTAGGAACGTCCACAAAAACTATTTGCTCATGGTTGCATGTTATGGACCTCAAGGACCGCAAAACGGATGTGTAAAATTTAATGGTTGCTTATTATTAAGACCACGTTGGATTGGTCAGTAATTGCTGATGCTGTGCCTTGGTGTTGTTCAATACGCGAGAAGGGGAATGTCAATTAAGTGAATGGGAAATAGAATCACTTATTCTCACGTTAGTGAAGACTAATGATTCAAGTAACTACTGTGATATGAATGGAGAGATTTTTTATTTAATTGTTCTATGAATACTTGTATGATAAATATTTATTTGCTTTATTTAAGACAAAAATCTGTAGACATTTCAAAACGTATATACGAGGCATTTATCACAGATGGATAAAGTTGTTTTCAAGGTTACACACTACCTTATTTTAAGGATTTTTTTAAGGTTCTAACAAGATGTGATTGTTCTTCCCTTAGAAAGTCTAGACTAAAGGTATTTGATCGTTTCCCGAATTGTGTCGCGAGTCAATTTCGGAATTTTTGTCTAATTCCTCTTTCGTTTATATTTTTTTGAACATTTTTTCATTCCATATAGTTATCCTATTTTACTCCGTTGTTTGTAAGTATTTCTCGCCTCGACCAACTAAGGACCAAGAAGATGAGTGCTAGTAAGGCCCAACTATGTGAGTTTACTCACTATACACACCGTAAAACATTTTACGGGGAACAGCGCTTAACTGGAATCTAGATTGCTGTATCCGAGTATTGCAACTGGGGTGACAAGTCGCAGAGGGTAAACTTTTCAATCATAAAAGTTGAATAGAAGCGAAAAACTAAAAAAATTTCTTGCCCCTCCTGGAATCAAATCCGGTAACACTTCTATTCGCAAAACACACCATTTGATCTGATAATAATGAAGGGAAATTTATATTTTATTTTATTGTTGTCAAATTTTAATAACTATTTTACTGTATTATTCTCCAATTGTAATAATGATTCAAGTAAAAGATACTGATTCCTTACTATCTTCGTGTGTTAAAAATGTTTAAATCAGCCAATAATAAGTACGAAGATGAGTCATTTTCAACAGTAAAAAACTATATTTAGGGACCCGAATCGAAAACAATTCAGTACACTACTGTTATTGAACCTAAACCGGAATATACCGACCGCGTAACGTCTTCCCCATGTATAGTGGTCGGACCCACGCTTTCCTGAGCAGAAAAGCTTGGGTTCGATCCTTCGCGCGGCCGAACTGGAAGATATTTGCAGCTGGAGTGTCCCCTTTCTACTTCACATCAATGGCAGTTCGGTGCTTTACATTCACCGACAACTCAAAATCCTAACGTGGTTAGGTTCTTGATTAAAAGTATTTTGTTATTACTCTACTTTTACTCGGAGCATTTTGATTTATCCCTGAGATGCAATGTTTTTCATGACGTTCAAGGTTGAACCCCAACACCATCTCGTGAATAACGTTCCTCAGTGCACTGAGAATAAGGAGTCGGAGCGGCGGTCTGGGAGCGAGTGGACTTACACAACGGGCATTGCAAAAAACGTGGAGCGGGGCGCGAAAGGGTGGCGGGTCCCAGCCGAAAAACGCACTCAAGCACTGGACAGACGCGATTAGAGCGTAATTGGTTATGATTGCCGTCGGAGGAGATGTTAGGGGGTGGGGATATACAACGTAGGCGATGTGTGACGGACCCGCGTCCCGAACAAAACATGCTCCCCACAAAACGTGTACGAAAGTATAAAAAGAAAAGAACTCAGATACTATTTGAAGGACCGAGATACCTTAAGATACTTTTTGAAAAACGAAGGTACCGATCGAAAGTCGTGAGATTTGTCGAAGACAGGATATTAATTATTTATATATTTATTTTAAACAATCACAATACACGTTGCGTACTTAATGCTAACACGTGTCATAGCCGTGTATATAGCATTCGAAGTCTGTGCGTTTTTAGCTTTAATCGAAAGAAAACATGCCATAACTTAAAATATGAAAATTTGAAAATTTTTAATTATATGCAATGGTCATAAATTGTTGATGGTGATTATTCGTTTTAATTGGTATTCTATTGAAATGTTTGCTAATTTAGTAAGAAATATGCTAATGTGCTAACAAAGCGCCTCCTCATTCTTGTGATAAAGTTTTTGTTTTGTTTATTATACACTCGAACTTAGATTACGAATGAGACTTTACTAATTTCCTGATTTAAAGAATTTAACTCGTCTTATTGGCCATCTTTCCTAAGTTGATATTTTTTCTTTTGCAGTTCTATGTCTGACCCAGAGGCAATTCACTCCTTCCACGGCGCAGGGCCCTGACGTAAGTATACATTCCTGAAGGATTGCTTGTCACAGACTGCTTCATTCACGTTTCTGATATATTGGAAGTGCAAATACTGATATCATTTTTATCAAGTTTCCGTATTGTTTGCTGCACACGCAGGTTCGGTCATGAACATTTGATTTACACATCTGAAGAGACGTAATCTTTAGTTCTGCCTTGGAAACCTGCTATCATATCAGTCATGTTCGACCTCTTGCGCAAACAACTACCGCATTTCATTTTTAATGAAGTTTTTAGTTTTTTTTTAAATTTCAGTCTTTCTTCCATCACGTTTTATTATGACCTCTTCATTGTAAGTGTTAGGCTCATTGTGAGTAAGCTCGTCCAATTATTTTAGGTGTCTTATTCTAACGTTTTTCTAAATTCTAATTCTATGTTTTTGTTCCCCTTAATATACGTTATTAAAGAATGAATTACGATTAATTTTCTTCATGAGGGAAAGTATAATGTAAAAGACAGACATTTGTTTGTAGAGCATGAGGTTGGTCCCCGAACTCATCTTTATCGGCCAAATGTACAAACGCTGGTTCAGAAAAGTATGTTCTGTTTCGTCAGTACCAAGCTTTTCACCTTTCAATGTCTCATAATGATGTTCCTCTCAGTGACAATGTTGAGAGTACAATGGCTGTAACATTTTTTTCTCGCCAATTATTGTACAATACCGTGTTAATCCAACTTTCAATATGATGCATTCGCCATATCACTTCAATTCATTTTCGTTCCTATGTATTCCTTTCAACATTCGTGCTACACAACGTAGACACGTAAAGTTGTAATCTACAGTAAACTGTACTTCGTAAACTAACTTGTTCTTCATAATAAGGTATCAGTTTCATATTTTAATTTTAACTAATGAACCTTAGAACCTTTTTTTTATATTTTGGAATAAATATATTTCACTTGTTTTCAATTTTGGAAACGATGAAATTAAGGTATTTTATCATCTTTTTGTATAAATTTTAATTCTATTCATTTCCAATATAATTACTTTTCTTAGCTCAGGATCGTAAACATTTAGCGCTTATTAGTCTTTTTTCCGAAATCGGAAATAGATATTTCAGAAACATAAAATTCTACATTTTTGAAACTTTTACCCACCTTTCGAATTTTAGGAGTGTTCCCCAATTCGTTGAGATTGGGGTTAGCATAAGAATAATTTTAATGTGCAAGATAAAATTTTATAAATGCGAAAGAGATCAGGATTCAGTGTACACGTACAAAAACTCGTAATATCTATGTTGCAAGAATATTAAAACTATCACAATATTTGTCTCATTATAAGTGAGTATAAGTAAAATGTCTAAGAAGAAAAATACGCAAAATAATTGGAAATGAGTTAATTTAAAAGTTTTGTGAATGATACTTTAACATTCGTTCGTAAAAACGTTTTATTACTATTTATTTATTCAGTTTGTTGTGAAAGTGTTGGATGATTCTAATAAATATAATATTCGTGAACATCTTACATTAAAACCAAAAAGCATATTTTAAAATTGTGTACATATTTTTTAAACTGTCACACTACAAAAAATATACATTTGAAAATTTTGAAGTCTTAGTTCCACCTCTTTGAATATGAGTCGTGTATGTTATTACTTGCACCATGACTAAATTGCACCAAGAAGCATCCATTGTGAAGGAAGATTAGTCACTGCATACATATGACGTGACCTGAAGCATTGCTATTCTTCTTTCATTGCTATTCAATCTGAGATAAGGTAATATGTTCCAAACGGAGTTTACTGGTTTTACATCAACACTGTCATAGAATACTGCGTTGCCTGCATCGTTTAATTTTCTTAATCTCGTTTCACATTGCAGGTTGCGAGAGGAACGTCGACATGTTACAACGCTGATACAAAATGATTGAAAATTGTCTCCATATTTTTATTCTCCAAATAAACACGTAAACAAACAACTGAACCAAAACATTGATTTTTTATAACAACACACTAATGATAAGTTTTTTAAGCTTTTCTTATTAAATAATTTATGTTCTTTTTAAAGCATTTCTTATTAAAATTCTTTTTACGAAAAATTACATTTTGGCAGAAAGGAAATCGTGTAAAATTGTACAAAGAGAATTCGTCACCACAAAAATTGAGAATCCTTTATTAGGCAATAAAGATCTGATAATTGTTCCTTGAGCAGAAACATAATTTTTAACCATAATTTACCTAAAATCCCATGGTAGAAGGACCTGAAATAATTTTTAGGCCGAGCCCTTTATTATTGGTCTCGGCCTGAAATATTATTGGGCCGAACTCTTTATTATTTGCCTCGGTTCGAAAAAACTAAGGCCTGTCCGAAATAACTTAAGGCCGGATCGAAATGCAAGAATCATCTCTTGAGGCTGGTCTGAAGTATATGTAAATTATATTGTTGGTTCATTAGAATTTATAGTGTAGGAGTGCGATACCCAATGAAATAAATATTATGCACAAATGACATGATAATCAAGTAGATGTACGATTAAGATTTTGTTATCAAACAAATTAAGCTTTTTTATAGCAAACCATAACAAAGTATAACTAATATTATTGATTGAACTTATGTAATAATGATGAAAACTAACCGTCTGCCTATGATCAACAAGAAGACACTGGTCAAATTAGGAAATTTCCTAAGTCCATAAAAAGGTTGGTAAATTGAATAAATAAATCTGTCAGAAAGAGCATTGACTGCAGTTTTAACTGTAGTTAAAAATAGCTCATTACTATCAAGCAGGATAATAAATAATTTACAATTAAATAAATAATTTTGTGTCACAAAAAGGAGTCACAGAATGTAGAATAAGAAACTGTTTCACAAATAAAAAAATAAGAAAATAAATACAAAAATAATTAAACAAAAATAATAATTAAATATAAATAATAAATACATAAATAAATTATTCAATGTTGAAAATTCAGGTCCAAAATGCTTGTGAGCATAATGCAATTTACTCGAGATGCAATTCCTATCTATGCCCCAAAGACAGTGGTGGATTTAAAAATTCTGCATCTCCCAAAACTGAACAAAATGGCTTCTTGTAAAAAAATCTACAGAAAAAACAACATGTGATATTTTACAGGCTTTTATTTAACTTCACCTATGAGTTAGTTTGTATGTTTGGGGTAAATCTTGCAACTGAATTTTAAACTAATTATCCCCGCCCCAACGATTGAGCTAAAATTTGGCACATGTATATAATGCCGATGACAATACAATATTATGATGATTAACTCAAATAAACACTTTTTTTAATTATGATTTTATTTTGACAGAGGTATAAAATAATGCAAACTTCTTACAAATAAGTATAACGAATTGCATTCCTTACGCCTTTTCGCTGGAACTTCTTATCTTGTCATTACGATCGCTTCTCAAAATGATGTTTATGCTATGGGAAGGTGTATAACAAGGACACTTTATTTTATATATTTATATGCAACAAATGTTTGTGCTTCAAACGTTTTTCTTAGTATTGTGAACATATGAATAAAGAAGATTAATTATTACAACATGTAAATAAACAAGTACTAAAAACAAATACCTCCATACATATTTCACATTAGTAGATACTAATAAAAATAATCGTAGTTACTATTTTATAGCTGAAAATGATTGAATGTTTTATATTGCATTATTTGCTTTTAAAAAGCTCACCGCACGAAATGAAAAGAAAATACATACTTCAAAAAAAGCAGTAACAAAATTTAGACAGTAATTTGACGTAGTTTCTTAAGAAAGAGTATAAAGATACCTGTATCATTATGGTAACTTCATTAAAAGTAAAACAAAACGTTTTAATACTAATGACTTATCTTCTTATTAAATGCAACTCCGACTTGAATTTCAAAGTTTTGACGTGATGTTAAATACAGCATGCAAACACATTGGTGTGTATCTTGCATAGGGGACCTCCCAAAAGATTTCCACACCGGGTCTTATAAGGTACGCTACTGACACGTTTGTAACGCATACGCTATACCTCATTAACTAGTATGTTTTTCTACGAAATTCCTCTTATTTTGAAACTAACTTTCTTTGCGATAATATAAAAGTTTACTTTTACTTAGCAAGGCTATTTTATTTACTTGGCAGATACTACTTTCCCTCATCTGCTAGTTGTAGGCAAGTTTCACTCGGTTTTATGTTAGCATTAACAATGCAAACGGGGCATGAGAACACTTATGAATAGTATATGATAATGCACAATGGACCATCAGTAACTCACGTACAATTTCCTGAGAATGTTTATAATAGCATGGTCTGACGCGTCACAGCCGTCAATTGTTAGTATTAAAGTAGTCGTATAACATCCTTTTCAATGAAATGAGTGAAGTTGCTTCTTTTCTCGGTTTAATTTTTAAATTCTTTATCTCAGATAGGAAAAGGTGAAAGATGAAATGATAGGAAATAATCAACGCATCTTTTAATGCTCTTTAAGTATGAAACTTCATTTATGTGATTTGTTACGTCCGGTTACGCATGAAACAAACGCAAGTTTTCTGGGACATCTGCGAATTAATGCATATGATGATGATATTACATAAAGTCCCATTGTTTCATAGCAATTGCGTTAAATTTTTGTCTTATTAAACGGATAAAAACCTACCGAAGTATTATCTCCTTGTACGAAATCTCGAACCCTGAAAGCACTCGCAGCGGTAGCTGCGAAATCCTCTCCTTCCTCTTTAAGATGAAAAGCGCCAAACGAGACAACGAGCGCTGTGAACGACTCCGCAACTTTTGCCGCATTCCCCACCTGGGACTCGATGCATTGCGTTCGGCATCAAGTCGCGTAACTCGGCACAAAAACTCGCTAGGGCGAATTTGGGCAGCAGCGCAGCGTCACGTATATCAAGAGGTAGCGGCCGGCGACTCGTCTGACGGCGCGCGACGCACTGGGAGAAGAGTTTGCCATGTGGGTGGTGATTGCTTAAGTTGTATTAGTCGGACACCTGTGACAATGGTGAAGACAATGCACTAATAGCAACACAGCGGAACCTTGATAACGCGAACCTCATTGGGAAATATACAAATTGTGTTATCAAAGTATTTCAGATAGGTTCATGTTACTGAGGTCAAAATGGAAGAAAAAAGTGGTATTAGGTTAGTTATTTACGTTTTTCAGCTTATTGAGTTTACCACAGCAAACATTCATGTTATAAACGTCTAGTTCGTGGTGTACAGGTTATGCTTTGTAAATATTTTTCCAATATAGGTTCCTCTGAAATAAATTCTTGCTATCGAGGTTTCTGGACATAATATTAAAAGTACCTCTGTATCACCACGTTTTGAGTATTACGAGAGGTTCATTGTGATCTAAAATGCGAAATGAGAGATATAAAGATCGAGTAATTTGTGCAACTGAGATTTGCGTTATCTAGTCCGTATTGTTTTACACAAATGTGCGAATAAATCATTATGGATAGAGATCGGATAAAGGAGTTGAAATATAGCAAGGTAGGTTCGAAGGTATCGAAATGTACCTTCCTCTCCTGATGGGATATTATTTTCGTGAACGGTTTTTAATAATTTTCGTGTGTTTTACGATTGTGAGTTATATGAAGTTGTGAAGCCACGGAAAAGGGGAACTTGAAGGTGAAGTGGGAAGATCAACTCATGTTCTGTACGTGATGTTAGAAGTGGACTCGGATGCGACTCCTGTGGTACCGGTGTACTTGTCATGACTTTGGGAAAGTAAACTGATGGGATGGAGACATGGTATGGGAATGGTGGTGGGTAACATTATTCGAGATAAGGTGAAAATGGTGGCAGAAGATGCAAAGGAACCGTAGAAGAGACAAGAAGGAGACTATTGAACCGTTGACAGTATTAGTGATGGTGGTTGCGTGTTGAACAGGTGCTGATGGTATGTGTGTGAGAGAGAGAGAGAGAGAGGGAGAGAGAAAGAGAAGGTGATGGCGGAGGCGTCCCACCTTCAAGAAACGGCGCGTGTCTTCAGTGGTGCGTTGGCTCGCATATTTAAATAAGTAATGAAGGGAGCGGCTGAAGCGCTTTGCTTGCTGATGGCACTGCCTCTCGAATCCACTCAGATATAGATTTCCAAATTAAAATAAGAAACTGCTACTCAGTTGGAGACTAAATAATCACAGGTATTTGCTGAGCGTATGGCGGGACTTTTTATATGAAATTGGTATATAGAACGAAACAAATGTATAGTCATCTTTTCCTAGTTGTATATTCCGTGAAGAATGGTGAAATCATGTTCTTACATATTTTACTGGGAGAGTTTGATTTTAATAAGTACTTGAAAAATTAATTTTAATTAACTAATCAAAGCATAAATTATTTGTAAGTTAGGCTAAATATTTTCAAGAAATCTGATTTGGACCCTTCAAAAGCAAGAATCAAAACATAATAAATTACTTTTCAAATACACGTAAGAACGAATTGCTTATATATGCTTACTCCAAACATTCGTTTGTCAGAGCGAATTCCTTTTTAATGTTTATCTAGTATAACAACGCTTATATTGCGTTTTGTTTGTTATCTTTTGTAAATAACACATCAATGAAACAATCTGGAAAATTACACTACTAAGTCCAACTATTTCGCCATCATCATCATCACTTAAAAAATGTTGAACCACGACTTCGGTTCGGAGAGTTTTTGCAAAATGGAGAATCGTGCTGTCTTCCTTCGGGAAGAGATCGCCGCTCCCGACTTCTACGGTGAAGAGGTCGGTTAAGCATTCCTCTCTTTATGCCTCTCTTAAGAAGAAATGTGAAAATGTGTATTTAATTGTAAGATTTTAAAATATTTTTTCCAATATAAAAAAGTGTGTACCTTAATACGCATCGTAATTGTCAACCACAATAATAGAACTAAACTGCTAAGTCAGATGAATTCTTGTTTTCCTTTTTGTAAGATGAAATATGTTTTTTAAAATCCTTGGGAAAAAATTAATACTTTAAGTATATCTATTAACTCTGAATTAAGTACACAACATACATCGTATTGTTGCAAATAAATATATTCCAGAAAATAACAATATTTGAAGGTAAACGCTCATATACCTGAATGCTACTTCGGAGATATGTCAGATGCTGCTCTGAGTCTAAGTCAATTTCGATTCATGGTCACTCGAGTCCGGTTTACAATTATAAATAAGTGTCAATAAATTGTTTAATTCATATAATTTACTCTTATATTTATCGAGCTTTAAAAATAATTTACATTTTATTGGAACTATTGGTTTATTTTTCACTTCATCTGAATAGAATTGTAATTTGGAATATAATTCGTAAGAAATTTTTCAACAACGAACAACATCAAATTGACGTTAACGAAAACAATTTCTGGTTTAAAGATCTACGACTCGATTCAGGTTTTAATGAATGAATTTACTGAAAGAAGAATGCCCTCACATTTCACCTGTAGATAATACGTTAAAAAGTAGAAACGCCTTCTTGGATCACACTCTTCCAAAGTTAATTGCTTCCTTTTAGAAAAGCCCTCCCGTACCCTCGGAAGGAGTTCTGACCTGCCTCACTCTACCCCTCGGGGCCTATACGAGAAAATTGGGACACGAACTATAATAGATCCCTTCCAAAATAACGCTTCTTCATGAATAAAGTACAACATATGTCGAGTCTCTTGTTTTGCTTTTCTTTTCTTGAAAGGGGAAGACAAGAATGTTGATATTTTTCTCTCCTACATTTTCTTTTTCAGTGGCGAACAAAACGGCTTGATGAAGCTAGTCAGATTTCTCCACGAGTTGATGCAATTTTATTACAGCTTTGTGAAATTTCAACTTCTCTTGAAAATGGTTAAATCAGATCAAATGATTGCGATTCAGGGTTTGGAATGTTACGAATAATTGTTTATTTTTTGGTAGAATGACGAAAGTGATGCAAAAAGTTCTATTTTCATAAAGAATGTAATTTTAATTTCAGAGATTTAGTGCCTAGAGCTGGTTTTGATTCCACAGCAATATTATTTCACGAGTCTTACGTCTTACAATAATTACTTTGAAACAAATATTTGGATTTTGTCTTATGTTTGTAGATATGTAAGGAATTATCCTATAAAGATTTGGCGTAGTAGCTTGAATTTTTCTCAAGCCTATGAGGAACATTTTTAGGAATTTTTCAAGAGGTCCGGGTTAAATATATTCATATAAGTGTTACTATAACTTAAATATTAATTAATTTTAGAGGTCATTTTTTTCTTTAATGCCAATAATGTTTCAATTTCGATCATTATTTTTTTACTCCTTCTTAACCAATTATTGTAAAGCTTTTAAAATTCCTGTAAACATATACCCAAATTGACTTGAATAATGATTATAGACCATCTACAAATAAACCCTTGTTAATTTTATACAGCATTATGTATGATAACAGCTTTTTTTTAGTGCGTATCATTTTCGGATGGTGAGCATAAAACAATTTCACCTTGTTTCGCTGGTTTTCATACATTAGAAATTATTAATTTAGGCAACTTTAGTTTTTTTTATACGTTGCACAACTTCCTTATTGTCTTAGTAAATGTATTCAGACAGAAATATTAAAATTAGGGTAAGAATTCAGATAGGGTGAATTTACAATTTTAACTAATCCAATAAATATAATTGAGTTCCGTAATTTTTTTTTACTCGAACATTATAGGAAAGTACTAAAGAAATCTTGATAAAATATCTCCACCAAAAGTGGTGATACTTCATTAAAGTGTAGCGTAAAATTTACCAAGATATACCAGAAATAGGTGCATGCAAATTGCTACCTTAACTAAAATTGTAGATGAGTTCTTTTCTTTATCATACGAATTTCTGTCTCTTATTTTCTAGCTAGAGTACTGCGGATAATTTGAGACATTATAAAATTTGATTCAGGATTCTTTTCTATACACTGACAGAAAACAAATTCATTTTAGAATTCTAGCAAAATGAAGATTCGTATGAGGCATTTTATTCGTATTATATCGTTACTCTAGCGTACGACAATGATGCCATTAGGTCCATAGAGTTTTTATCTGAACTTTTTCCCCATTAAGTCGTACTTCTTTGGAGCACTTGTAATAATGATAACGTAACAAGGGTTCAGTGAGAAGAAGAATTCGATTATTCTACCAACATCCCTGTAAAACATGTGACGTGGAAGTTAGTTGACGAATCGAGCATTCTGTATTTACAATGAAAAGAAGAATCCTTTTCACAACGTCCCATTTCTCAGGTCGAATATGATAAATCAGTTCGTTCTTACAGTGTTGGTTGGTGCTTTTCTTTGCGATGTGTGTGACTAGAGATTGTGATGATGAGTTTGCGGGATGGGTTACTGAAGCAGTGACTTGTCGCAGTCGAAGCAAATCCGACAAGTCGTCCACCTCTCGCTTCTTGCCGACCCTTACCTCCGTCTCCGCTTCGCGTATTCCTTGTTGATCCGGACGGCCGCGTTTTTGTTTCAACGAGACGAGCGACTGCTTGCTCTCATTAATTCGCTATGTTCCCTGCCTCCATGCCGGGGGCGGAGGTGAAGTGGAAGATACCAGCCTCTTCGCCGCCGGTTCCTGCAACAGGCGTTGTTAATTCTTGCAAGGTCAAACTGTTGAATTTTAAGTTGCATCACGACATTACTCACTTAAGCCCAAGTTTATCATTCTGGATAATACTAACAACGGGTTGATGTGCATCACTACTTTTGTATAACAACACCAAACTTTTGAAATTTTCTGTGAGAAATTTTCAAGGAGTCCATTTATGTTTCCAGTGATAAGAATTTATTCGTGGCCTGAAATTCTTTACTTAATCTGGCAATATTTAATTTCCTAATTCCGAATATGGAATAGTTTTCTGGACCAGCTTCATCTTTTGAAATAAGGGTAACCAGAAACTTTTAATCGCTTCCAGGTTACTTTGTGCTCTAAAGGTATGTACAATTTTTTCTGCGTCATCAACTTTCTAAAACAATCTTGAGTTCCAACTATCTTGACACTTTCAAGATGTTAGACACCTCTCGTCGCTAGTGCTTCTAGTTAAATACCAGATGATTGGTGCCTGTTTATTGACAACTCTTACCAGATATGTACTATTTTATATAATGGGAAGAGATATAGCTCAATTGCTCAGTCAACAATGGTAGAACATGAAAACATAACTTTACGAACGGGTAAAATCAAGATTGAGTGTATCAATAGGTAATATTTATGGAGGTCACTTGGTCGGTATTCCGCTTTGGCAACGATAGTGACCGCACAACGTATCTTCTTGTGCCTACGGAAGAGAATAGATGAACAGAATTAGCGGAGAAGATAACGTCGAGAGAAAACATTTTTGCTGAGAATGAAATGAAATTCGTGAACCTATTGTTCGAGTAAGCTCGTGTCATCTTGCTTTCGTTGCATGGTATAATACAAACATTCTGAATGTTCTTGATTAGGACCATGCTTTGGGTTTATAGGAACAAAAATGCTTGAGCTAAATACTGAATTTTTCAGTGGTATTCCGATAAGGTAGATCAAAAACAATATTGTATTCATAGATCAATAGATTACGATGAGCGAGTGTTGTGCTGACGTCATTTGCACTCGCTCTCAAAACATTTCTGGGCAATCAAAATGCTGAATATTATGTTGAGAAATTCAGGATTCCGAAGACCTAAGCTGTCTTATCTTCGTAAATGAGCCTTAGTTACTCAACCACTAGAACCATTTTCCTGAAACCGCATGGAATATGCCCTTGATAAGTTGAATAATATTGTTTCTTAAATGAAATTGTATCAGCGGTGTGTTTTCTCAATTTTCTTTTATTCATTTTGGGCGCTGCTATCCATAGTACGATCTATTGACTCTTCACAATTCGTAAGTCACAGGGGAACAAAGAAATAAATATAACGGGAAAATGGCAATAAATAACTGAAACTCATACTATTTAATGAAGAACATCCTTGAATTAAAACAGGAAAAACTTCACATTCAATTAAACATATCGCTTATTCTCTTCAACAAAACATTGATAGAACTCATTTGTACAAATATGGATATATCACACACCAAGTCTCCAACATACTCATAAAACATGGAATTAATACTTCCTTCCAAAAAAACAAACACATTATGCCACCTCCTTCCAAAATCTATTTCCTTTGAAAATATGTTAAGTTTATCAATTTCTGTACGAAACATGCGATTTAATTTACATTGAGGTTTTTTCTACACATCTTAACAGATAGAACACATGCATTCTATCACACACTGATACAAAGTCAAACTTTGGTACTCTCATTACAAAAAATAATAAAATATTTCATTAATTGACATAATTTCACGAAGTAGAAATTGAAAACAACTACGCTCATGCATTTAAACTAACAATATAAGTACATAAGCAAATCTCTATTAAAAAACAACATTCAATCGCCGAATTCTTCATATAATTCTACTCTTCCCAAATTAATAAATTTACATACTAATTCCCTCTCCCTCCCAACTTAACTTCTCTTAACTTGTAACTCCACATCATAAATATTTTCTCCGAACATTACAATTCCCTATCGCGCGTTGGGTCCCTGTGGGTGCCACGTCCAATCTACTACGAGGTTGTTCAAAAGGGTACATACAATAATATCCCGATTATCCGCAGAAGAGGAAGGCATGCACGCATTGGATGAACCACAAAATGACCAAAATGCTTAAATATCAACAAATATTTTTATTACAAATTGTATATGTGAATACGAAATAAATATACTAAATTACGAATGTTACGTTTTAAGTTCCTTTTAAAAATGACTTTTGCTTTTGTTTTTTAGTTAAACGCTTTTTACTTGATTTGTGAATGAAGTTTCATTTACTGTTTTTGTCACAAAGCAAAGCATCGTCTTGTTCCTTCGTGTACTGAGCGAGTCCGTCTACGTTTCGAAATGTATTTTAATCGCATTCATTAAATCCATCGCAATTTTTCAATTAATTGACTTTATTTAATGAAAATACAAATTTTTAACCATCAATACTTGGTCCCAAAAATTAATTCGTTTCATATTTACAAAAGAAATACTGTAAACATGAAATTAAAATGTTTTTTAGGACTTCGTTCGCGGAGTTTCAGTATGCGGGCGTGTTCTCAGACACTCCAAGCAACGGAAATTCATCAATTTTTTAAATAGCAGTGACTCACAAATGATGCTTCTGACGAAAAAAATACACAAGGCTATTTCTAGTATATAATATTATTATCTACAAATTTTATAATATTTATAAGATAAAACTTATCTTTCAAGAGATATTTGAGAAATACACTCTTTTGGGTTATGGATCTCGAATAAAATCGGGCACAAGTCAGATCAATGGGCATTTGATATTTCATTTGTAATGACGACCTTAAGGAGTGTATAAGTATTCAACTCTATTCGAATTTTTCCGATTCGAAATCCCCACCCCTCGGAGTCAGAGTTCAGTCATTCAGTAGTCATTAGTCCAACCGGTCACAGTTGAGTTAAAAATGGTTTCCGACACGCAGGTACATGGAAACTGGGTTTTAGTGCTCCCATCATCTGTGGTCACTTATCCCCTGAATAAGGATTCGACCCAGGTTCATCGGAACAGCCCAGGTTGGAAGTTGAGATAGGTGATGAAGTGGACAGCACACCCGCGACCAGAGCAGGAAATCCCGAATTCGAGTCCCGGTTCGTCGCTATTCACCTGGCCGTTGACGGTGTGCCTTAAGAAACTAACATTTTGTTTCTTTTCACCAATAAACGATAGTGACTTTCTGACATATTCTGCGCAATTTGGAAAATGCAAATCTACTAGATGGATGTCTTTTTTAGTATCATTACCATATTTTTAAATATACGTATAGGAGTCGATGAGGTTGAAGTTCCAGGATTGGAATAATCTATAATAACAATAAATTAAATTTTAAAAAGTAGTTACAAACTGTATATAACCACGCGGTGGACTAATTTACTCTCCGGAAACAAACAAAGGACCCTCAATTCCGACCCTAGAGCAGAGGTGGATTTAACATTTCAACGCACTCCAAAGATAATAAAAGTGAATTATTTGCAATGTATGTGGTATGGAAATCGGAAAAAGTAATAGATGAAATTATTTGAAACATCAAAGGATTCTTCTTAAGGATTATTCAGCTAAAATGTAATGCTATATAGTCAATATTGATGAATGTCAAGGGTATAAAACAGTTAAAATTTGCTGCTAATCGGTAGATGTAAATCTTCACTTGCATGACGGTTGACTTGCATGAAGCTTACTGATGCGTCCACCAGGGTTCAAATACACATCTGTGACTTCACCCCCACTTTGTTATAAAATGAAATACATTATTATACAACTTTGTGTTTATTATGAGCTAATTTCGTCCGCTAATGAATAATTTTATGCTCATTCGGAAACCAGAAAAAAAATTCGGTAACTAAAGTAGGGATGCTAGCGGAACGTTCACCTAGCACCCCACCTATTAAAAAATAAGACTTTGGGAAAAAATTTAACGCTATAATTTTGTGCTAATTATGAAAGCACAAAAAAATCGATAACTGAAACCTATGAGGTATATGCCGATATACTTGTAAGTTAATGACATGTCTAATTTGAAGAACAAGTAATTGCTAAATACATTCAATGTAATACAGAAGGTATAGATTTTTAAGGAAGCAATTGTATTTCTTGCATACATGGTCTGTATGATCTTCCATGTTAAGTATAATCAATAGAAATGTTTTAAAATATTAATATTAAATTATTACGAAGAAACGTCAAAAAATAAAATTAGAAGAAATTAACTTGGCCCTAAAACTCTGGGATATCTATTCAAATCCTTTAATCTTATTGGATTTGTTGATTTCTAAAAACCCCGAAACTCACGTCACTTGACCTTCTGCAACCTTCGGCCATTATGGAGGAATAGGTTCAAGACCGTTCAACTCGTGGCTTCTAATGGACGTCTGTTCTCCGAACTGCAAGTGAACTAGAAAAGACACTGAGGTGTCCCCCTATATATTATACTACCCGGCGTTGCCTGGGTTTTCTTTTCTGTGTGTCTAGTTTTGTTGAAATTGCTTTAGGCCCTCCAGAAATATTGTGAGATACATAAAACATTTCAACCCCTATTTCATCCCGTTAGGAGTAGGTTTTCGTAAAAATCCTTTCTTAGCGGATGTCTACACTCTAAAAGGAACCTACATGGGATTTTGTGATTAGTCAGTCAGTGTATGGTATTTCACTTTTATATATATATTTGTAAATATTTAAATACTAGCTGAGTACCCGCTTGCTTTGCTTGCATAAACTTTGTAATATATCTGTAATTTTATTGTCCATCAATGTTATAAGTTTTAATAGTATTGGTGTGTATCAATCTCTCACTTTCACTGATGTTATTGAGAAAGTTTTTCTAGAAAATTCCTATTTCCCATTTCACCCACTTGGAGATGATTTTTTCGATAGTATTTCGTGTCACGTCCTTTCCAAGCCTCACCTTTAAAGTGCATAGTGTACATAGTGTCCAGGAACATAATGTCATCGGAAATAAGATTATTCATCTCGGAATACACAAAAACCATTGACTCGACCCAAATAACGGTATATTTACGTTACTTTTACTGCTCACCCTTCTCTCCCCAGTTCTAAGGATACCGTGCCACTATGTGATCTCAACTTGAAATTAACGGCATCGATAATGTATCAACCCTAATACTATGGATCCGATGCAATTTTCATATTTTTATATTTCAAAATTAGTTTTCAATTCTTTTAATTGGTATGTCGAAAACAAATTTACATAGAATAGAAGCCTATTTACATTCCGCGCTCCACTTCTGGTTTCTTAAAATTAAAATTTGGAGATATTAATAAAAGCATTTTTATTGGTTCAGTTAATTCTGCGTAGATTACTTAACCACATTTCTGTACGTCGCATTAACCAGCTTCTCTCGGATTAACCGACCTATTTCGTGAAACAGTTGTTTTTCTCTCCTTCACCGTATAATAGGTAGTAGATAGTGAGTCAAACATTAACTGTTTGACGGGCCTCTCCTGGAAAGTAAAACAGGGTGACGCGACGTTAGATGTGCAATGTGAAAGTGTTCTAGGAGGCAGAACGGGAAAGGGGGAGGGTGTTCGCCAGTTTTATCCCCGTATTGCTTCGAGGTCAATTTTTCTATTAATCAATTGTGTTCCTTTTAACGAAAATCGAATTTTCACAGGAAACTCGGATTAAACTGCCAGTAGCTGGCCAGGGTCTTGGTCCCTACCATACCGGTGAAGAGGGTTTTTCTGAACAGCGAATTTTTTTACGCAATATAAGATATAGTGTAGGCGTCTTTTCTAGACTAGTCTATAAGGCAATTGCAAAGAGATTAAGGTGGAAGATAATTCGTGCAATATCTACTTGAATATATATCGCTTGGGATACTTATAATATTTTCTGTTTTCTTTTCTAGTGTATTTTTCAACTTTCTTATATATTTATTGCAATATAAGGTGTTTAGTGTAACGATCTTTTTGTAATGAATTATAATTCGAAAGTTGAGTGTGGTACGCTCCAAATATTTTTTAGTAGTTATTTTATTGTTTGCTGACATAACATTAAGCAGCAGAGTACCACGAAAACTAATAAATCATTGCATATTTGAAAGAAATTCCCCTAAAAAAAAAGTACAAAATTGTAGTGTTGACGTTTTCCCATATCCTCGTGTTTTAAAATGCAATCCTCTTTTCTTTTTTTTTCTTTTTTCTTCCCGAACGCACACACAACTAATTTTTTGGTGCTTTCCGGACGAGCACAGAATTAATTTTTTTCGCACTCAATGAACACATAATTAGCACAAAATTATAGCGTAGAAGTGTTTTCCAAAGTCTTATTTTTTAATAGGTGGGGGTGCTAGACTGGCGTTATGCTAGCGCCCCTACATTTGTTATCGATTTTCTTCTTGTTTCCGAATGTGCACAAAAATTTTCATTAGCCGACGAAATTAGCACATAATTAGCACAAAATTATAAAATAATTTGTTTCATTTTATAAGAAAGTGTGGATGCCAACTTCGCAGATGTTTCAAATACGTTAAGTGATGTGGACAACCCACTGAACGTATAATGTAAGTGACCGAATCATAGAAGCAAACTTATAAAAAGGTTTTGAAGAACATTGTTTTCTAATACATAACCTAAAAGTGAAACGAACACAAAAGAATTCAGAGGTTCTAACTATGCGCTTTGTTTATTAACTTTCTATGTGAAGTATATTTTCCTTTAGTCTGGATTTTAAAATAATTCGTAACTACTTACATATTAGTATAAAATACAGAAATCTGTGTATTTTGTAAGTTTTATTCGTGCTATTTAATTTTTGAAATTAACAAAAGGGAAAATTTAATATTATAAAAGTAGAGAAATATGGAAGCTAAGATGTGAATTTAGAATATTACTTAAGAACGCCGGGCAAAATAAGCTAAAAATGTCTGTTGACTGGTATGTTAATATCCCCTTAGGTTAAACTGTATCAATTCTCCGTACCAATTTTTCTTTGAACGTTGATGTAATTTTTTGTATGTTTATATTATAAGGCTAACTACTACTATACATACAATTTCGCTAACTAACTATTTAAGCATGCTCAATTTTGTTTTCTGAAACTAGTTTATGAGAAATAGAATGATAAATATTAATCAAATACTTTTCATAAATTATGATAATCAGAAAAGTTAAAGAAATAACTTTTAATATTTTAAAATAAGTTATTAGCAGCTAATACTGTTAATTATTTAGAAGTATTGTTTCTACTTCAAATATCAATTGAACGTTGCTTCCATTATTTAAAAAAATCAAAGATCCGTAATGGAAAATATTGAAAGTTTAATCTCAACATTCTTCGTACTTCATACTAACATATTTACTCATTCCTAGGCGCAATCATGAAAATCCTACCGTTTTATAAAAATTCTACCGTTTGTTTGTTGAAGCATTTTTGTCGCTCGCTTATAATACTATCCACATCTGAATATCTGTTTATAATTTTTTTTATCGAATTGAAAAACAAAGCTCGAAGCACATTGTGCCCTTACCTAGGGTTCATATGCTCAACCCCACATACGTGCGCATTGCCGGAGTACAACCACAGTCTGCTTGTCAGCACTGCGCGGCGGCGCGGCAGGCATTGTGCAGTAGCCCCGTAAATTCCCTCGAGCCAGGCCGTCCTGCCATAAAAGGCTAGAAGCGCAGTGTCCCAACGACGTATCCACGAGGCTGCATCTCGCTGGCAACCAATACACTACTCAACAGAACAGCTGCGCTCAACTCTGGAAGCCCGTGAACTCTAAAAGTTATCAAAATAACTAATTACGAGAATACAAATCAGGAATTGAGAGTAAACTGTAAAACTTCTTAATAACGGACACTCATGGGACATTAAAATTTGTCCTCTATTGAGTTCGCTTTCGAGAAAGTGATGTAAACGTGGAATAAAATGTCGAGATTAAAAATGTCTCCACTATAGAAAAATTTCTGAATCTGATAATTCCGTCAATGGAAATATCACTATCTTTGTTTAATGATTCGAAAATATTACCTGTAGCCCCTAATACTCGTTGATGGTGCCCTTGCGTTTTTAATTATGAACTGGGAAAAGAAACTATTTGAACTTGTAAGTAGAAGACTATTTAACGTGCCTTTAAGGCAGCGCTGTCCAAACCAACCAGCGCAGCGGGTCAAATGTGGACCACGAAAAACTTTTTACTGCCCGCGAGTTAATAATAATAATAAATTTAATAATAATAATAAATTTAATAATAATAATAAATTTATTGTCAAAAAACAGTACAGACTGCGTATGACCACGTGGAGGACAATAAGCTAATTTACTCTCCGGAAGCAAGCAAGGGACCATCCCATCAATTCCGATCAAGGGCCCTAAGGCAGAGGCGGATTCAAAAATTTCAGCAAAAGTTCCTAGATAAGATAAAAAGTTAGCTGCGAGTTATAATACATATATAATGTCAATATGTTTGTAATTTAACGCAAAGATGTTTGTAAATTTACATGTACAAGTTATTATCGAACTATAGATTATTCTGAGTGTAGTGTTTAAAAATCATAAGAGTTGAAAAAACACTAAATTCACGATTTATTGTTACAATAAACACGCCCCTAGACAAAGCCTAGAGAACCTGTATAAGAAATCCGCCTCTACCCGAAGGAAAAACGGAGAAAAACCCGGGCCAGGATGGGGCTACAGAATTAATGTACACAACCGTGCCAAAGTTGAGTACACATAAAACTAAATTAATATGAGCCATACGGCAACACAATCATGCAAGAAAATAGTTTTTGAAATTGTTATAAGTTATTTAAAAAGTGCTACAGCAATGGCGTGATAAAGTACAAGACGAATTTAACTTTTATTAAAATCAATAAATTCTTTTACAGTGTAGAAGCACTGGTGCAGGAGGTAGTTTTTAACCGCGGATTTGAAGATATTCAATTTCATAATGTCTTTTATATTCTTGGGCAGGGAATTATATAGAACGATTCCCGAATGATAAGGTCCTTTTTGGCAAAGAGTGGTTGACACTCTAGGGCGATGAATATTATTACTATTGCGAGTATTGTGTTCGTGAACGAGACTGTTTCGTATAAAGCAAGGGTGGCACTTCAGTAATTCGGTCTTAACAAACAAGACCGTTTCATAAATATAAATGCAGGGAAGTGTTAAGATATTTAATTCCTTGAATAAAGGTTTACAAGAGTTTCGGGGGTGAGATTTACAAATTATCCGAACTATCCTCTTCTGAATTCTGAAAGTTTGAATACTCTGACCGGAATTACCCCAGAAGGTAATGCCGTAACGTAAATGGGAGTACACGTTTGCAAAATATACGCAACGGGAAATACGTGGACTAACTGCGTTAACTAAGTTTCGGAATGCGTAACACAATTTGCTTAATTGGGAATTAAGATTGTCAACGTGACAATTCCATTTGAGGTTGTCTTGAATATGAGTTATAGTACATTTTAATAAAAATTTTCATCAAACATTGAGGGGTACAACTTAATGTTATAAATCTATACTGTTATAATTAATATTTGACGTGACAGGTCCGGTGAGAGAAATTAGTGTTAAAAATTACGGGAATTACTCCGTCATACAAATACATTACAAGATGAAAACATTGTTGCGTAGGGGGAAAGTCTGGTTGCATTAGCGACCCAAGCTTTCTCTTCCACAAGATAAATAATAATGCTTGTAACTTAGATTTTCTAAGCGTAACGATTTATTAACGTGATTGGTAAAGTTGACACCGTATGACGTACGGTGTCATTAATGTGCCGCTTGGGCGAGATCTCTCACATATACACTTCAGGTATGGCGTGGGCAGCAACGGGTTGTTCTGCCTTCCGGGAGTGTAGCGTCCGCGGTGTCGATCTGCTAGGCTCGACGTCGGGACTTGAAGAATCTCTGGTTCAGTGCTGATGGGGCCTGGAGATGCGTTCCATTGGTATGAAGTCTCCGGATTTCAGCGTAGTTGGAGTTCAGCTTGGAAATTGAATATTCTCTTCGGGATCGCTTGAATAAGCTCCTCGAATCGTAGAATGTGTATTTTGGATCTCNATGTACACAACCGTGCCAAAGTTGAGTACACATAAAACTAAATTAATATGAGCCATACAGCAACACAACCATGCAAGAAAATAGTTTTTGAAATAGTTATAAGTTATTTAAAACGTGCTACAGCAATGGCGTGATAAAGTACAAAACGAATTTACTTTTTATTAAAATCAATAAATTATTTTACAGTGTAGAAGCACTGGTGCAGGAGGTAGCTTTTAACCGCGGATTTGAAGATATTCAATTTCATAATATCTTTTATATTCTTGGGCAGGGAATTATATAGAACGATTCCCGAATGGTATGGTCCCTTTTGGCAAAGAGTGGTTGACACTCTAGGGCGATGAATATTACTACTATTGCGTGTATAGTGTTCGTGAACGAGACTGTTTCGTATAAAGCAAGGGTGGCACTTCAGTAATTCGGACTTAACAAACACGACTGTTTCATAAATATAAATGCAGGAAAGTGTTAATATATTTAATTCCTTGAATAAAGGTTTACAAGAGTTTCGGGGGTGAGATTTACAAATTATCCGAACTATCCTCTTCTGAATTCTGAAAGTTTGAATGCTCTGACCGGAATTACCCCAGAAGGTAATGCCGTAACGTAAATGGGAGTACACGTTTGCAAAATATACGCAACGGGAAATACGTGGACTAACTGCGTTAACTAAGTTTCGGAATGCGTAACACAATTTGCTTAATTGGGAATTAAGATTGTCAACGTGACAATTCCATTTGAGGTTGTCTTGAATATGAGTTATAGTACATTTTAATAAAAATTTTCATCAAACATTGAGGGGTACAACTTAATGTTATAAATCTATACTGTTATAATTAATATTTGACGTGACAGGTCCGGTGAGAGAAATTAGTGTTAAAAATTACGGGAATTACTCCGTCATACAAATACATTACAAGATGAAAACATTGTTGCGTAGGGGGAAAGTCTGGTTGCATTAGCGACCCAAGCTTTCTCTTCCACAAGATAAATAATAATGCTTGTAACTTAGATTTTCTAAGCGTAACGATTTATTAACGTGATTGGTAAAGTTGACACCGTATGACGTACGGTGTCATTAATGTGCCGCTTGGGCGAGATCTCTCACATATACACTTCAGGTATGGCGTGGGCAGCAACGGGTTGTTCTGCCTTCCGGGAGTGTAGCGTCCGCGGTGTCGATCTGCTAGGCTCGACGTCGGGACTTGAAGAATCTCTGGTTCAGTGCTGATGGGGCCTGGAGATGCGTTCCATTGGTATGAAGTCTCCGGATTTCAGCGTAGTTGGAGTTCAGCTTGGAAATTGAATATTCTCTTCGGGATCGCTTGAATAAGCTCCTCGAATCGTAGAATGTGTATTTTGGATCTCTGCTGTCAGGATATATGCTAGGTTCAGCTTAGAATGTATTCTCGGCCAAGTTTGATTCGTAGCGTCTCGGTGAGCGATGTGAACTCTGGCAGGCGTATAGCAATTATATTTATTATGTTGTCAGGGTCTCGGGTTCAGGATGAGGACATCTGACAATCTAAGTCATATTAAACTTGATACGTTTAGTATGGACGGGTCTTGCAGAGGTCGTTATAAAGTGATTATTTATGTACTGCTGTATCTGTACGCAGTTCTTTGCATAGAATTCGTTTACTAAAACATTCATCTTTGATAAACAAACATTCACGGTTCCTTGTGTAGGATTTGCGGGCCTTGGAATTCGTTATCCATGTCCTTAATGCAGAAGGCTGTGTTTAGTATGTAAACACGTATGGCGAATTATTTACTATTCGTGTGGAGCCTTTGTGGTTCATTGGAACAGCATGGAGTGGCGTTCCTGTAATCATCAACTACTTTGCGCTTGCGAGCAGGTTGATGGGGCGTGGGCATTATGAAGAGCGTATGTATGGCGTGCATCGTATGATATGTGGTTCCCACAACATTTTATTATAACACATATTAAACATATTTTTTTAAATAAAGAAATATACTATTTATTTTTTCCAGTTTTAAACAATATAATTTTTTTGGTGAGAATCAAAATATCGCGTTACAAATAAAGAAATATGAACCATTATTCTTATTGGACGGGCATTTTGCCAAACCCTATTCCGTGCCGACCCGATCGATTGAAAGTGTGTAGAAAATAGCCCGCGGACTAAGATTAGTTGGACAGTGCTGCTCTAAGGAAATAAGCAAAACCTGAGAGCGAATGAAGTGTCGAATGAGGGTTTCCCCTCTCCGTTTTAGTATTTGTTAGTAGTATTGGTTTCACTGTCTTCCCAGTGTTATTTCGGTACGAATACTTATACGAGATACATTGTTTTTCATACCTCAGATTTAGCAATTAACAAGTCAATAAATAAAGTAACCGAATATAAATGCAGCTTCGATTACTGCTCAATACAATCGCAATCAATTTTCTCAAACTATAGTATAGTCAAGATTTTGCAGTCGTGGTAACATGTAAGTACCAAAATGGGTTCACAGTGTTGAAAGTAGAAAGTACGAAAGTTATCTGATATTATTTATTGAAGGTAAAGGTGATAAATGTAATAATTAAAGTTATTTACTAACTTTGACCTACAAAAATACAATTTTTATTATGTATCTTCTATCCAAGTTTAATTATCCGTGAGTAGCGTCACGAAGGGACAGACTACAATATTAACTAAATTGAGTGGTAATTAGTTACATCTGGGAGGAAATCTACTTACTTATTACAATTCGAAATCAAATTGTCGTCTAAAACAAATTATAATAGAAATTTTACATAGTCAAAATGTTAGATTACTTTAAGTCTAGAGTCCAGAAAATTATCTTCGTAATGGTATCTCATTTTTGGCAATATATTAAGTATTCTTTTTTGTTAACATCCCTTTTTCTCTCGTAATATTTAACGTATGATATATAGACACCTGAGCCACTGAAATTCACAAAAGCAGGTGTTCACTTGTTAATGATACCGCGCGTGATTTAGCGAGCGTCAGATTAGTAGCATACAAAGTAACAGATTTATAATGCATATCCTGAGATATTAGAATTTTCGCATGAAGAAATAGTTGTTTCACGACAAGTGTGTCATATCGTCGTGACTCCCTTCCGAATAGACAATGCACGGAAAAGACGAAATCAGCAAAAGATATGAAATCTCACAGTTCCGGAAGTGCAACATGGCAACAAAAGCGAAATAAAGAATTTCGATGAGATCATCATTCTACATGATTATTTTAAATATTTATTCCTTAAATAATACCATAACGTTTCAGCATCGGTTTAGGCCACCCTCAGGTTCATTAATTGATAAACAAATATTTTTGTATCTGCGCAACATGACATTTAAATTTGTAACATTATTATTGCATGTAATTTTGTTACTTAAATAATTAAAAGTGTCGTGATGAGAAGTGAACGCTACTTCACGATAACCCTCTTAGTTCTCGAAGTACCTTATGTCTGTAACTTTCTTGAACGTTTCTTATCACTTGCTACGCTTGCTTATTAGGAAAGGGGCCATAACACTTCATTGTTCTTTTACAAAGTTTTAGTATTTGTACCACAATTAAATTTTAAACCTGAAGCAATAAAAAAATTCGTGAACTGTGAACTATTGGAGGTACGTACAAATCAATCTGCGAAATCTATAAATTTCTTATATATTATCCCCATAAAATAATGTATTGTGTGGGAAAGTAAAGTAAATCTTAGACAAATGTGTTTGGAACACCTTGCCTTGTTCAGTTGGTTTGTTGTTTGTTTATTTTTAAGTTAACCGAAATATTTATTCACACGTGTCCATACAAAAAAGATAAGTTCGCTTCTTACCGAGTATTAAATACAAATAAGCAAGAAAATAAGTATCACTATTTGACAGCTATGCATTGAGCTACATGCATTGAGCATAATCAGTACTTAAGGCGAGGCAATTCTACCCACCCACATACTTTGAGTAGTGTGCTTTGAATGTACAGTGCACATAATTTAAGTATTTCATTTGAGTATTTTTCAGTTTTATTTCCTTTAAGATAGTACTAGCGTGGGTAGAATTAAATCACTAAAATATCTTAAATTGCCATAAATAAACAGAGTAACATGTAATTATTGTGATTTCAACTTGAAAAACATACCTTACCGGTCATTGAAATGAAATAATTGCAATGTAATTGATGTTGAAATGCATTGCCCCTTATGGAGGAAACACTTATTTACAAAATAATCGCGAAAGAAATGGAAGTTTACTTTGATTTGTAGTATTTTTACATCGCTTTTATCTATAGATCACCGGACATCTCAGAAAGATATTACACATTTTCCCAGGTGAGATGCATAATCACGAAACTGTCGCGTTCGCGTTCGGTCGCCATGTTATTACATGCTCTTGTGCATTTCAAGCGAGTCAAGCGAGTTCTTGAATATTATTTGTACTGTATTATTAACTGATAGATAGAAATTAAATTATGTTTTTCCATCATTTTTGTTCATATTGTAGTGTTTTGTAACAGAATAAAAACAAAGAAAACAATTATACATCTCAGTGGTTTGATTGGCTTGTAGTGCTGGTCCCACCTTAATGTGCGAGCTAATTCCTATATTTTATCTTATTCGTGTTCATTCTCTAGGACAACAGATTAAGCGGGGAAAATAATGTAAGCTTTCGCTTTCATAAAGCTTTCATGGCTGGAGCAGAAACCCCTTTCCTTTGCAATCATATTTCGTTGAAGGGAACACTAAGGGACATGCAATAAGCGCGCTTGTGCGAAGTCAGGGTTGAACTCATTCACATCCCATTTTTCGGAATGCTGCCATTCCGATCTTCTTTTCCGTGACCGAACCAAACGTATGGATTGTGAAGGATCCGTTTCTACTTTTTCCAAGCCATCATCAATGGAATAAATTGGCTAGCATCACTTCGTGACGCAATTTTAGAGTGTTTAATACACTCAAGCTACAACAAAAATTGTTTCACCAGCTCTTCATTCAAAATTCTTCAGCTCTTCTTCAGGGCGTACTTAAACTCAACTGATCCTCAGGTAGAAGGATAACTTCACCGACACTTCCTTAAGGATTAGGCCTACGCCGTTCTACCTGTGCCCATCCCGTGAATTCCCAGTCAATGGGGTCGGTGAGCAGCTCTTTCAGTAGATGAGTTGGATTTACCACAAAAAAAAATTTTTCTCCGTAAAAATTGTGATATTAAAGAATAATTGAAATATACGCTTAAAATGATGAAAAATTATACCAAACACGACCTTACTGGCATAAAATGCTCATTTGACTATTAGTCCAGTAATTAGGTGACGAAAAGAAGCATGTCAAGAAGAAAAAAAAATTCCCTTTCAATATTATTTTAGTTCTTTTACGTATAACTCTAAAACAACACATTTTTACAACAAAATATTCTTGAACAGAAAAAATGTACATTAAATTTCTAACAAATTACATTCTGTACCATTTTGTCACCAGACGAACGGAAAATGCTAAAGAACGTGATTAAATTGACAAAAATTCTACAATGGGTTTAATTGAATTAGAATTTGAGAACTACAAACTTTTAGAGAAAATGTCTTCATACGAAAATGAAATATATTAAACGTCATGCAAAACGCGTTATCCTGGATATTTTTTCTGACAATCTGTTCATCCTCTTCTGTGCGTGGAAGTGTGTGTGTCGAAGAGTCGATACGTATTATTTAATTGCATTAAATAGGGTAGTTCTGATTTTTTACATGTTGTATATGATGAAGTCCTGATGATGAGCCGAAATTTTCGACTTCGACCGAAGTACCAGAAATGAACAAACAAACAAACAAAAACAGTAAAATTTCAACATTTCTCAGTTTGCATGGATTTTAACTTTGAAGCAATGGGTTTTTTTAAATAAAATGCTATGTCATTTTCTTCAGTTCTGCGAATTTACAAGAGTTAAAGACCAGAATATCGAACCGTATTTGGACCACAGACACCATGCAAGGAAAAAAGGACACATTGACTCTACTGCACAGATGTGTAATCACGTTCAACGCGCACAAGTGGATAAACAGATCGTCAGAAAAAAATACTCTGAAAAACACATTCTGTCGGACGTTCAATACATTTCAATTTCGTATAAGGACGTGTTCTCTAAAAGTAAGCAGTTCTCAAGTTATAAACAAAATACGGGAAAAATAAGTTTTTTGATCCATTGTACAATTTTTATCAAATTGCATCGCGTTCTTAAGCCTTATCCGTTCGTCTGACGACAAAATGACACAGAACATAATTTATACTTGAAGGACAATAATTATGCGAATAGACAATCAATTATTAATGTAATACCTTATTAGTATTCACTAATACATGACCAATGTTTCGATGCTAGATTGGCATCATCTTCATGGTCTCTAGATATTGGTATTCAAAAGTAGAATTACAATGGAATACTTTATTATTACCAATTTCTAGCGGCCCTGAAGATGACGCCAAACTAGCATCGAAACACAGGTCAGCATTAGTGAATACTAATAAAGTATTACATTAAAAATTGATTGTCTGTAATAATATTCGCATAATTATTGTCCTTCAAGTATAAATATATCAAGACAACCAGTTTAGACCCAATATTATATCTAAGTTAACAGAACAATTTGTTGGAAATTTAACATTACTTTATTTGGGTACAGTGGTATTTCGTTCCAAATATGTGTTTTCAAGTTATAAGAAAAAACTGAAGAAAGAGCATTTTAGAAAATCTTAGTAATTTATTTTTGTTTGAGTTTATTGTTGAAATCTGAGCCTGCAGCTTCGTTCTTTCCTCTCCTTTCTTGTTTTCCTCGTAATTTTTTAAATTAAAAACGATCGAGCTGCTGCTGCTGAAAAGAATAAATTTTATTTGAACATGAGTGAATTCTTTATAATATTAGAGAAGTATCTGATATATTTTATACAAAATAACTGACAACAATAAAATATAAAACATACTAGGATATTTTCACTTTAAGAAACATACAGTGACTGGATTTGGAAACTTAAATCTATTATTCAGAGAATTGCTTGAGAATTCTAGAATTCGAAGTTTCAGTAGTGTAGAATTTTTTATACAACTTGTTCTTATATTTTATTCTTATATTATATACATTTTGTTCTTATATTTCATAATTTTATTTGTCGACCTCCGAAAACATGTGAGCAATGGCGCTCTTTTAGTCAACACCTGCACACATATAACTAACAACGGAAATTCAACAATAAAAGAGCGATTCATGAGAAAACACCCTAATTATGAAGATAAAAGAAGAACTTTCATGGTTGAAAAAAATATTTAGGCGAAAAATCGAAGTTAAATCTAAGCTTTCTTAGCGACTACCCTTTCTATTTTCCACATTCAGACGAATAACCAAACCTACTATTACAAAGATGTCTTATTGTTTCATTCTTTTCATAAACTACATAGAAAGCACATTTCATGATTTAGAGAGGGAAATATAGTGTCAAAAATATGACCGGAGCCAAAAAGTTCTCCAAAGCCTAAGTGTTTGGTTCTAAAACCCGAAGTACCGAACGTAGGTGCACTATTGAGAACTAACGCATTTACTCGAGGACGATAAACAAAATAATTGTTTTCCTTTCAATCATATGTTTCATGAAAGCATCAAGAAAATTATATTTGGAATTCTACGTTCATTGTTCTCGGAATCAAGAGTTCCCAAAAGTGATATATTCGCCAACATTTCGCGATCGAATATTTTTCACGATTACAATACTTTTTATATACTATGTTAACAGAAGCTTGAAACTCAGTAATGTCATAAATACGTCGTGTTTGAGTTCATTTTTACTGGAATTATGTGTAGAATTAAAAAATAAGATAATGGGAATAAAATTAAAAATATTTAGTTAATAGCACATTAAATAACTCTCCAGTAAGTGTTTCATGTGGTGGGCGGCAAGCCATTCGAACAAGTAGAAACTGTCGAGTTTGATGGTATCCAAAATTTTAATCCCTTGCCCGACTTTATGACCATCAGGATGCGTCGAGTTTAAGAACTCCGGGTGCGTACAATCACACTTTTATTTATACCTGGAACACTAGATCACTAAAATTAGAAAATTTGCCCCATAAAATTGCGAATAACAAGGACATCATAGGGATAAACTCATGCTTGGAGCCTGACTGAGGCTTACTCCCAATGAGCGTTCAAAAGAGATACCCACCCGCGTGCTTGCTGAGTAGAAGCCCCAAATGGGGGTCTTGAATTCGAGCCAAGAAAGTCGATTAAACGGAATAAAATGACAATAAAAACATAATTATAAAATGTAATCCAACTATTCTTTTATATGTTTAATATTGTTTTATTGGTTTATAAAAGTTGTGTTGATTTAAGAAGATTTGTAAATTTAAAATTAAAATAGTAACGTCAAGGAATCCTATACTATTAAGCGATCAATAATTGTATATACCTATGTATATACCTATGTATTTGTCAAAACGTTTCTCGAGAACGGCTCTAACGATTCTAATGAAATTCACAGATTAAATGTATTTGGGATGAAAATGTAATATAACATGATTTTGTTTTCTTTGTAGAACAATTTTAACACGTGTAATACTAGCGTCATTAATAAACCAAATATTTCTTGAGTCAGGGACTGATGGTCCAGGGATTAACGTACGAGTTCGAATCCCCGGGAGAGCGGATGCGCTTTTTTCTTCATTTTTGTCGATCATATGATAAGTCTATTATACATTTATCATCTTTTTAGCATTTTTACTATTAATAAATAGCTGCTGAGTAACTAAAACGCGAATAAAATTGCCTAAGTTTGCTGCTTAACTGCAAGAATTTTTCTTTCAGTTCGTACGAGTTTCCATCTCAAATGTTCTTTCAATCATTAACAATTTTTTTATTTTGTAACAATCAAACAAATAAGTTATATAATATTTAAGAATCCGAAAACTCAAATTCACCATCCACAGCATACCAAGCTGATTGAACCGGTGTTTTTTCAATACATCTGACTTAAAATTTGTTCTTTAATTGAAAAAAAATGGTTCTTTGATAGTAACAATAAAAATGTTGAACACACGAGGAAAGTATAATGAGGCAGATCATGTTAACAAAAGTAAATATAACTTCCTCGGCGGGGAATCGAACTCGGACCTCTCACGTACAAATATGAGACTTTGATCCCTATACTACGAACAAATTTCGACGAACTATTATCTTATTATTAAAAAGGTAATTAAATTACCGCACTTAATATTTTCAAGGCTGAAACATTATGAAATAAACATTTGAATTCGACACTACTACTTTTGATGTAACGTAGTAACAACACATCACATTGTGTGAAATTTGCTCTTCTAACAAAATACGAATCATCGAATTCATGTAAAGTAATAATTGGCAAGGAAATAAGAGGATTGTACGTTTCTTCGAAGTTAAAATGTGTTCATAGATCTGTTTAATTCAAGAAGAAAATCAGTAAAGAATTTAGAAACCAAATTCTACTACTACCTTTCTAAAAAAATAAACATTCAAAAAATACGGCGGTAGTCCAACCTTTCCTATCAATCCTCGATGAAAAATGAACACGCGTGTAGAGTATTTTATTTCAACGTTGACCCCAGTTCACTTTCTTTTCCCGGTTGTGTGCGGCAGCATGCAAACGTATCATTCTGCTGACACAGGTAAACACCCACGTGTCAACAGCGACAGAAAGAGTGTGCAAAGAGTCTGCAGAAATGGGTCCCTATTCCAAATGTACTCAAACCAAATTCAAATTTGGTTCGTATACGTTGATTATTTTGTGTTATAGAATAAACAAAAATCTATCACATACATACCATTATCGTAAAGACCTGAGGAGTTCTCGATTTACTTTTCTGACGTTCATTATACTTTCCTTATACCTATGAATAATTGGAAAGTTAAGACCGGAAGAATAAGTGATTACCAATCAGAGGCAAAATACCTTCTAACTGAAGATTATTCGCTACTGATCGGTGTCGTAGGGACGGCGAATACCATGTAGTCAACACTTATATCATAAATAAATATGTATGTCTAATAGTAATGTCTAATATTATAAATAGGATATATTGTAGATTACAATTAATAGGCAACTTTCATTTGTTTACCAATATGTGAATAAAAGAGGAAATCACAATTTAAGACAAATGGTTATTATTTTCTATTTACTCTCTGTATGTGTTCTACAGCGTAAATACAGAGTGTCAATTCCATAAAATTTCAGAATTACGCCTGAAACCCGGACCCCCAATTTCACCAAATGTAGAATAATCGCGATTTCCTTAAACGTGATTAGGTAAATGGAATCGCGATTACATTTTATGCGTTTCACCAAGCAAAACTAATCGTCGATTAAGTTGCTCAATGTTTCTGAAGAATCTCTGGGTTGGTAGTAGTTTTACAGTGCATTATGGGTAATTTGAAGACAAATGACGGGAGGAAAACGCATCATGTTGCTCACTACCGCCACCTAAGGACACCATAGGCAGCAGCGGGCCTCCCTCGTGCCACTGAACATAACCTATAAACCGAGCTACGAGCAAACAAACAAAATGGACGCCATATTTCTCGCAGTTCTGAAGAAAATCGCGATTTGCGCTGGTAATCGAAGGGTCCCCGAACGTTTAAGCGTTAATCGCGATTTTCTCGTAAATCGAAGATGGTGGAACGCGCATTTTGATAATCACGATTTACTGCACAGAAAATCTCGTTTAAGACATTAAACGAACTTGGTGAAATTGGGCCTAAGACATTAAACGAACTTGGTGAAATTGGGCCTTATATGGGCAACGTAAACTGCGCAGTAACCAAATAAGCAAAATAGTTACGTTTGGAATTATCATTCCTTATATTCATGGTTACACAGCAGTGTAACTGAGTGAGTAAACCATGGTTTGAATCCCTTTGCGAAAATATTTTGTCATACGACCATTTTGTGAGCTATTCGAGCGAAGCTCGGTCACCCAGATATTGAGACACTAATCCCGATTGCGGGGCTCTGCTAATGAATGTTCAACACGCTAAGATTCTAGAATTAAGCAAGTAATGAAATGTACGGAGGAAAATGAGGATATATCCTCTTTTCTTGATATAAAATACACATTCATAAAATATTAAGATTTATTGTACTGATAAAGCATGAAACAAATATAACAAATCCATTAACCTGAGCCAAGCTAAATGCCATCATATACCATTCGAGATGCTAGCGTAGTCAATGTACCCTCGTGAAGCGGTTCAGAAGACACTTAAGCCATGCGCTGTATACACGAGTTTTAAGATAATGTATATTGTCCACGCCGCCAGTCGTTTGGCGAAACAGCTAAGCGGCCTCGTGACTGACCGATGCACACGCAGAGCAAAGGCTCTGGTCCTGTCGCTCCCGTGATATCTCTGCCCTTCACTCATAGGTAGCGAGTCAATGAGGTGACGCCATCACGAAGCCCGAGGATGGACTACGTCCGAAATGAAACCCTGTCAGACATTAGGTCCATGAGGAGTAGGCCGAAGGGAGTTTCAGCATGCACTGACTCCTTGGCGGGAAAGTCAAGAGTCGATCTTTTTGAACCTGTGCTCACGCGCAGAACTGCCCTGGGCGAGTCGACAGTACAAACAGCCGTGCGCCCCTTCGATGCCCGAACACACTAGTTCATTTTTTCGTTAACAGCTAGTTCTAATTGTTTTTTTTATCAATTCTATCCATTTTCTTGTGATGGTTTTTAGATACAATATGTGTCGGATGACGAGCATATTTTTCCTTAGAGATGAAATCGCTTTCCAAAACATTCCATTACTATATTGAGGCACTATTTTTCATTTAATATGCAATATTTCATGATTGAAACACTGAAACTTTTCCCGAAAAAATTCTTAGAAGCACAGAAAACAAATCACATAAGACAGAATCACCGAATTACCAACTATTTGTTTGTATGATTCATTAATCCGACACAGCATAAATGTAATATCAAATTCTGTTGTCTCCCAATGCTCACCGCTGGCACCGTTCTTATGTTTTAGATGGCGCGCGCAGAGGCGGAGGCGGCGCGACGGTCGGATCGCCGCCTTCTTCCTCTCCTGTGGCTGCTGCCGCCGCTGCTGCTGTGGGTCCTGGTACCTGCAGCTGCTGCAGCCCTGGGGGCGGCGCCGGAGGCGACGGCGACGGCGACGGCGGCGGCCATGACAGCGACAGCGCAAGCTCTTCAACCAGAGGTGATATGTTAATAAGACTAGATCATGCGGTTGGGCTGGTCACGGTGTGCTCATCAGCGCTAGCAAATCGGTATGGCTCTACGCGTTACGTCACTCACGACGCTGACCGCCCATATATTAAAACAGACATTTTAAATATTTTGCCGAAAAAAATTAAATTTACTGGTTAAAATGTTATATAAATATTGTACCTCACCACATCCAGAAATAAATCAATACCCCAAGTTGGCATGAAAACCCTTAAGAATAACATATTTCCATAATTGTAAAAGAAAGGCGTAAAAAATACTTTAAAAATAAAATACCACAAAAATGGCAATTATTATACCATATCGCTGTAGGGCCCATATTATTTCTATGGGACCGTCTATATATTAAGTAACGCACCCTAAGGGGGAGCGCTTTTGTATCGTTAGACTGCATTATGGCGGAGTAGGGATTTTTTGGCCTTGGTGTTACGTAAGTTTATAGGTATGTTTTATAGGGTGCTTTTTAACCTTTAAGTTTGTTAATATAATCCGTGTACTCCACAGCTCAGTGGAAGCATAGAACTTTGAGGAACAAACTATTAAGTCAGTATATCAAAATTTGTCCCCACATATTCCGAAAAGCGAAAATTTTTCCTAACAAGAGGAGGAGAGGTAGGGATGGGGGTGGTAAGAGTTATCGGTATATGTGCGTTATGGAGGGGTGGGGGATGGTTAAAATGATAACCTTTGGTCACGTTATGTATATGGAGTTCCCCAAACGGTAACATTTTGTATCCCTCTGTTTGGGACGGACTCACAATTCTACGTTTCAAAAATTTACTATTTGTTAAAAAAAATTAAACTGGAGATTCTAATAAAGAAACATGCGAAAACCCTTACTATATCTCTAGCGATTCTTTCACCCGACGTTTCTTTAAAACTAAGCCCCTCTCAGACAATATTTCATTATGTGCATGATAATAAGAGATAGTTGTCTAACAACGTGACAGAAGTTTCTAGATGAGTGTTTTATCACGTTCATTATTGTGTTCAAAGAGATTTTGTACTATATTTTCTTTTGTTGTGCATGTAAAGAGGTTTTGTTAATTATATATTTACTCACTATTACGTTGTGTTCGCCGGGTTTTGTACATTGTATTTACCACTCTTATGTTGTGTTCAAAGATGTAAATTAGTTACCCACACAACATCGCGAAAAACGCGAATATTAATGTATTATGATTTTGCATTAAGTGATTCTTAGTTGAAATCCCATATTCACTAGCAACAAGCAAATAGCCAATATTCACTAACAATAAGCCAATAAATAACCAATATTCACTACCGAACACAACTTTTTTTGTCAAATTGCTGAGAAATCCCTTATTTCCTATCAAGATTGATGGATGTTGAATCTTCACACTGACCCACTAACGAAAAGGAATTTCTATTACGTTGTGAGACATAAGGTTTCTGTACATCAACACTATTTGTAATGAATCAATTGAAATAGATCGTGCCCTTGTGAAAAATATATTTCAATATTAACTGAAGAATAATTTAACTTGCTCTCACATTTCCCTGGTTTGGAAACATCGAATGAGCACTACGAATCGTTTTGCACAGTTGAATGACTTAGAATCTATGTTCTTGCATAGATGCATTCGAAGGCGGCTGAAGCCAATGGCATAGCGACGGGCACGCTGGATGATGCAGATGCGGTAGCGGAACGAGGGGCTGGAAGCGACAGTGGTGGCGGCTGGCGGTGCCCTACCGTGAGCCGACCTCCCGTCGTGGCATGCGCTTGCGATCTGCCCCACACACTGCGTTGCTCGGGAGGCGGTCGAAGCGCGCTGCGTGCAGTGGGCCAAGCGTTGCGTGACCTACCTCCCGCTGCAACTGTTTCGTTGCTCGACTGCACGGTTAGTAACATTTTCTATACATTTAAGTTGTGTTGCATAACTATTGCACATACTTCCTGTATATCAGTTTCTTCATAATTACATACATTGAAATATAGAAGTCATTACCCGACGTATTAAAAATACAGGAGTTAATTAATATAGGGTTTAAGTAAAATTTTGTATCTGAGCCTGTTTTCGCTTTAGCGGACTCTCTATTTTACGGGTTTCGGTTTTAGAAATTTGCATCCTCCCAGTGCTTAGTGCAGCTTCATTTATAAATGGTTTTCTAATATATTTACAATCATAAGCTCAAATTCGTTACAGATAACGTTTTTAATGGAAACAGTCGAATAGGTTTCAGAGAGAAAAAATTGTAAGGATATACCACCGAACTATAGTACTGGAACGTCCATAAGCCAGTTTATTGCGATTTCTGAGCTCATCTACTTACGTATTACGGGTTGTTTACGGTATCAGCGTGCAAGAACTCCACAGCGTCGTACTGCTTACAATGCTTTAGCAGACTTTTGCTTAACACATGTAGGCGCAATCTCGGACTTCGTCTCGGTCTCCGGTATTCTGTGATACGTACATCGATGGGATATACACAAGATTCAATTTTTTCGTAATTTTTTATTATCACCCGTAATGCATAGGCCTTATGGTTTTTAAAAGGATGTGTTGAATGCATGTACAGGTGGCTGGGGTGGCGTCACTGCCTGACGAACCGTTGCTGCCGGGCGTGGCGTTGCATGGATTAGTAGTGTCATCAGGGGAGCTGCGGCGCGTAGGGACCCGTGCTTTCGCAGGGTTAGCGGCGCCGCTCCAGGCCTTGGGGCTGCCCAACAACTTGCTGGAAGAGATACCCGCAGCTGCATTGTGGCCGTTGCGCGGCTCCCTTGAACGCCTCGACCTGTCGCGCAATCGCCTACGCGCCCTCGACGCTGCAGCGCTCAAGGTAAACACACGACGTAGAAGTACTACTTCCCCTGAATTTATGAATTATGTCCAAACAGGTGAGAAAACAAAAGTTTGTGGGAACCTTTCATGTACATATCAAGTTGTGTTCGCCCCACACATAAATCAAGTCTATCTATGGTTCAGCTTACTCGTGTACCAGTCGAGTCTGCTTACCTCAGTGGATTTGGCTTTCGGCGAGTTCAAATCGTGGGATTTTGGCTCATTTCTTTGATATTCCGATTACAACATTTAGACAGACTCCTAGGTCTAGTAAGCCAACCATAAAATGAGAACTTGGTTCCGGGAGTCAGTGACATTTCCGGGATGCTTGCCACAGATCTTTCTCCTTGTACTAATGTCAAAAAATCACGGTGCTCTTCCCTCTGTGAACAAGTATACAGACTTCATATGTATGTAACTTTGACTTCCTATTATATGTACGTTTTTGTACATATGTATTTATCCTCTTTACATTATGAACACCCTTATGTAATACTTCCTATAAAACATGGACGCAGTCTGACGAACTCCCTAAGACTTCCGGTTTTCGTAACGATCAAAGAACCGACCTACCAACCTTCTGGGTTCTTGGTTCAGCTTGTAGCTTCGTTTGATTGCGTTAAATCTGCGCTGTCCATATCAGGTGGAAGCTTAGGAGGTGAGGTATTGATAGAGGCGTAGCTGCGATAGTCTTCTCTTGCGAAACCGCAACGTTTACACTGTTGTGTACATTAATTTCGTACCCCATCCCGGCCCGGGTTTTTCTCCAGTTATCCTTCAGGTAGAGTCGAATTTTTTATATGGGTTCTCTAGGCTCTTGTCTAGGGATGCGTTTATTGAAACAAGAAATCGTGAATTTAGTGTTATTTCAATTCTTATGATTTTTCAACACTATACTCAGAATAATCTGTAGTTCGATAATAATTCGTACATGTAAAATAATTTTTTTGTGTTAAACAAACATGATGATATTCTATTAGTATTATAACTCGTAGCTAACTTTTTATCTTATCTAGGAATTTTTGCTGAAATTTTTCAATCCGCCTCTACCTTAGGGCCCTTGATCGGAATTGATGGGATGGTCCCTTGCTTGCTTCCGGAGAATAAATTGGTTTATTGTCCTCCACGTGGTCATACGCTGTTTGTACTGCGTTATTGACAATGAATTTATTTATTTAAGGCTCATTTTAAGTGAAATCTCAATACACTCCTTCTCTAACGTCATCATTTTTCAATCATAGTATTCGCTTCCACCTTCAGTTTTGCTGTCTATCCACTAGTTTTTTTCTGAAAAAACTATCGTGAGGGTCGTTTTCCACTTCATAATTATCGGGTGTTAGCTCCAGTTGAAAAATGAGCAATCCCTTCTACCCTCTGCTGATCTCGTCCAAGACTAGCTATAATATATCGGACCATAAACCAAGGATTGGTGGTCCTGGCCATAAAGTATCTTCACCAATAACGTAGGGGAAGGTAGCGTTGTATATAAAAACGCGAATTTATATTAATTTTTATACCATGAAGATGTGTATCATCATATAATTTAATTTACAGAGGTATGTGAATCCTATACTATTAAGCGAGCAATAATTGTATGTGTCGGGGAATATAGATTATTTGTTATATTTAAAGTGCCAAAATTTAATGATTTAGAATAATAATGCGTGTTCGTATTACAGATTCACCTACAAAATAAATAAATTATAATAAGAAAAGGAAATTGAACTGATACGCTACGCTACAAGAATAATGTATGCGTATGTTCAATGTTAAAAGGCACTGACAATTTATCACATAGAATGAATCATTTGCAAAAACAATACAAAACATAGAATACATATAATTTGTCAGTAAGTCAGTAAATCTCTTGTTGTCAGTTTAATAATTTTAAATGAATACTTTGACAATTCCTGAGATGATAGATTGGATCAGTTTTTAGCGTACTCACTAGTTGCTCATGATTCCACGGTAGCAGTTCACAATACACAGTTTGTGGAGGTCAGAAACCCAGAGACACTGGAAAATTACTAACTATCACTTGCCAGAAAGTGCGATAAATGTTAACTAGACTTTGTAGTTGAAAAGCAGATTATTAATGAAGCACTTGTACTGAAGCGCGGTAAAATGTCAATTAGCTTTTGTGGTTGAAAAGTAGATCATTTACAAAGCACTTGTGCTGAAGCGCGGTCAAGTGTTGCCATCTACAGCTATGAGCGACACGGCTTGCACTGAGTGACGGAGTGAGCGACACGAAGTGTTCACTAGCGCAGATCGTCTCAGAATGAGGTTTGTCTTTAATAAACAAATTATGTTCCCCTTGGTTACCGCGTATTTTGGGATTGGTTGAATCACTGATTTTAGTCATTTGTTTTTGAGTTTTTGTTGATATTGGTTATACGTCACTTAGAGGTACATTGTTAATAGTCTTTCCTTTGTTTACTTCTAGAAAGAATTCTGAATAGGGAGGAATATGAAAGTACAAGCGTTCATATGTTAGCTTCTGGAAAGTTATTTTATTCACTTGTTTATCAATAGGGTATGTAGCATTCTCCTACATATGTATTGTTCTATGTACCTATTTATCTATGTATTTGCTCGCTTTACCTATAAAATTTTCTCGAGAACGGCTCTAGCTATTTTGATGAAATTCACAGATTAGATGTGTTTTGGGATGAAAATGTGATATGACATGGTCTCTTTTCTTCGGAGGACCACTGTAACGTCGGCGCCAAGGCATTCTATCAATTTGTGAAATATNCTGTCTCTTATACACATCTAGATGTGTATAAGAGACCACCCTAAGCCCCTTCAGTTATTGAGGTATTGTTTGAACAAATACCTTTCACTTCTAAGGAAGGTAAAATTGTTTTCGGAGAATGCGGCCTGAGACGTTGACCCGTTGGAATTTCGGTGTACCTCAGAAAAGCAGAATTTTAAGATGGATGTGAGTGAAGAACAATGAGATACCCTGAAAAAGGGTGCTTGCGAGCGCCTAGTTGACGCCCATGGCGGTTCGTCGTCGCGATGGAGCCACTGTTTTCTTAGAATTAAAAGGGGTGGACAAGAAGAAGACTTGCAAGGTGTGGTGGCGAACGCATGGTTATTTCCTGATCACGTGACTTCTTCTACAGTATATATTGGGAGGAGTGAAGATCTTCGGAGACTTTTGACTCTTTACGGGGGAGTAGATGTTCGCCAGCACTGAGATGCGACGGAGCTAAGACTAGGTCGCGGAAACCAGATGTTCGTTAGGCTGCTGCGGTAGTCTTAATGAAGTCATTACTAGTTGCGAGTGTCGTAACTTGTATCAGTTAGTTGTTGGGGAAAACAACTTATAATTTTCAAGGTTCAGATAACCTGAGGGTTTTCACAATTTAGTTGTCTTCAACTAAATTTAACCAAGTGTAATTAATGCTTTCCGATAGCATTACTTGTGTAATAACATATTATTAGATGTATTAATGATTTTGGGAGTTTGTCTCTGTTGTAAATTCAGATTTCTAGTTGCTTTGTATTAAATCATTATTTATTGTTATTACACGTGTGTTTCATTGCTCGGGAAACCGAGCTGGTGGCAGCGACGAAAACTACCATAGGGATTGTGGTATTTATGTGGATCCCGCTTCTACCAAAAAACACTAACATCGCATTAGGGTTTGAGGTGTGATGTTACAACCACTTTAGCACTTTTTTAAATACTAGCTCGCTTAATAGTAAAAACAATAATCACAAACAAAATACCTTCTGTAAACTGTGGACTGACATCGCTATACAGCTTAGGAACAGTGAATACTATCTAACGGAAGTCACCAAGCAATCAACATCGCTCATTATCTCATAAATAAATATGTATGACTAATATTATAAATAGAGTATGATGTGGGATTCTATAAACAATTTTCGGTTTTTACCAATGTCTAAATAAAAAGGCAAGTAAAATTTAAGGTAAATGATTATTACCTTCTATTTACTCTCTGTATGCTCTCTGCCGCATAAATTCATTGTGTCGATTCCATTAAGCTTTAGAATTAATATTTAAACCCGGACACGAAAAAAATCGTTTGGAAAAAGTTAACTGGACAGTTATCAAAATAGCAAAATCGTTACATATGGATTTGTCATTCGTTATGTTCATGATTACACGGCAGTGTAACGGATGAACTAGAGTAAGGAAACCATGGTTTTAATCCCTTGACGAAAATTATATTTGAATGCATTTTATCAAGATCATGATGTGCGAGATCATACACCATTACTATATTAAACGTTTTTTTACGATTGATTGGAAACCATATGACCATTTTGTCTGCCATCCGAGAGAAGCTCGGTCAATTATATATACAACATGAATAAAGCAGGAAACCATGAAATGTTGCTTGTTTCACCTACATGGCTTCTCATAGTCCATTGACTCGTCTTTAAAACATTTAGGTCTCTGCAAAGTACATACTGACTTAATTTGATGAACTGTAAATAATTTATTAAGACTCAGTGAGTAGCCCTACCCTTGGCAGAGTTATAAGTCACATTAATAGATAGGAGGCGCAAAAAAATAGTTCAGTTATAGAAAGAGTGAAGGTTACTACTAAATTTCCTCCACCAGTATTTACTTCCCTTAGTACAACACCATATTATATTTTACTACATATTTATATATTTATACTAGCTGAAAACCCGCAGTTTTGCTCGCGTTAATTCTAAAAAATGACTCCATTTCTTTCGTATCGTCATTGGTATTCACTAAGAATGTTATCCATTAATGTTGGAGGTTATATTGCTGTGTACCCTCAATCCCTTATTTTCACTGATGTAATTTAAAAATTGTTTTTAGAAAACACCACTTTCCCATTTCACACACTTTGGTATGAAGTTTGGTAAAATCTTTTCTTAGCGGACATTTTTGATAATTTTTGTCACGCTCTTTCCAACCCCCACCTCTAAGGACGTCGTGCACCTCATGTGGTCTGAAGGGTACATAATGTCATTGGAAATGCGATTAATCATCTTAGAATACACAATAACCATGGATTCAACCCTAATATCACCTTCAACCCTTTTTACACTATTTTTACGTTTCGCTCTTTCCGACCCCAGCTCTAAGAATACAGTGCGCCTATGTGATATCATCTTGAACATAACATCATTAGTTTTCGAAACATCTCGTCAACACTAAAACTATGTAACCAATGCGTATTTATTTTTTTATATTTCAATATTAGTTTTCAATTATTTGTATCATAAACCCATTTCCACCCTCACCCCCGCACCACCCAAGGGTTGCTAGTAGTGTGTTTGCCACATGAGGACTGAGTTCAGACTTACACCATATCTGGATTTCACTATCGACTTAGCGACGCTGAAAATTATGGACTCGCCACTGGTATATCATGTTCAATATGTTTTTCATAGTATCCCCTTCCCTAGGGGTGCTGGAGTTTATGCGGGCTGATTGTGGACTTTGACGTCTTCGAAAATGTCACTACTAATTTCAGCGACCCCGAGAACTACGATCTCATCACTAATAACGGTCACTTTCTGTTATTTTTACATTTCACTCCTTCTCACCCCAACAAAAAGGGTGTTTATTCCTTATAGGGGATGATCGTGTACTTATCTGGCAAGGAGGGTGTCACTTCACTTCAGCGGTTCCGAAAATGATTAATTTAACATCAAAATCGGTCGTTTTTTTATTATGTTTACCTGTCATTTATTCCCACCCTACCCAAGGATGCTAGGGGTATATTATGAGCAATGTGGAATGATTGTTAACTGAGAAATCATCTGGGACATCCTTATCCTCCCAACGCCTGCGAAAAGTATAGTTTCGAATCTAATATCAGATTTCTCCATTATTTTTACATGTCATCCCCTTCTCACCCCCTCTCTAAGGGTGCAAGGGACATCTTACTCCCATAGGGCTTGTTGTCATTTAGTCAGTCATCTGCGCATCAAGTTTGGTTGAAATTGCTGCAGACACTCTACAGTTATGGTGGGATACATAAAATATTCCAACCCCCATTTCACCCCCTTAGGGATGGATTTTCGTAAAATCGTTTTTTAGCTGATGTCTACTCCCCAAAAGGAACCTATGTGCCAAATTTCAAGTTTGTAGGCTTTGTAGTTTCTGATATTTCGTGTTTAGTCAGTGAGTGGTATTTCGCTTTATATATATATATATATATATATATATATATATATATATATATATATATATATATATATTTCACCATTTTATTTTAAAAATCGGTCAAATGAATGGTAGAAAATAATTTTTATGTCGATAAAGTCGGGAAAGAAATTGCTATATTCGCTTACGCTGCCTAAACGGTCGAGATAGGTGACAACTATTAGTGGAAATATTGGTAACCTCAAAGATCTCTACAAAAGAGTCCGTGACAGGATATATCTATCTACAAAGGTTAACCTACATTGACGAGAAAGAGTTATTAAAAATAGAACTGTTAAAATACCTCGATTTGAGAGATTAATTTAAAAAGAAAGAAATCAATCATCATCAAATTTAATGAGTTATTATTTGTGCATTTAACAAAGATAAAGAAACGCCTGTAAATCGTAAAACTTGGATGAATTGTTTACATTTTACAAGCGTTTTAATGAAATGGTGCAGCCACATTGCCACCGTTGTGCCTGGCCAGAAAACTTTCTCAGTGTCTTAGCTCATATAGTAGTGATGATTAAGACGTCCCTCTGCGACTTACCACCGCAGTCATAATACTCGTACTTGAATACGGCAATCTAGATTCCATCTAGACGCTGTTTAAGGTGTTGAACGGTGACGTTTAACGGTGGTCTAGTGAGTAAACCCACGTAGAATAGGACCTCACCTCACTAGCTCTCGTTACAGTAGTCCTTAGTTGGCCGAAACGAAAATACATACATCTACAAAGAAATACAATACATAGAGACTTATAATTAGTGACATAACCATTGTCGAACACTTATAGCAGACTCTATTCAAATTGTCAAAGTATGACAAAATTTCATGATCACAATTTAGGAATATTTTTTCGGATGTCTCTAACATTTCATCAATCGTTAAACTTCTTGTGTTTTTTATAATTCCTCTGTAACTGTTCAACGGAGCTTCAAATATAAACTAGAACCTTCTGTTTCCTATGTAACAGATAGGGTAAGGTCCATCAGTACAAACCATTTTAGCATTTGGACTAAGACGTAAAAAACAGAAGCTTTTATGAAATTGTAAAACAGTAATCACCTTTTATAGTATACTTTAGTGTCATCATCAAAAGATTTTTTAGATTTTTCCATCTAAGGGTATGATTAACGACCTCGCAAAGTCCGATGGCTTTGAGACTGTCTCCTAACATGCCTCACGAAATATAAAAGACCTCAGCTATCGACTTACGGTAATCGTCGAAATTACAACACCGTCGTTTTCATGCTTTTTTCAGTCCACTTTCTTTTTATTTTCAACTTACTACCAGTCACTTCATCATGTATAAACTAAAGATAATGGTTTTGTTTTATTTCACATTTATTTTGGAGGCCAGTACTGCAAGACAATTAGGTTCCCAGTGCTGTGCGAACAGCACGAGGTTATTTATGTTCGTGTTGCATATTGTTTAAAGAAGATGTTTGAAATGTTATTCAGCGGTTAGTGTGGCTTCAAAGAATATTAATACAAGAAAAGTTAAAGTTATATAAAATAATCACATAGAAATATCAAAAGGCGCTTAGAAATGACTCTTAGCGCGCTCAAAACCACAATTACATTGATTGAGTCACAGCTATCACAATACTAATCTAAATTCGACGTGTCTGGAATTTATTGTCGAGTAATCTACATTCTGTAGGTACCTGTAAACCAGTTACCTTGCAAATGTTGTGAGAACTAGTATTGGACGGTACAGTTGGAGGGTTAGTACTGTCGTACTTTTCTCTGCTTGAATTTGTTTAATGCAAGAGCCAGTGCAAAATAGTTTGTCATATACTTCAAACTGGTTGTGACCTTAAAGTAATACTACAATGACCTTGAAAATTGTATCAGACAGCTGAGATGACTTCATCTTGAATATGCTGAACCCGATTCTTAAGTTTGATCTTAAAATGTAATGTCGAACAACTCAACCTTCTTCTCAAACAGTCTGTCATTAATCTTACATTGAGCTTAAAAACTCAGTTATACATAACACTTTTACAGCTGCATTTAGTATTGTGAGATTTGAATAATTCACTAATTAAGAAGATTTTAATCATTTTGTTGCGAAATTTCGGACGGGCGAAGGGATAGAAATTTGAACGGAGGACGGTTGCAAAAGTAACCAGGGGTGCGGTTTGTCGGCGGCTCTTTTGGCTTCAATCAAAATTTATGATCCTTTACAAACCGAAGGCTCAAAGGAGGCGGGGGAGGATGTGCCACCCATCCTTAGGAGCCACATCTGGTCGCTGGGGACGCGCACAAGTTCAGACTCGTCGCGAACGTTGGACCTTTAAACGTTTTTTTCGGCCAGAATGTTCTAGAAGCTTCTACGAACATCTTTAAAGGGACCAATGAGAACCCAGGCGTAGGAGGGGGGAAAGTATTTGGATTGGGAGATTTCGGACCACGTGAGATTCAAAATTTTGGAAATTCGGGAGAAAAGAAGGGATGTAGGTTACTTAACGAAGACGCAGAGATTTTTCG
>NNCF01128897.1:399288-449172 GCA_002313205.1 Laupala kohalensis | reverse complement strand
GGGGTGATTCTTTTTTGGGAGGAATGTCTCCAAATAATAAATTAACTTTTATAATGGATCTATTTGTCTGGCGTTTTCCTTGATTGGAACCATTGTATGGCCCCTTTCCTTCGGATATAAATCGAACCCCCATTAAATTTATTGTGGACCCCTGAGAAGAGCTAGCCGGGGCCTTTTATTTTTCATATTATTAATTATTAATTGTTTTTTGAAATCCCGTTCTACCACAGTATATAGGTCGAAAGAGTTCAAGTTTCATAAGACAGCTAGACATTCAGTGATGCCACATGCCATAAACCTGAATTAAAATGGGAATTACAAATTTTGCATAATCTGAGTCCTTGATTGGTTGATGAACACATTTAAGTTTTAATATTTGCTAAAGAAAGTTAGACTTCCTTAAAATGGTGACGATTCACTTCACGTATTTTGCCTTCAACGCTTTGTCTGCAGAAAATTTAAAAGTTTTAGTGATTGGTGATTCATACATTGTTTTATGCAGTTCAAACTGCGCAGAAGCATTCAACATTTCCGATCCACACTGTTTTAACACTGAAGAAGTATAGAATGAAACATTAAAAACATGTATCACAGTTTGAATAATGTTAATTAAGAATTCATGAATTTGTCTGTAAGTTAACCTCTGAAGCGACCAGATGAGCTCACATAAGCGACAAAACTCAAAGCACATTATCTCACTCACATGGCAGATTATCACCTAACTAACATGTTGGCTCCTGATTCACGATGGTCATTTTTAGTTCCGATATGTACATTATGGTCCGAGTGTTGTAGTGAGTATTCTCATCCAAAATCAATATGCAATCCTGCTGTAAAATCAATGTCACGCGTGTTTGAGATTCTGCATAACAATTAATCTGTATCACAGTCTTGCTTCCTGAGCTACTTTGTGTTGGTGACCTACGTACGGCTCTCCGAGATACTTAAGATATCCAATTTCCACATAGGGATATATCCAGAATCGATTCTTGTTATTTATGCCATACACTTTGCGCGGGTCTTAAACGAATTATTGTGGGCACAGTCCCATTTATTTGTGAAGTTCTCGTGTGATATCCATTAACAATAGTATAATTCATTTCGTTCAGTATTGAGTATATTATTTATTTCGCTGATATTTATTAACTTAATCGATTTGAGAAGCAAACGACTTAAACATAAAACATAATTTCAATTAAAGGAATGTTTTTAAGCTCAACCTAAAATAACCGATCCGATATTGAAATTTATATCAGGTGGATATTTATGATACTCTTTATGTTCTCAGGGCTTGCTGAACCTAACTTTTGTGGACCTGAGTGAGAATCGTCTTGCGCACCTGGCACCCGACAGCTTTCTATCAGTACCTTCTCTGCAGACACTTCGTTTACGTGGCAACAAGTTGACCGTTGCAGCCGTACAACCACTCCAAGGCTTGCAGCAATTGCGCGATCTTGACCTTAGTGACAACAAAATAGCGGGCCCTCTGGGTACTGGCACGTTATCTCCTCTGCCTGCTCTACGCGTTCTTCAGCTTTCTCATAACCAGCTAAGCAGCATTAAACGTGGCGCACTCAAGGGTCTTTATGCGCTCAGCTCACTGGCGCTACATCACAACCAGATAGACGTGCTGGAAGATCATGCTTTTCGCGAGCTACGCAACCTCTTGTCGCTGAATCTGGCGCACAACCGTATCGTAGCTGTGTCTGGCTCATCGCTAGCTCATCTCGAGCAGCTCACGCAGCTTGACTTGGCCCATAACTTTCTCCGTGCTCTAACGGCAGACCTGACGGTGCCGCTATGCAGTCTGAAGGAACTCCGCCTCGATGACAATGACATATCGATGGTAGCAAGCGATGCAATTGGTTCTGAACTAAAGTTGCGGCGACTTACTCTATCAGGTGAGTTGTAACTTCATGATCCGATCGTAAATAATGCATTGAAATAGTCTTATACACATTGGAAGACGATGACATTCTATCATTAGCCACACATTTAAAGTGTCCAATGTTCTTAGATTTGGTTTCGGAGTATCTGAAACTGAAACAACTGATAAAACCATCACTGCTGGGTTCTACAAAAGAATATTTACTCCTAATTTCCAATAAGCTGCTTGTAGTGAAAAATTAACTGATACTCATGTAGATACTGATTACGTGTAGAATTTTACTGAATCAGGCCTTTTCAATCAACGGCGGAACTACAAATAGCAGGACTCTTAAATCTAAACATAGTTGCTATACCAATCCTAGCTAAAATTGCAGAAAACATGTATGATGGATATAAAGAAAACACGAGATCGCATTTTAATGCTGAGAGTTTCAACTTATATCTAAATTTAGCATATGCTAAGTGAATCTTATTATATCTGGCCGCAAGTTGAAGGAATTAAATATCGAGTAGTAATCTGACTCAACAATGGAGAATCAAATCGAACCTCTTTGTGCCCGGTACCCAATGACACGAGATAGATAGATAGATAGATAGATAGATATAATACTGGTCTACCTCTTGCCCTGGCTGATGAATAGGAATCTCTTCCCGGTAAGGGAAGGTTTTCTAAGAGACTTCATAATTCAATTTTGATATCACAATTGAATTTTTATTTCATAGAATAATATAGAACCCACTTCTGAACAGTCCCTCTTATTTTTAACTGTCCAATCATTCCCCCACAAGACTGCCTAAGTTGCTACAACGATATACTGGTAACTGGCTGCTCACAAATTGTCCAGATTGATTGCATAGAATTGCTCACAGAATTTTGTCTCGAGTGTGAGGGATTAATTCTTGTGAAAGGATGAATGAAAATTTATACTCTGTGTACCCAATAAAAGAAATTGTCTTTCTTGTGGAGGGGGCTAAGAAACATTTTATCACTCTATTTAGATATTTTGTAAATGGGCTGTAAAATTTACCGTTGTACAATGTGTTTTCTTCTTGGTATTCAGATTAAGGTTTTTTTCGAAAACCCGCAGCCTAAAATCCAAACGGTATGGGTTGCCCTATTCTATCGGAATTGCCCCTACTTTTCATAAATGGTCCCGCCATGATTTTGAAGGGACACGTGAATGTCCCTACATTTTTCTTTAAAGCTAATATAGATTAGTTACAGAAAAGTATAATAATTATTATTATTATTTTATTTTCTCATTTTCTGGTACATACCATTAGTTGCACAGATCTTAACAAAATCAAAGCATAATCAATAATCCTAGCCTAATATAACATAATCAAATTCCATTACTTCCCAGAAATTTCCGCACTATACCCGTAGTTGATATTATCACTGCCTTCTGCATCAGTTTGTAAAGATCTTCTTTCACACCTAGTTGTTTGAGGCTTCGCATCAGGCTCACGGGGATGACACCAGTGCTTGACAAAACTACTGGAACAATTTTCACTTTATCAATATGTCATTGTCTCTTAATGGGTTCAATGAGTTCTAAGTACTTATTGATCTTTTCGGCGAATTTACTTTGTAAGTTGCTGGTATTCGGGATAGAAATATCAATCAGCAAAACATGTCGTCCTCTTTTATAGATCACAACCAAATCTGGCCTATTATGCACTTCGGTCCTATCTGTTAGAATAGTCCTATCCCAATATAGAGAGTACTCTTCGTTCTCCAGTACACTTACAGGCTGGTACATAAAATACGGTACTTTTTCTCCTGTGAGAAGGTGAAATCTCTCAGCCAATTCTTGGTGTAAAATTTTCGCCACTGCGTCATGCCGTTGCTTATATCCAGTACCAAAGAAATGCATGCATCCTAAAGTAATATGCTGGACTGATTCTACTGTTGGACAACCATATCTGCAGTACTCATTTTGGATATTTGCATCTTTGATAATTAGCTTGAAATAACTTCGCGTCGGAATAACCTGGTCCTGAATGGCTAGCATAAAACCCTCAATTTCTGGAAAGATCTGCCCAGATGTGAGCCAGAAGTTCGACGCTTTCATGTCGATATGAGCTTGCCTCACCTCATTTAGGTGTCTTCCATGGAGAGCTTTTGACATCCATAAGGCCCACTTTTCATTATCAATGATTGTTGTCAGCAACATCCTGCCATGCTAATTCCAAAGGCGTAAACGTATCTGCTTCACAAATTGCTTTATACAACTCTGTATGCGCTGCCGAATGGAAAAATTTTCTGAGTTTTCACCTGCCGGCAAAGTTGGTCTCCCACCCATACACCTCGGCAACGTAGTGCGTTCAACTGAAGACTTCAGGGGGTTTATGCGTGCCTTCGTCATTAAAAATCTTACTTTCCTTTGCCAGCGCTCTATGTCAGTTTTGCTCCACTTAACAATGCCAAATGAGTAGTTCAAGATGGGAACAGCATAGGTGTTAATAGCCCTGATCATATTTTTCCCATTCAGCTTTGTTTTTAACCCTTTCCGGAACCTTCTATCAAATTCTACAGACAGTTCTTCTTTCATTTTACTACGGTCAATGCGCCTGGCTTGTCTCATTCCCAGATACTTATGTTTCCTCATTCAACATTGCTTGTATCACCTGTCCATCCTCAAGTGTGAAGGACTCATCCCCTATTCTCCCTTTCAAAACACTCAGTGTTCGACATTTCTCCAAACCAAAATTCATTCCAATATCTCTCGAAAATGCTTCCACAATACTCAGTTGTTGTTCAAGCTGAGATTTTGATGCTACAAATATTTTTAGGTCATCCATATATAAAAGGTGATTTAGGCGGTACTTTACAGTTGACCCTGCTTTAATTCCAAAACCGTAATTCGTGGAATTCAACATATTCGATAAAGGATTCATGCACATGACAAACCAGAGAGGGCTGAGTCAGTCTCTCTGGAATATGCCTCTTCGCACACTGAGAGCTTCCGTTTCAATGTAGCTGTTGCGTGCGCTCAGGATCATCTTCGTACGCCAATTCATCATCACTTGCTTCAAGAACGAGACAACTTTCGGATCAATCCCATAAATCTTAAGTACTTCTATCAGCCAGGAATGTGGAACCGAATCAAATGCTTTCCTATAATCAATTACGCCATGTGCACATTGCGTTGTTTGAGATATGCTTGATCACATACCACTGAATCAATGGTCAACTGCTCCTTACACCCCATGGAACCTCTGCTACATCCCTTTTGTTGTACTGCAATGATATCATTATTACTGCAATGGTAGTATATTCTTTGGGAAAGACACGACGTAACGATCTTATACATCGTTGGCAAGCATGTGATAGGATGGTATTTTGTCGGATCTTCTTGAAACTGAGGATCTTTAAGTATTAAATATGAAATACCCTGAGTGAGAAACTCGGGCATTCTTTCCGGGTGCTCTATCATTCCATTAATCAGCGCAGTGAATCTTTGGTGGGTGCATCATAACCTCTTATACCAGAAATTTTGAATTTTATCTGGCCCTGGCGCCTTCCTGTTAGACAAGTTCTTGATTACTGCACTGACTTCTTCACAGGTAAGTTCTTGGAAATGCATAGCAGTAAGGTTGTCACAGCGTTCTTCATCTATCCAACTTACACTCATGTCACACTCCATGGGATCAGATAAATGATTTCTCCAAAAATCACTCACTTGCTTTTTTGTCGGGTATAATCCCTTGTAATTGTCTTCCTCTTTTAGCCCCAACGTACAATAAAAGCTCTTTTCAGATCTCTCAAACAGAGCATTATCTCTCTTCCTATTTCTGCTTGCTCTGTACCTAGATAGCCTGCTGGTAAGTACTTATAGTCTCTGTTTCAACGTATCAATACACTGTTGTACTGTCACATTAGGTTCATCGTGCTGGGAATGGGTTCTAGTTTTAACCATAATACATTCCACCAGTTTCACCAGCCTTGTTGATCGTACACCAGCAGCATAACTCATACGGGCAATGTCACATCTGAGTCTGTCGATATCTCTAACCAAGCGCCTCTCCCACTGTGGCATCAATCGACCCCTTCGCAATCCTCGTGTTGGCTGTTCACAGTCTACTCCCAACACTCTTACCACTGTGATTGCAGCACAATATATGACCAAATGGAGATTTATTATATCCTGCGCTTTTTCAACTTCATCTGGCAAAACCTGACGGTTCATAATGTCCAAGATATGCTCCACCCGTCTTGATGTATTGATCTTTGGTATCACTGGCCTTATATTAGTGTTGGTCCCTTCAAATTGGAACATAGCTTCCCTCATTCCATGGTTTAGCGCTTCTTCCAGTCGTTCATCATGGGTTGTTGTCGGAGCATTATCATGGTTTTCCGGGTGATTCTGTGTCTCCGTCTCCATACCTTCCTCTTTGCTCGCTAGTTCTCGCCTTATTTCCATCTTTATTGTCTCGAGGCGCGTCTCCGGAATTAACCCCTTACGTAATATCACACGATACTGATCAGCTATTCTCTGTTCAGTTACAGTAAAACCAGGGAAACTTCGCAGGAATCCTTTGTGCGGCTTTTGCCTGTATCCGGTGACTTCCGTATCAATTTTTGTGACCCGGTAATATATGCGCATTATTGTTTCATTAACGGCCGTTGACCACTTCCTGCGCTGTGTCGTCAGTCCTGCTTTGGTGAGCGCTGGCTGTAATACCTGCGCAGCACCTTCAGCAGGGAAGCTATCAGATGTAGTTTCGCTCCTTCTTCTTCCAGGCTGTCGCTCTTCGGGTAACCCGACCAGAACCCACCTGTACAGCACCTGATCACCACCGGCTTGCACACTGTCACCCCCAGCGGTTCTCACTTCGGCCAGGAGAGCCGCTGTTGACCATTCCATTGGTTCTTCCACCGCCTCTCTAGGTATAGGCCCAGTTGGCTGACCAATTCCATCCTGATAGGCCTTAATCCTAGAATTACTTCCTAGTAGCCCTATCAGGACCCCCATCTCTCATCAGTTTGCCAACCGTCCCGCCGAAGGGGCTGGGTACCCCAACCTTGGGACTAAATCGACTGAACAGGGCTCCCCACATGAAGGTTGAGAGTGGAGTTGGATGTGAGAGGTTATAGCCATCAAATCAGGATATTTAATGTCACATCACATCTCTTGAAACCCTTTATTATTATTATTATTATTATTATTATTATTATTATTATTATTATTATTATTATTATTATAGAATGTATGTTCGTTCTATTGGCTATTCTGATAAGGATTTAAAAGGCTGTATAATGCAGGGTTGCTACATAACGATAATGATAATTTTGTACCATGTGTAACCATCTGTACGATATGCGATTTGATTTTGTACAACAGGATCAATTGTATGATAAGTTCACTGAAGTGCATGTCTATGACTATAAAACAAAAGATTAATTTTTTACGAACTTGAAACATTGCATCAACCATCAACTCCGCTACATTAACACAGAGCGTATTGTTATATGAGTGTTAAATCTTAAACACTGTGTTACGCATTTAGGCCTCGTCAGAACATTGTAAATCATCTCATCTAACACTGTACGCTGCCTAAACCTTACGAGATAAGCTTTAAGAAAATGCTCCCAAACGTTCTACTTGCTAATAACCAAGCACACTATGTTATAACAAATGTATGTTCACTTACAAAACATATAAAACTAGGTAGTTATAAATTAATGTGATATTTTATCTAATTACCTAATATGGAGGATATACTATTTACTATGCAAATGTCCATTCCATTCTAAAGTATGGTATAATATTTTGGGAACAAGCACCAGAAACAAAACAAAATTTTAGTTTACAGAAAAGAAAAATACAAGCAATTACCAACACTATTAAACGTTCTACGTATAAACCATTACTTGAAAAGTTGAAAATACTTCCACTGCCATGCATGTACATTTTTGAAACTTTGAACTTTGAAAAAAAGGATCTACTAGACAAAGGACCACTCCATAGATTTAATTCCATTGTTCATGTTCACAACACTAGACAGGCCAGAAATATCCATCTTCCACAGATAACATCCACTCTTAGCCATAAAAGTACTCACAATGCAGGTATACAGCTATATAATGCGTTATCACTAAACCTTAAAATCATCAATACACTGAACCCATTCAAAACAAAACTCAAACAATTCTTACAACAGAAACTCTACTAGTGTATAAGAATTCCTCAATAGCAATCACTAATGTATGACATACAATCTGTTGCAGTTAATCATTAGAACAAAGGTGAAGAAAGGTGACCCATGATGCAGGAAACGATCTAACAAGATCAAATTACATTGTTTTACCATAAATATAGACCTCGACATAAATTAATAAAATAAAAGTAAAATAATAGAATTCCTACCATAGATATATAATAACCCTGGCCTAAATAAATATTAATATTCTGTAATAGAAAATTATTGTATTTTATGTTAATTTCTACTTAGCCTAAGTTAAATGAATATGGTTAAATGTATAAAAATTATTATAATGTTGTCATTCTTATATGTAAATATTATTGTTATTGTTGTTAGTACTATGAATTGCCATACATCATTGTTATGATCTACATGGTTCAACAAAACATTTTTTTATTATTATTGTTGTTGTTATTATTATTATTAACTTATTATTATTATTATACTATCAATTACTGACACATTAATATTACATCAATGAGAAAAGATTATGCTGAAATATGACCGACATAATGTTCACTAATAATCAGTAGAAATGTGACCAAATATTGCTACATTTCAGATTATCAACAAAAGAGCAACAGAATTTCAGAACATTACTGACAATTTTAGTAGACGACAGACAGATGAAAGTAGATAACCAATATGATTGTTGGATTCCATTTTTTGCAATCACTACACTTTGAATCTTTCCTTTGCGTCAACACAAATTGAATACCTATTTTGTAGCTCAATAATATTGTATAAACAATATTTATTTAAGGATTATATTTCTATCATTGTTTCTCTAAAAATATATGTACTTGACTTTTGATTTTAGATAATCCACTCAATTGTGACTGCAGCATTTCTCAATTTGCTGCTTGGCTGTCTAATTCTAGTCATCTCCCTGAGGCAGACCGTTCAACAGCCATCTGTGCAACACCACCTTCCTTAGAGAATGGTCTCTTAATTCAAGTTCCCCCCTATGACCTATTGTGCGGAGAAGAAGAGAACATAAACTTAGCTCCTCCTGAAGGACCGTTGTCCTTCCAGAAGGACAGCACATCCTCCGAAGAAGCTACTTCAAAAGCTACTCTTTACTCATTCCAATTTGATGGCCAACAAATATTTTTGTCCTGGAGAGTAGATGCCAGTGCAATACCATACTCTTGCAATTCATTAATTGTCTATGAAGAGATTGGTGTACATGAGATACCAGTGGAATCAATACCTTTGCAATGTAATTCTTCCCAAGTGCCAGAACCAACTACTCTCACAGTGTCTTTAGAGAGTGCAGACTTACAGTTGGGTCACAATTATCGTTATTGTCTTTTACTTTTAGAAAGCGGGGTAGAATCAGATGGACTGTCATTGGACTGGGGATGTAGTGATATAATACGTTTGGAAATAACCCAACAAAAGCATACTGTTCATATTGTCAATAATACATCACAAATAGTGGGAATAAACTGTAATGCCACACAAACAGGATCAATGTCGGTTGCAGTGCAAGTATGGAGTCAGACTCCATCTCATATACAGTGCCTTCTTACACTTGAAGTTTCTGTGAGTGATATTCCAATTGCCATGGAACATTTAAATTGCTCCCATCCAAGAGTTACATTCCATGATCTCCCAAAAGGACCCTATCGGGTATGTGCAGGAATGGGAGACAGACTTTTTATGACTGGTACCCAAGCTCACTGTATTTGGGTAAAAGGAAGTGTGAATTCAAGCAAGTTTGGAGGTCTAACAATAGCTTTGGCTGCAACATTTGCAGCTTTTATTTCTTTTCTAGGTTTGTATATAGCTACAAGACGATTGCTCAAACAGCCTAAACTGCTTCCTACTCATCAGTGTTTCCTTGCAGCACCAAAAGATGAACAGCAGCACTCTCGCTATGTTAAGCTTCAAGCTACCACAAGACTGTAATCTAAATTTCCTTCTTTCTTGAAAGATGACTTCATTTGTAATGAAAGACATCAATGTAAATATATTTTAGGAGAGTAAATATGTGATGTAAATATGTTGATTTTATCAGTCTTTTCCGAATAAATATTTCCATTAACAATGGGCATATCTGATTTTAAAGGTTATATAATTAAATATACTTTATAAGTAAGAGTGATTTTTATGAGGTCTTTCTTATAACTTATTAAACACTTCTCCCCAAAGACAAAAAAAACTAACCTTACATTCTTCAAGAGAAACCATTATTAGATAGGTTCTCAGTAAACAATTTACATTCCAAAAATATGTAGCTATAGCAAACTCAAAGAGCCACAAACTGTACTAAAATTACGATCCTGTAATCAAAATATTACACTCTATTTTCACCTTTACATCACTATTTTCTACATGGCTTTGAAACTGTTTTCTCATATATTTATCTTCAGATATTTTAAGGGCTTAATGTAATGATTCTGAAAATTATTAGCCAGAAAAATGTTGTAAATGTAGTGACTCAGGTAAAAATGGCCAATGGATGGTCATAAAAACAAGTGGCCATGGCCATTCAGTTTAAATGGCTGTGGCCACTGACGGCTATGTGGTTGATGGGCAGTGGACACAGTTGGTCATAGGTTGCAGAGCCGTGGCCATGAAAGGCCAAGTGCGACCATTCTTTTCCATGTGTCCACCTTTAGCTGTTTGGCATTAACAGAGGGTCATCCCAATGGCCATGGCCATCAGTTCTCAAATGGTCACAAATGACCGTTTGGAGCTTATGGCCTAGGTCACCGAGCCTCAAAGGCCATGGCCACTGACTGATGGGGCCTAATTTCATGCAAGTACACTGCTCAGAAGGAATTTAATATTGTTAGTAAGAGTTTTGTTAATATTACTTATTAACTCGCTAAGAGGCTATCTAGATAAGGCCATTTATTCAACCTAGATCTTATGCCTACTCACCTAGGCCGACTGTACATTTTTGCATTTTAATATTAATCATTTACTGTTTTCTATCGCAGGTGTCTACAGAGACTCAACAGCATTTCTGTTAATACTTTTTAAATAAAATTTCTTTATTAATTGAAAAATCATTTTTATTGACGGTATAAATGTAGACATATCTGAAGATATAATGAGCCAGATAAGAAGAAATATCTCTCACTGATGAATAACAACAGTGTGACTTCCCTTGTTAACATTGTACTCACTTAACTCAAAATTTAAAAACGTGTATTTATATAACTGTCTGATACAATAATGTCACCAACTTTAAGTCAATATCTCTGACTAAGTGGAGTTTTATGTCAATACCTCTGATAATTGTGTAATCGGGTTAACTCTTTCTGACTCTAAGACAAAATAAAATTAACTCCATAGACATCTCTTTTCCAAAAAATACACTTATTTTAATAATATAACTTCATACCTTCAACAAATGAATTGGAAAGAACTATTGAATGAAGATTACTCAGAATTCAGTTTTCTGTGATTTCATACACTTCTTAAACAATGTTTTTCAAATAACATCTGAAATTATGATTGGTAATAAATTGACTAGAACAAAATGGATTAACCCTTGGATGAATGAGAATTTATTGAGAAGAATTAAACTAAGAAACAAATTCTACAATCAGTGTAAATGTGGGCACTACGATAATGAATTTAGAAATTACTATACTCAATTTAAATATAAGTTAGCTTTAGATATTGAACTAAGAAAATTAAATATATTATTCAAATAAATTTTGACATTGTAGCAATAAACCAGCTGATAATTGGCAGCTTAATAATTCCTTGTTAGGTAATTAAAGTAAAATAATTGATAAATTATAAATGGAATGGAGATAAAAGATGAAATCGAGATTGCTAACACTTTTAACAATTATTTCATAAATGTTGTTAATTCTTACATAACACCTGGAAACTATCATTATCCACTTAATTTAAGAATACAACCTAACTCACTGGTTGATAAATATGAAGAGGGAAGCTTAGCCAAGTATGCAGAATAAAAAATCACTGGTTTTGACAACCTTAATGTTGTTTGTATCAAATGTACTATACATGTTATATCTCATCCATCAGCTGAATTAATCAACAAAAGTTTTGTAAATAGAAAATTTCCTGATTTGAGAAATCAGTTGTACCAATTTTTAAACAAGGAAACCCCGAATTGGTTGATCAATACAGGCCAGTAGCCTTGTTTCAATATTTTCTAAGTTGTTTGAAAAATTAATGAATATAAGATTATTGAGATTTTTAAATGCCATAGTAGCCATTGGCTAAAGATGTTTTAACCTGCTGCCTAATAATAGAAAATCAAGTTCAAATTTAAAAATATTTGTAAGATACATTAAAAATTGGCTCAATCATTTGAATGACTAAATCTTTCTTGTTACCATTTTAAGATAGTATTAACATAGTACCTAATAACCCAAACTATATTCATAACTGATAAGAGTGCCAGTGTTGTGACAATTCTACCAGAGCTGATAAGCTTGAATTGCAGTGGCTGCTCATGTTTATTTGTAGTTTTGAAAAGGAAGACTGAATAGACTATTAATTATTCTGTAAAATTTTATTATATATATTTTTTTTCAACATAACCACCATTATACTTGATGTGACCAAGGCACAACTGAAATAATGCTCATTGAAATTCTAGAAAATACTGCAAATTTAACTCTGCTGTGTCTGTTGCTAATGTTATGCAAAACATGCACTTGCACCCTTACATAGGGGAACATTTTCCTCATCCAGCAATTAATGTAGACTTTTCCATCAACTCCCTCCTCAGGAAAACATCTGTAAAATGAATGCAGAATACATGAGAACTAAACCTTTTTACAATAGAGAAATTAGTTCAAAAAAAGCTTCACTGCTCATAGGAAGGAGTTAAAATCTTAGTTCCATCACTCATTAAGAGCGTTGAAATTTTTTTATTTTCATATTACGACAGTTTTCATTTGAAGAAATAATATCTGTTCTTTTTCTACCAGAGAGTGGGAGGTACAAATGCATGAATACACAGACATAATTTTTTATTCATTTCTCCTGTTATCACCATATTCATTTTTTGATCCTGGATATGCCAATGTCCACTCCTGTAAGTTGACACGCACATAGGGCAGCAATGTTTTTCCCTTTCTAGTAGACTTGCACTCAGGCTCTGAGTTATTTAAATCTTTAATACTCCTAATTTAAGGTATTTTGATTGTCAATATATTGTGAGCATGATATAAATTTTAAATTTGCTGAGTGATGCTAACAGATTACAAGAGATAAATAATACATTTACAATATCAAATCATTAGCTTCTTTTATATGGTTACCCCAATAATTCAACATTTTACCTCAATTTAACATTTCATTTCCAGCCAATCCAAATGGCTATATGAATGTGTGGGAATGTCAATAACAAACATTGTTTTAGGTTTATAGAACAATAACAAACTTAAACATGACAATAAAACATCAAAACAAAGATGAATTTTTACTAATTTTATTATTAAATAAATATTTGAAAATACACATGGGATGATTGTCCAACCAAAAATATTAAATACTATAAATTTTTAAAATAATAGAAACCTCAAGGGTTTTGAGTACAGATTTAATATTGTTAAATATAAATAAGGCATCCTATGGTTGTACATGTTTCTCTGTGCGCATTAAAAAAAAACAATCTGTTAAGTCGGGTTTCACTTGTATAATTCCAGAGGAAGGTTTGCAGAATCTTAATGTTAAAAGTACTCTCCCATATATTAGGATGCATAGCAGTAAGAATGACCATTATAACAAAGACAATATGATATGGGACAAAGTGACCATAAAACATAGATTCTCTAACTCAAAACTGGAATTAGCTCACAAAAACCCCCCACAATAACTAACACAGGAGTTTTTAAATCCACAAATTTAAATACATTTTTAATACTTATATATAATGAAACATGGACACAGGTTTGGCTGACAATAGGAATCAAAATATCATGAGAACAGAAGAGAAGAGAAGACAACAACAACCATGATGTCCAATTCAACTCAAAACATATTTCAATTAATACACAGTAGTTCTTAAGAAAGTACAAATTAAAGCCAAATAGATGGCAAAAGTCAAATATGTGGAGAAAGCTACCAACAAAATGAAAGCTATATGGAATATGGTTAAGGAAACCAACAAGGAAGTCCTTAAAATTATTTGAAAAATGAAAAACAAAACTCCTCGCAGAATTAATGAGTTATTTAAAAATTGCAATCTAAACTCACACATATAACAATTCCTTGAAGGTATTTTCCCAAAAATATTCAAAACTGCTATCATTAAAAAATATATTTCTTGAGTCAAAAATTCATCATCCATTAGATCACCAATGTTGGACTTTTATTACGCGTTATACATACATATACATATACATATACATACACACACACACATGCACTCGCACTCACATACGCACACATCAAGGTTTTCTTAATGTTATCAAGAATATAAAAGATACAAAAACTATACAGCAATATTAGAAAATAATTATATCTTCAACTTCTACTTCAACTAAGTTAAATTAATATTGTTAAATGTATTTAATATTACAACGTTGTTATTTTTATACATAGACTGTATTTTTATTGTAATTATCATTAGTATTCTGACTCGCCATACATCATTATAATGATCTGCATGGTACAATAAATTATAATTATTTTAATTATTATAAAAGATTCTTATGTACAAGCAATTTATTTGTAGACTATACCAATGATTTGATAATGCATGTTTTCTTCATCAGGGGCTTAGTTACCATTAAGCAACATTACTAAATAAATTGTACCCACTTCATATGATAACACATATTTCACATAGCAAACATCTTAAACCACCACTATATTACCAGAAAACTTATTCCTTTGCAAGATCTATTTCTAGATAGACAATTGCTAACTTCCTATACCTTTTTAGCAAATTATCATGGTGATATGGCATCTTCAGAAAAAACTTCATACATGTTTCAGTACATCTTTAATACGAGTTACAAACTGATCTCCCTTAAAATCTTTCTCCGTATACAGTATTGAAACAGTTGCTCCTTCATCTTCTAACCTAAATGCAGTCATTGATACAGCTCTTAAGCCTCTACCACACAGGACGCGGTCTGACGCGGCGGGCAGCGATCGCGCGGTCTGTCGCGACGATCGGCGATATGACTACGACACACACAGCGCGATATCTGAGTGAGCAATCCAGTGTTGGGATAGCTTTCCGCAGAGCAGGTTCGCAGTAGTGTTTTGCACAAGTTACAGTGTTTTGCAGGTTTTTCTCGGAAAATGAGTAGTTCTAACGAGGAGCAACACATACTTCTTTTAGCACTACAGTGTACCAGAAAAAAAGGAGACGAGGTTCACCCGATTAATGAAAAAGTAGGACATAAATTCAATAGGTATTGTTTATAATACTTTTTAAGGTACCTAATAATAAATGATAACCTAATAAAATTGTGAAACCTGAAATAATATTGTGAAACAGAAACCATTCGTACTTACTAGTAATGTTTAGCTCTTCTGCAAGAACAATCTGTTTCTGCCTTTTTCACCAAATTTTTGTACAACTGGTGAGAAGTGTCGTACAAATACGCGTACTTCCTCACTTTGTCTTTCAAAAGTTTCGTTTCTTCACCCATCTTGAACAAACCTCTCAACGAACTGATGTAAACCGCCTGGATCGCGGGATAATTTTGTGAATTTGCACAGCTGTACCGCCTGCTGCCGCGGTCAAGGTCGGGTCGCTGCGACAGAACGCCTTCTATGTGACGGGGACGATGCAATGTTTCGTCATACAAACGTATCGCCGGATCGCGGCGGGCAGCGATCGCTGTCCGCAGCGTCAGACCGCATCCTGTGTGTCAGAGGTTTTAATTCAATAATTTTCATTCACATACAACTATTAACAAGTTATGACGAATCTAGAATTATTATTAAAACTTACCCCCAGATAATCTGTCAATTCTCACACAAAAAATCAGTTTCCTTCACGTAAAGAACAAATTTCTTAGAAGTTTCTTAGAAAACATTAGAAACTAGTGTTCTAGAACTAACTTTGTACGGATGGATTCAAATACACTTTTTGGATGCGAATACTTCATTTCAAGAGAAAAGATGTATTCCACTTCTTACATACAACATGCCACAAGATGTGAACAACTCACAATGCAATACAATACGATAATTATTTCATTTTGATCATCAAAAATGATCATTATTTCGTGAAATTTATAAATTCATGAATATTTCACGAGAAAACATTTTAATTTTATAAATATCCACAAATAATAAGTAGGATATTTGAGTATCAGATTTTCGGCTCAAGTGTCCGTGAACGGCCATAAACTGACCGCGGCACAAACTTCACGCTGGTTTGGCCGCGGTCATACTTGGCCATTGGACCCCCAATCACCCTCGGCCATCCATCTTTCAATGGCCAGCCACTGACGGTCACACAGATTTCAAAGGCCATCCAATAGTCGTGTTTACTCGATGAAAAGGTATATCACTAACACAATTTCACAGTTTTCTTAACAAGAGGAGATAGCAATGCAATTCATTAAAAATAGTGACCGACCGAAGTTTCGGTTACGGCTAAAAAACTAGTTTCGGCTAAAAGTCACCCGAAACTTTTACTCGGCCGAAACTTGCGTACGTGAACTGTAAGATTGTTCGACTTGTATAAAGTTTAAAGAGTTTGCAATATTTAAATATTGTTTCTTGACTTTGTTATATTGACATAGTTTTTATCGTTGATTATTTAATTTTGTATTACTTGTCCAAAGAATATCAGAAGAATAGAACTGTAGTGTTAAGATTGCAATTGTAATATATAAAGACTAGTGAACAAATCCTAGTCTAATTTTCAATAAAGTTCAGTACTATAAGTTTGAGATATAATAGACTTTAGATATATAATAGATATATAATATAATATATACTTTAGTTATATAATAACTTTAGATATAATAGACTTTAGAAATATTAGCTGTTGACGAGTCCTTAAAGCCCCACAATAATAATAATAATAATAGATCTCAATAAAAATTTTGGCCAGTTAAATTGTAAGAAACACAAAGTAAGAAAGTTATGTTGTAGAAGTTTCCTTGTAACTTTAGGAAAAACACAAGATTTAACGAAATGATGTTATTTTTAACGTGTCTATAATCAAAGTCATTTTACTTTGCCTCGAGAAATTCAACTTAAGAAAAAAAATGAATGGAAACGCACTGTGTTTATTAGTTTATTGCATATTAGTCTCAGTAAATTATTTTATTGTCTTCAACGTGGTCATACGCATTTTGTAACAGCTCTCTTGACAATACATTATTTATATATTTATTTATTGTCAGTCTAACTAGCTTGATGTTGGTAAGAACCTTTACTCAATGTAGCCAACGCTCTTACTTTGCTATAGTCCATAAGAGAATGATAAGGGTACCTCACATTCTGTTGGCAAGACATTCGAACTTGAATCCATTGCCAACCTCGGACACCAATTCAACTCACTTGCTCCTGTGGCGCTGTTCTGTACTTTCTGCATCGAGCGTAAGGAACGAATGTGTGTTTGTTGTGGTATTAACTTGTATTTCTTTACAGCAAATAGTCGCTTTTATGACTACAATTAATATTTATTTGGATATTACTTAAATTCCTTAAGGTATCATATATCTTCTCCACTTGCAGGCACTCCGAAGAAAAAATGTGTGTACAATGTTTCGTGAGATTTATAAATTTGGTATAACTAATGTTCCGTTACAAAACGTTTTTCAAGTTGTTCTGATTTCATTAGTTTTGATTGCAACTAATGTTGCGTCACAAAACTTGCAAAAATATTATGCTGATCTTTGGAAGGACCAAAATTTGTTTTAGACAGTTCACAAAAACTTGGTAAAATTTCGAGGCAAGTAATTACTACATACATTTTTTTCTTTTGTACACTTACAGCTAACTTACACGATCTGTCAATATACATAAAAGACATTTCAAAAAAAAAATATAAAAATTCAATAATTACCTAGTGCTAAACATCTAAACATACAACAAACAATATATGTCATCACAAATGGATGGTGCATACAAATCATACTGATCTCAATGGACCCGCGTAAGTGACGCCACAGTGCTAACAACCCGTATACATAATAAATTATAATAATGCAATTTTACTCTTAGTTTTAAAACTTACATTAATAAATAATTGAACAAAAGAAATATATTACCTAGTTGCTATCTTACTGGCCTTATTTATGATACCAGCATAGCCTCTATTAAACTTTTCTGTATCTGCATTATAATTCTTAGAAATGTGAATCATTTCTTTGACTTTTCTTTTTCTTTTGTCATTTTCATGATCAAGGATGGCGACTCCATGAAAATTAAACACATTTTATGTTCTAAGCTATGTTTAGCTAAAGCACTCAGCACTATTATTTTTTATTTCATTTTATTTCGGTTCATCATCTTATTTAAATGTAGTGATGTCTGACCAACATACACACAGTTACAATCTTGACAAGGAACCATGTATACAACAGTATTTTGCAGTTCTTTAGGAATCTTGTCTTTTACCTTTGAAAATAATCATTTCCCAAGCGTTCTATGGTTTTTATAAGTCAAATTTATGTCATTCTTTGAGAGCACCTTGGCATTGGCCATTCGAGAGTCAGTCTGAGTTTGGCATGGGAAGTGCAGATCGGTGTCTGCGAGATCCCAGTTGCGCCCGGTTATGCTCGGCAAAAATTATCTGCAAAATTCAATGGGCAAAGCCAGACTGCTATACTTCAGTATCTTGTCGATACAGAATAAAATCACAAACTCGTTAAAGGAAAATTAGGACAAAGTCAGTGACGCATTTGTTACAGCAAAAGTCCACCGCGTTAGATTTTTAACGAGTTTGTAAAGTGATAGAAAAAAATTTGGGTAAAGAGATCGCACTTGTAAAGTATGCATATATTAATTTACTAGCTGAGTACCCGCAGCTTTGCTCGCGTGAATTTTGTAATATGTCTCCAATTTTTATTTTTTCTCATATCTTCATGGTATCCACTGATAATATTATCCATTAATGTTGGAGGTTTGATAGTATTGGTGTGTACCCTCAATCCCTTATTTTCACTGATGTTATTAAAAACAGAATTTAGAAAACATTTATATCACACCCTTAAGGGTGAACTTTTTAAAAATTCTTTCTCAGCGAACATTTGGGAATTTTTTTGTCACGCTCTTCCCAAACCCCATCTCTAGGAGCGTCGTGTTTTTTTATTTGGTCTGAAGGGTACATAGTCATTGGAAATACAATTATTCGTCCCAGAATACACAATAACAATGGACTCGACCCTAATATCGGCCTTTTTACGTAACGCCCTTCCCAACTCCCAGCTCTTAAGGATACCGTGCTTCCATATGTCAACTCGAACTTAACGGCATCGATAGTTTAAACATCTCAAATCTGTTCGATGCATTTTTAACTTAATTTTAATTTCAATATTAGTTTTCAATGATTTTTATCCATAAGCCCATTTTCACCCCCCCCCCCCCACCACCACCACCACCAACGGGTGCAAGTAAGGTGGATTTTCAGAAAATCCGTTCTTAGCGGATATCTACTCCCTAAAAGGAATATACCTGCCAAATTTCAAGTTTATAGACTTCGTAGTTCCTGAGATTTTGTGTTTAGCCAGTCAGTCAGCGAGTGGTATTTCTCTTTTATATATAAAGATTTGTAAAATATCCTTACTTGTTAATGGTTTATTAAAAAAGTTGTAAAAAAATATAATTTCCGGGTCCCTGGAATGGATAGTTACGGACTGGAATGGCCTTGGGGTAACATCTTCGCTTCCACGGGAGAGGTAATTTTATCCGACCGGAAGGGAGCGAATAAGCATTATCGAGGGCGATTGAACTTCATACATGGACGCCGTGGAGGTTACCAATAATCTTATTTCTGAAAAACTGGATAACCTTTAGTTACTTTTTACATCAATTAGGTGCCCAATTTTTTTAAAAAAATATATCACTGTACATTACCTTGAAAATAAATACAAAATTACTCTCAAATCAGAAATGAGAAAAACACTGCTTAAAGCTTATGAAATTATTTTTGTGATAATAAAGTCATACGAGGTGTCAATTTGGATGGAAAAAATATTAACTGATAAGTACTTGAAGTTTTGATATTGTCGTGTTGGGAATAATCCTTTTCTTGATTATTTTTCAATAAATGTTTTCTTCAATTTCTTCCATTTTCAGTCAACTCGCCAACGAAACACAAGCTTAGTTTGTGATATTTTGCGTGGCAGTATCTGGTGTTTTGTTAACAAACCGTGTCACTGCCCCCTACGTCATCAACTTTCGTAAGCATTTCATCGTTAATTCTTGCGAAAATGGTAATGTCGAACGGTTTGCAGCCGAGCCACCTTACCCGGTGGATAACTCGGTAAAAACGGCCATTGGTGGCCACTCGAAATTAATGGCCGTTTGAAATGTCAGCCGTCATTTCTCGCTCATGTCCCACCTAACCTATCCTTTTCCGCGATTCTTCGTCTTCTTAAGGAATATAATTTAGCGAGATGACAGTACGAACCTGTTTTTGGTATTTCACCTCCGCCCCACCCCTCGGTTGTATGAGTGTTCTTACGTTCGCGCCCCTAAACGATTCTTACGTCTGCGCCCTTTTGGGAGTCCTTCAGTCTTTGATGTCTAAGGATACCTTTACTTCATGGAAAGTTAGTTGTCGGACCTCTATAAAGTGTACAGAATCGATGTTGTTTTGAACACCAACAGATTTGGGTGATCTTCAGGAAATTCTTGACTGCAGTGACATGATGGTATTCTGCAAACCAGTTGGAAACAGTCTTCTACGATGGCGCTTTATTGTTAAAAGTGATTCTATGCATTGTTGTTGAGTAAGACCTTTACTAAAATCGTAAAAAGTAACCCGATGATGACCTTCACGTGAAATTTCCATATAACAAGCATTAACTTTTTCCAGCGTTCAGTTTAAACTACTCGACTTGGTCGATTTCTTAGTGGTCAATGTTTCAACAAAAGTGTCAAATTTTACGGTAACGTCACATCTCAATGCCCATTGGTGCCATCTAAATATCTCTTGCAGTCTTCAAATTCAAGAAAATGAAAACATTAATTTTTCTTATAATAAAGATTTTTAAGTTATCTTATTATAATGATGTGCATGTTATCATTGAAAAAACGTTGGTGCATTAATTGAAATTAACTCTTAATTTGGGTGATTATGATTGACAATCACAAGATCAAGGAATTATTTTTCCATTTGGGAATAGACAAAAGATGAAGTTGGGGGCAAAAATCAGAAGGGGGGAAATTCTCTGGCACCCCCACCCCTTAAATCAAAACTTTTGTAAAAACTTAAAATGGCTACTTTTATATTAATATTATCAGGAGATGAATCATTATAATTACCAAAAACCACAAAATTGGTCTTCAACACATTTATAGAGAGTTTTCTTGTACATCCAGCAGTAGATATTATTAAGTATGTGATTCATCTTCAGAAATATCTTTCCACAAACTCCCAGTGCACATGACAGCAGTGTTTAGGAAATATTTTCTGGGATAAGCAGCTAGTCAATAATGTAGATTATAAACAGCAAATAGTCAATTATAGTTCCTTGCACCGATAGATTTAAAAATACATGAAATAAGATGTTTATTTCGGGTCATTATCTAACAGTGAGCATTTGTTTATTACAGCTTTAATAATAAATAATGCTTCAATACTTATGAACAATTATACAGCCTTTTTGTATATATTTAAGCAGAATAAATTCATTTATATCATATAATTGAAAACGTTTCTTATTCAGCAGAAAAACATTTGTAAAGACAACATTCCGGTCCTTTCCACTCTATCTCACTATTCATTTTATTTCATTCACTCTTTTCTCATCCACTCCAGCTACTCTCCACCTTCTCATGCTGGAAACCAAAGAAACATCCCCTGAATCAACATAAATATATCTATTTTTTAATAAATAATTTTTGGCACTATAGCAAATTTACAGGGTTTATAACCTGACCTATTAAAAATCTGTATCATCTAAATTTAACTTTCAAATAATATCTCTAAATTTGTAATATTGTTGGAAATAAGAAAAATGATATTTTTCTATTTAAATGTTCAATGATCTTAAGTTAAAAAGTTGTTTTACTCATTACTAAATTAAATATCATCTTTGTGTAAATTTGAATATTCCACTCAATAGGGCCACCAAAACTTTGTTAGTAACACATATGAGTCACCATAACAGAAAAGGGAACAGTAACAATTTTTACAATGTGTTCTGAAGTTGAATCATTCTACTAAAAATTACTTTAGTCTTCAGGTTGATTTAACCCTAGAAGGGCTATTTGGGGTATACTTTTATCCCCCAGCACTGACATTTTTGGATGTACCCCAACTATGATATTTTTAAAATAAATGATTCTTCAGTCTCTGATAAATATCTGAAATCAGCATAAACAAAAAGAGTAACATGTATGTGTAATGATTTCAACTTGAAAAATATACCTCATTGGCCATTTAAATGAAATGACAAGAATTATAAACGATGGTGAAATACATTGTGTAGGGACACATTCTGTTACAAACAAAACCTTTGTAAAGCAACAACAATATTATTGTTTATAATTATTTATATTTTTATGAATTGTTTATGTATATATCATGTGTTCTATTATTGTTAATTCAAAGTGTGCGCCTATATAGCGATATTAATCGATTTCAGCAACAAGTACATCGATTATATCGATACATACAAACAGTACGTGACCAATGGTCCAGTATATCGATATGAACAAACATTGCGTAACCACTGGTTATCGTATATCGATTCCTGTGAAACATTGTGTAACCACTGGTTATCATATATCGATTCGTGTGTGAAACATTCTGTAACCAAAGCCAAATGAACTAGCTTCATGTAGAAAGTCTATGACATGCACTTTCTGAACATGTCTTCAATATAGAAAGTCTCAGAGCTTCCTATATAAGATGCTGCCTACAAGCATTCGCACTCTATGCATCTTTGCAGTTATACTAGACTGTCGTGCTGAGGCGTCACTCTGCGACCTAGTTTTCATAATGATCCTCCAAATAGGACATTAACCGTGGATTCTACTCCACAACTCTATGTATTACTTCGGCTCTACGTTCGACAGACTACTGCTATGAGAGTAGCAATAGTCAGCGCTACGTCATGCACCTGCTTCGTGATGAAGCAGTTCGTCGCTTCACGTCGTGATTCCCGTTCGCAGGGAAGAGTGTAATTTACAGTGTCATATCATTGCTATATGCAATAAATGGATTTTTTGGAACATGATTCTTGTTCCAACGAACAGAATCATTTCAATGTTATGTCACTGCTGCGTGCAACGAGCTACAAACAATATTGAGTCCAAATACTCATGCATATCTAAGTTTCAGTAACCTGTCCACTATCGTGACCATCATGCACCTGCTGGAACTGAGTACGAGCAGCATTCAACCTTGCGGCCACAAGCGGTCGCTATCTACTCATCAAGAGAACAAGTTTTAAGTATTTCCTCGCATCCACGAGAACATTTATATTGTATAATTTGAAACTTCAACTCTAAAATTCTATTTTGCTAATGTCTCCACTACTGTGTAGGGGGATCTTCATTCAAGTGTTATTTCAACCCTTTCTATGAAAGGGGCAGTAATCCTGCTTAACATAGGGTATTTCATGGGGGGATTTCTCCGAAAACTCGGAGAAAAGCAGTAATTTTCGTACTAACTCAGTGAGTAAGTACTTCAATTTTGTGTATTGCCATAATTAGTAATTCTGTTTAAACTTCAATGAAAAGGCAGCCTCTTTGAGGTAATGTTACTTCATGGTTATTGTACTTCGCTGATATATCACGAAGTAACCAGCTGCTCACAACAGCTGGTCTCAAACATTGTAATCTCTCCATTCAAATTTAATTCTGTATTTGTAATTTAAATATTCTATGTGTAAAATAAATGTGACTTGTATTTCTCATGAAGACAATCTCGTAAAGAACTCATTCTTTCCTTTGACCTTAAACGAGCTAGTTGCACAAAACACTAGCGCCCCAATATGTACTCCTTTGTTGTTATTCATTTGGTTATCTGTTGATAACACATTCCTACATATTACAGAAACTTCTCGCATATATGTAAGAGCATTTCTACAGATTCATTATACATGCTTGATACGTATTGATGAGTCTCCCCCATAAGCCGACGACTACGACGAGGCGCCATTGGTTTCCACGATGACATCACTCTTTATACAAGAGAGTCAACGTACAACGTCAAAGAATTCTAACATTATTTATAATGCGTGCCGCGTGCAAACTGAAACCTTCGCTTATCTCTAAATAAACGAATCTCAACACAGTGTTATGCCCCTACCCGTGGCAACGAACTTGGATTACTTATTACTTCTGTCTATGCATTAGCTGAGAACAGGTCGCTCACCGCACGATCTCCTCAAACGTGAACGCAACTCACTTCTGTCTATGCAACGGCTGCGAACAGAACGCTACATCTTCGCTCGATTACTTGAGACATCTATCTATGCACTAGCAGCGAACAGACCGCTCGTAAAATCGCAAGATTACTTACTACTCACTTCAGGCTACGCATCGAATGAACAGGTCGCTCACCGCACGACCTCCACAAACGCGAATGCAACTGACTTCTGTCTATTAATCGGCCGCGAACAGAAACGCTACGCCTTCGCCCGATTAATTCAAACCAGAAACCTGATTACAAATTCATGCTTCTACCAACGGACCGGCTCGTCATATCACCGCCCGGCCTCTTCAAGCAAGAATTACTTGATATTTCAACACCAAACACGGTTCTACGAAATATCTCTACGCTGACGAAGCCTATTCTACCGCCCCAAGAACCAGTACGACGTCTCCGACCACCGACTCGCCAGAAATCTGTCGTGAGTTATACGCACTGAACTTTCTACGCCTGGTCCCGCCGTCTGGTGTCGTTCTTTGTCGTATGTTACGACGGTATGAATAAATCTTGTTCTAATTGAACTCTTTTAAAACATTTTATTTTTGGAGAGGAGGAAATCTTACTGTGAAGCAAGCCTACATGCTGAGGCTTGCGAAGCAAATCTAGAGATCCTCCCCGACAATTGCATCTAATGGAGAAAACTTATTTTTTTTAAATGACCAACTTTTAAATCATAAAAGTGATGGAAGTTTTACATTGATTTGTAGTAAATTTTCCTTAGCATTTTTTACATCACTTAATATTTTATCTATACGTCACTGAACATTTGAGAAAGCTATTTAACTGTTTCTAAACTGAGAAGCATAAATCATAAAACTATTGTGCTCGGCAGCCATGTTTGTACATGCATTTCAGACAAGTCAAGTGAGTTCCTTAATATTGTTTGTATTATATTATTAACCAATAGATAGAAATTAAATCATATTTATTCTTTGATATTATTCATATTGTTGTGTTTTTTAAAAATCAGAATAATTATAAAGAAAATAATTATATATCTCAGTGACTTGACTAACTTGAGAGTGCTGGTTCCACCTTAAAGAGTATTTTGTGAAAGAGGAAAAAAAGGTTAACTCAAAAAGAACAATATCTTTCATTTTAAATTTTGTTTTCTTTTTTTCGGGGTAGACCCACCTAGAGCTCCGCATACATATTTTCTACCTAATTTTTGTTGTAATTCACGGAACCTGGCATTATCATAAAACATCTTGGTTGATAAGAAGATAATTCATTGGAGATAAGCTTTATGTCATTTGAAGAAAGGGTCCTTTTCAGTTCCTGTGTGTCATGTAGAGGCAGTAGAAACTTGAAAGAACCTATACTCAACTGTGTTCTCAACAAAAGCTTTATTAGATAGTGATTCTCTTCACTTTTTTACTGTTTTCCATTTTTTCAGATATTTTGTACCATTTCTCTTAAAACCTTTACAGCTATAATAATTTTATTTAATACTTATCAAGTTTATTTTAAAAAATGAAAGTAAAAACCCCATTTACTTAGTTTTGGGGAAGTATACATTTCAAGGATACTTTCACATAATTATAATATTTTGAAATACAAATGTATGGACTCACTCATTATAACTAGAACCAAGTCAATTAATCTTCCAAAGTCTTTCATTAAGAAAGAATTAATACTAACTAGGGAAAATAATAGGTTTTGATTTAACTGATTAGAGATGCAACATAATTGGGATAAAGTTATTAAATTGTCAGTAGAGAAATGCAGAGAGATAAATATTAGTATTGTTAAAGAAATTCTTTTGACCAACAACTATGCTCTTGGATTTATTAATAAAAACAAACAAGAGGACATGTAATATATAAAAAGAATACTGGAGAATCGAAATAAAATATCAGAATAAAAAAATTAATGCAATATTTCCAAGCAACCTACATGTTTCAGGCAGGCAAGCTTTGCAAATTATTTGGGAAAGGAAAAATAGAAACAGGGTAAAAACATAAGAAAATATTGGGTGGTGTTATAACAAAAGAGTAAGATAAAAGGTAAAAATTAAATAAAAAATGTGTGTTAAGATTACAATTAATGATCTTAGAAAGAATGTTAACAAGAATGATAAAAGTAGTGTAATACTTTATCATTGTATTAATGAAGATCAGAAAATGAAATGGGAGGATATTGAGATTATGGATAAAGAAGAAAAAAATATAGATGTCAAAGATCTATATAGAAAGTACTCAAAATTCTATGAATTTGCACATTAATATGGAGTCATTATCAAAATGTATGTGATGTGACCTCTATTTCATACAGTTTATTACTCTTTTTGTCATTTAATTATGTATTAATGTAGTGAATTTCTATTAGCCTGCTGAAGACTTTCAGATTAAGATGATTTTGAACAGACCACTCAAGTGTTTTCCCATCCTGGCCCGGGTTTTTCTCCGTTTTTCCTTCGGGTAGAGGCGGATTTATTATGCAGGTTTTCTAGGCTTTGTCTAGGGGCATGTTTATTGTAATATTAATCGTGAATTTAGTGGGTTTTTTCAACTCTTATGATTTTTAAACACTATACTCAGAATAATCTATAATTCGATAATAACTTGTACATGTATTTTTTTTGCGTAAAATTACAAACATATTGACATTCTATTAGTATTATAACTCGCAGCTAACTTTTTATCTTATCTAGGAACTTATGCTAAATTTTTTTGAATCCGCCTCTGCCTTAGGTCCCTTGCTTGCTTCCGGAGAGTAAATTAGTTTATTGTCCTCCACGTGGTCATACGCAGTTTGTACTGTTTTTTGACAATAAATTTATTATTATTATTTATTACTATCCTGCAGTTTCAAAGCTTCTTTTTCATATGATATCATTTACAGCATCTACAAAGATGAGGTTTCAACAACCATAAACAGGATAATTCGATTGATTTTGGTTAAGCTTCGGATACTAACACAAGGGTAAACTTTGAGAATGTATCTTGTCATTTGAGAGAGATAGGCGTAAGCAAAAGGAGAGATATATAATTCAACTTTGTACTCTGATAATTTCATCAAACATTATTTAGTATTTTGACGAACATATTGTACTACCACTGTCATAATACAGTAAAAAATATTGATTCAGATTTATAAAAAAATGAGGTTATTAGACAAATCGTGACAACACATGCGTCAAATACATAACAAGTTTTGCAACAATATTAGTTATCTTATTCGTCATTACTTTCACGTTATTGAACAATATCAAAGAATTCCTGTCATTCAGAATTGTACGAGTATTGGGTATATATGCAAACGAATACGAACATTATCATACGCTTCAACACAGTACTGTAAGATTCTCGACTATCCTCCGCCAACTAGTGATAAAAGAGCATCGGACCGCGTTCCCAGTCGCTGAGCAGTTTTGTTCCACCAGCAAATTCCGAAGAGTTCGGAACGGTTCGGAATTCTCTCGGGATTTCCTCAGTGCGCATGCGCGGAATTCTCGAAGGTTCCGCACCGTCAGCGTACCGTTCAGGATCGTTTGCTGCTGGAACGCTTTTTGCACGCCATAGTTTAAAGTTCGTCCGTTGGATGTCGCATGAACTTGACAGCAGGTCCATCTCGCGAGGAAAAAATTAAACGACACAATGTCCCCTCGACATGGCGCTTTTTCAAGTTTTCCAAACAAAAACAACACAAAAATTATTTTAAATTTGAATTATGTATATTTAAAAGTATTTAAAAAAGTTAATACGAACAATTACCAACACTATCAAACTTTCTTCATAAAAACCATTATTTGAAAAGATGAAAATACTTCCACTGCCATGCATGTACATTTCTGAAACTTTGAACTTTGAAAAAAAGGATCTACTAGACAAAGGACCACTCTATAGATTTAATTCCATTGTTCATGTTCACAACACTAGACAGGCCAGAAATATCCATCATCCACAGATAACATCCACTCTTAGCCAAAAAAGTACTCACAATGCAGGTATACAGCTATATAATGTGTTATCACTAAACCTTAAAATCATCAATACACTGAACCCATTCAAAACAAAACTCAAACAATTCTTACAACAGAAACTCTACTAGTGTATAAGAATTCCTCAATAGCAATCACTAATGTATGACATACAATCTGTTGCAGTTAATCATTAGAACAAAGGTGAAGAAAGGTGACCCATGATGCAGGAAACGATCTAACAAGATCAAATTACATTGTTTTACCATAAATATAGACCTCGATATAAATTAATAAAATAAAAGTAAAATAATAGAATTCCTACCATAGATATATAATAACCCTGGCCTAAATAAATATTAATATTCTGTAATAGAAAATTATTGTATTTTATGTTAATTTCTACTTAGCCTAAGTTAAATGTATAAAAATTATTATAATGTTGTCATTCTTATATGTAAATATTATTGTTATTGTTGTTAGTACTATGACTTGCCATACATCATTGTTATGATCTATGTGGTTCAACAAAATATGTTGTTATTATTATTATTATTATTATTATAACAGATGGCAAGCAACGAAAAGTATTAAATCACAAATAGAAATTAATCAAAGAAATGAACTTAATTTAATGAAAGTAGAAATGAAATATACATAATTAAATAAATACAAATATCATAAAATAAAATATACAGAAAGTTTATTAAAAACACAGCTAGGTCTTCATAAACTACAAGATTTCAGTCACTGATCGGAAAGAATAAACAGGAAAAATCAGGGTCATAATATAACAGGAGAGGTTGAAAATAGTCCGAAAGTCGAAAGAATAATTTAATTAAAATCGCAAGGTCGAACAAAACAGGTAGCACAATAGAGAAGTTTATACGGCGGCGCCAAACAATCGAGTGATACTCGCTTCCTTCCTGCTTATTTCCCCCACCGCCTACGAACCTCGCGGGCGACCGACCGTAACCACAGTTCCGAACTTAAAATCCCTACAGAAATCCAGAACGGTTCGGAATTCCTCGCTGGCGACTGCTGAAACAGCGAACTGGGACTAAAAGTTCGGAATTGTCACTGCTGGATCAGCGCACAATTGGGATTTCGCTTCTGCGCGGGACAGTTCAGAACCGTCCGGGATTGTTGCTGGAACAAACCTGCAGTCTTTCGTTAGAAGGACCAAATCACAGACTATGGACCAGACAGACTACTTATAAAATTGAAGGTTGGATACCAAACTTATACTAAATAAATAAATTGTGACTTACGACCTTTGATAGACGATGAACATATTTTTAATTGTTTACACCCAATGACGACTCAAAACACAAGTTGGAATGTTGTTCCTACACCACAAAAATATATACGTGATTTTTAAAAATCATGACATAATTCATTTATCTATCTTGATTATATCATGGACATATAAATAAGAACAAAATTCTAGTAAAAAAAAATTATGTAAAACACAATTTTAGCAAATTAATACAAAAATTATAACCCAACAAAAATTAATTTTTATAGCTCCAATCAAATAAAAGTAAGTTTTTAACTTAACAGGCCTATTTTTTATCCCATTCTTGTCATTTAAGGTACACAGTAATAAGAAAAAATATATAAAGTTTACTAAAATTTTAGGAACAAATCACATGAAAACACTGAAGGTTATAAGAAAATTCTGCAGTATGTTACTTCAAAACTTAAAAAGATTGAAAATATAGAACACAAGAATATTCAAAAATAAGTTGAAAAATAATTATATAACGTGAATCAATTAATATTCAAGAAAAGGACAAAGAAACCACAGATTATATTAGGTAATCTATGAAAGAAACACCCCACAGTAATTTAATTTTATTATGGCTGCCTTCTTTATTTTTTATTAAGTTATAAAACTTCTTTATTATTTTTATTTGTACAAAGTATTTGAGAACATTTTTCTCTTAAAAAGTTGCAAAAATAAAATTTGATTCCATGTTTTATACTAAATAACACTGAGTACATTTATTTTATTTTCATGTTACGATACACAAGGTTAACATTAAAATTACACGTATCCAAAAATGTCTTCAAGTTCTTCACTTCTTGGAATGATACATCCCAAACAAGCAAATTTCCTAATTGTCGAATACAAGGACTGTGTTCTAAAATTAAGTTAACTGATCGCATTGTCAAAGCCAAAGATTTATTCTTCAAGTTCAAAAATGGAAGAGCAATTAATACATATTCCAACTTGTCAGTTTTAAATGTCTTCCATAGGCTTTTTAACCAATTATCTGTCAAGGTTGGACTGTTACAAATAAGTCTGAAATCACTAAGCTGACAAGTTTTATTGAGGATGTACTGAAAGACAGAGTAGCTTAATTCAGAAACATCAGTTTCAGAGAAACCAATCCGTAAGTAGAGAGTTTCCAAGAATTCAAAAGCGTGGGGGTGGTTTAATTTTTCCAAATCCTCATCCCAAACCATAACATAACAAGTAAACCATAACTTGTGCAAATTTGGACAAAATTCACCAAGAACAGAAAAATATTGTGAATAGAAGGTAGGACAACACAAAGTTAAAGAATACAGTTGGTGACCTGACATTTTAAAGAATTCAGTGGTGCCAGCACCCAGAGGAGGATAAGTTTCAAAATAAATTAATTCAAGTACACGCAGTTTCTTAAATGTTTGTAATAAAGGCAAGTTGTGGTCAGTAACTCGAACTTTCAGGTTCATTAGATCGGGACAAAGAGCATCAGTTGCTTCTACGAACTTGTTGTCACAAACCAAATGGTTTATCAGACCATGGGCTCCTAAATTGTTGATGTGTGTAAGCTTCAAACTTTGTACAGCTCCTTTATTGTTCTGCTTGGTAAATTTGCAAAATAAATGTTTCAAAACCTGTCCAGTCTCTTTGTAACCTAAAATACGAAGATTATTCAAATTCTCAATAACTGGAGTGACACCTTCTGTAGTTACTGAGCACTCAAATACAAAAAGTTCCTCCAACAATGGGCAACCAAATCCATTTAAAGGAAGTAAATGCTCTAATCCATAGTCGGTGACCAAGTTGTTTTTGGAGATATCAAGTACACGTAGCTCCCTAATATAGAATCCAATTCCTTGAAGTACACTATCAGTACATATAGGTAGAGTAGTTAGTAGTACATGAGTCCGAAGAACTAATTTTTTCACTTCAGAGAGCTTAGGCAACCATAACATAAGAGTATTTTCAAATTCTTTTAAATGGTTGTCACGTCGAGGTCCAATTCCAACTAAATCAGACAGATCAAGGCAAGTTAATTTGGCATTTAAAAAAACTGACAACAGATCACATATTCTGCAATAGCCACGCCGCCTTCTGTCAATATAAAATTTTAATATTTTTACCACAACACTATTGGCCACAGTCCGAGGGATAAGTGGTATAAGTCCCAAAAATTGTCCACTGCCTTGTTTATCTACCCAAAATTCTTCCCATGACCTAGAAAAATATTCTGCAAATTCATTTTCACACAATTCATACAAAGAAGAAACTTCATGACGACTTGGCATAGTGGTTGGTAAAGAAAATTATTACAGAAAGGATTATAGGACAATGAGTCTAACAAGTTTTGTTATTCTTCCATAACACAGTTATCACTTACAAGAAAATTAAAATTAACTCAGAACAAACTAGGGCAATTCTCAACGCAGGAAGTAAGAAACAAAACGTGCGACTGGCAGAGCTTACAAATACAACTTGATTTACGTATTTAATTTAAATGAGATGCAAAAATAATGATATTCCCTCAAAAAGAATACCTCAATCTACGTCTACACAAGAACATCACGTGCACGTTGCGAAGACTGCTGTCATTTTACTAATTTAATGGACCAAGTGCATAATAAAGTCTGTCAGCTTAAAATGGGTGTCATCTTCTATACATTCACGTTGTCTCACAAATTGCAACTCGAACTTGTTCATACTGAGTTTGGTTACGTTTCCAGGAATTCGTAAGCGAAAAGCACATAAATCTATAGTGGTCTCCGTATGACAGGTTCGGTCGACGTAAAGAATCACCAAAATGTACGACGGAAATCGTACATAACCTGACTTTTCTTTGGAAGTCATTGAAATAATTTCACACTCAGTCTTTATAGCTCCGTGGAACTGTTAAAAAATTGCAGTGATTATCGTAGTTAATAAGGAACATGTAATTGATCAAAGTATCTGATGCAAACTCGAAAAGAAATTTCTGATTCTATAGCACTTGGCTTGTTCAGCTGTATTTCTGTAAATTTGTCCACACAAGTAACCAAGATTGCACTCTCGCGAGAACCCCACGTTGCGTCGTCCCTATCCAGAACTAATCTCGGTCAGTAAACACCACTTCTCTTCAGTACTTGACATCGTAGGCGAAGGTAGGCTGGATGCATCAACAGCTGAGCACCTGAGTTCCTGCCACAGTTCCTGCGCTTGAGTCCGAGCACACGACCTACCCACGACGCGCCAGTCGTCACTCGTTATCACAGACTATGCAGGCTCTATGGTTCATGGCAGTGATGGCAGTTAACAGCACTGACATCCTGCCTGCATCCTGCTGACATCCGTTGTATGCTTATAAATGCTTAAGGAGAAGAGATTAATATGACTTGTTGGGATTGAATACTGCGATAACATGTAGTAATCAATAGATAACAAGAGCTAAGCAATGGCAAGTATAGTGAATGCTTTGGATACTTTTCAGAAATGTTTGTTAAACCGGGAAAACCCTTCAGTTGCCGAAGGATGTGTATGTAACATTCTTAATTACTTCGAAGAGGAGTTAAGTGTTAATGAGAGGAATTCAGCTCTTTGTGCCTTATTTGACGAAAAAAGTGGCATTATTTCTCTTACTCGAAAAACATACCCATTGAAAATCTACAGAAATGCTGTTGTTGAGACATTTGTTCTTTTGAAATATTTAACTCATCATTATGAAGATCACATTACACCGTTTGTTAGAAGTATTAAAGATTTGTGTGTCTCATGTTTATCACGTTTCGACACTTCAGCGAATGAAAAAGAAAAGGCTTGTGACGCTCTTCTTGAGATTGTAGTTTCAGGATCATGGAGCCAGGAATTAAATCTGAACTCTTTAATTCAAGATTTAATGAATAAAGCATCAGATAGTAAGAAATATGGCATTCCTCCAAAAGTTTTACAAAAGATTTTTGTTGTCTTGGGTTCATCAGCTCGCTATTATCCAGAACATATGTCTGCTCAATCTGATGTGTTATTTAAATTATTGTGTTTTGAACTGGAGAAGCAGAAGAATAAAGGTGATGTATCATCTGTTATTGGTTGTTTAGAAGGTCTAACTGAATACTTGTACACATTTTCACAGCCAGTGGAAGAAAGTGAGAAAAATAGATCAAATGTGTATGGTTTTATTAAATTTTTTGTCTGTTATGAATCTGCCAGAAAACTTGCTCAAAGAGCAGCATTGAAAATTTTGCATCTCCATTGTTATTTATTTCAAGATTATTTGTATAGTGATTATTTATGGTGGCACCAAGAATTGCGAAGTAAATGGCTGTACATGAATAATTCAGAAGATCGATTAATGGGCAGAAATGTGCTCCAAACTCTCTATAAGACTGTTTCCAATAAGATTTTACTGGATAGTTCACATGAAAATTCCACTCGTGTATTAAAGTATTTTATTGATCACTTTAGAGAAATTTTATTTTCTGGAAGTATATACGATAAAGAAGAAGCTATTGAAGGTCTTGGGAAATTCAGTCAGTCATGCTTGAAGCACATGTCAGAGGAGAATGTTCAATCTCTGTTTACTCTTTTGATGCAACAAGCTCAGCAGCTTCATCTTGGCGTAAATGAAATAAGCATACACACGGAAAAAAGTCTTCAAATATTCCCGCATTATGTGAAATCTATTGCTAATATTATTGTGCACATGGAGCATACAGATTTTGACCTCAATAGCATTCAACATATGGCAGTTGTTCTCGTACAAATGTATACTGTAACTCCTACAAAGTTTAGAGATGTTATTGTGGATTCTTTATTATCTCTATTTTTCAGTATATCCACAAAACAGAAGTTAATGTTTGATGAATTTATATCTACCACAATATATCAGAGTGTTATTAGAACACTTTCGTCTGATCAAACCAAAGAATTTGTGGATTTGTGGAATGCTATGTGTGATCTTCATTGTTATAATATTGTTGGTGTATCTCATGGAATCAAACAAGAAATATTAAACAAACTTTATGATACAATGATTAAGGTGATATTACGTTTGATAAAGAAGTTAGACTTACAAGTATTTAATAAACCAGATAGTTTTATAACAAATCTGGAAGACCCTAATTTTGGTTTGGAAGCTAGAAATCCCTATGATTTTAAAGTATTTATCAATCTAATTGATTTTTTTACTTCATGGCTTCCAAAGACAGACTATCGACTATTTGGAAGATGGGTAGAATCATTTACTGATTGCATACTTTCTGAATTATGCAAGAATTCTCTAGTAAGTGGCTATTACAAATTGCTTACTCTTTGCTTCAGTGTGTGTGAAAAAATATCTTTCTTTGAAGATCAAGAGGATGGAGTTGCCCATAAAAACAAAGCCATGTTGGATGCAGTTTCTAAATCTTTGCAGTATTTATTTGTTAATTTGAAATCTCAGAAAGGTGATTTACAGATTTCTTGTATTCGTTTGTTCTTGGAAATACCAATGGCAATTTTGCCTGAAATTGAAGCATATTCTGTTGAAATTTTGCAAACAGCTTTTAGAGTTGGTCGTAGTGACCTCAAATTAGCCTCTGATGCTTTACTGACTCTTAAGAAATGGAAATCTGCTCTCTCACCAGAAGAAATTAAATTAATAATACCAGAATTGGGAGCATTTCTACAAATTAAAGGCTTAGAATTACAATCAGAGAAAGAACTTGAACTTTTACTGTCTCAAGGCCGTCGATGTCGAAGGAGGTATTCACTTACTCGGAAAAAGCTTATTGAATTACCTGAATCAGAACTGTTATGTCTCCAGCAAAATATTCTCCATTTTCTTGGACAGTTAGATTTCAGTACTACACTTGCCCTCTTGCATAACAATGAAGATAATTCTTTGTCTTGGGGCCACACTAAAAAACTAAAATTTAAGATGCCATTCAAAGATATAAACATCTTTATTTATTTAGATGCTCTTTTACCTCATGTTGTTGGTCTATCTGTCAGCTGCACAGAAAGGCACACCAGAATTGCTGCATGTGAGCTTTTACATGCCCTCATTATTTTTATGTTGGGAACATGCAAACAAATGGATGGCACAGGACAAAATGAGATGTCTAAACTTTTTGAAAAAGTTTTTTTGCCCCTTCTTCAACTTGGATGTGATGCAGATGATATTGTTTACCAACTATTCAATCCATTAGTCTGTCAACTTGCTCATTGGTATTCAAGTTCATTTCAGCTTAGAAGCAAGAACACAGAAGTTTTTGTTAATACACTGTTAAATAATATCGCTCATCCATCTGATGCTTCTTTGAGGGATATTTCTGCTAAGTGCCTGCAGGAATTTGTTGAATGGTCAATAAAGCAGCACATTTCTGGGAAATATGAAAAGTCGTCATTTAATATTCAAATCATTGTCAAACGAATTTGTTTTTTATCAAGTCATCCTAGTGCATCGAAGCGTTTAGGTGGAGCTCTGGCTTTTAATAGTGTATACAGAGTCTTACGAGAAGATGAAGCTATTGTTGATGAATTATTTCTTGAACTACTTTATTTTATGGTGAAAAATTTTGCATTGTCCAAGCCAAGTCCAGTATGGGGAGTGAAAAATGAATCTGAACAATCTGTGGATCATATTTTGCGTGTACTTAAGGAAAAGGCTCATATGTTTAATCGTAGTAGCAAGCTCAGAAGGAATCCACCAGAATTTGGTGGTGACAAATTAATTGATGCTGTTAAATGGTTATTTCAGCAATGTAACTGTGAGCATAAAGATTGCAGACGTAAGTGTATGGAAATGGTTTGTGTGTTGGTTCCTTGTCTTGAAGATAGTAATTCTGTGGATGTATTAGTAAAGCGTATTGTTGAAGAGGAAAGCCTTGAAAAGCTTTTAAAAATTGTAGAAAGGAGTCCTACAGAATTGAAACTACATCCACTGTCTTTCTGTCCTTCTGAACTTGAAAAATCACCCTCGTACATCATGCTTTGGTTGCAACATATAGCATCTGCTCTTGATTTCTATGGATGGCTTACACTAAAAACATCAGTTGTTAATTTGCTATTGACCCATTCTGAATCTATTTTTCTTAAAGGTCTCAAATTTTATATCTTTATGCTCACTAGTGATGAGTTAAATCTGGACTACTTAATGCATCAGTTTGTATTGGGTCCAGGAGATTTGGAGTCCTACAATGAAGACAAAAGTACTGTAACTATATATCTTTTTGAATTTTTGTCCAACATAATTAATTGTTGTGAGGAGACTTGTATTTCTCAATTGATTGTTGAAGGTATTTTAGATTTGCCTTTGTGGAAATTATTATCAAAATGTATCTTCCAGTATTCCTTTTTTGGTTTTGATGCCAGAAACAATGAGAGGATGATAGAACTTAACAAAACTGTAAAAAGTTTTTTGTTAATAATGCAGAAGCCATCGAAGCAGTTTCATTGTCTAAATAAAATGGTAGAAATACTTATGGAAAATTTTACTGTTCATGCTGTATACTTGAGGGAGAATCTTCAAGATGTTCTCAAAAGTAGTAATATATCACTTGATCTAAAGTCATCTGTAAAAGGTATGGTTCTTATCCAAGAATGTGCTTTATATCAAGCTCAAGAAGATGAGAAAGATGAACTGCAAAATTCACTTATTAAGATTTTATTTGATTCTGTGGTTGGGAATTCACTCTTGAGTGGCAAGGTGGTTGCTTTGGAACCTTCACTTCAAAATTTTGGAGAACTTGTTCTTAAGTTTGCATGTTCGAGAGAAAAACAGATACACCAACTTCTTATGTTTCTCTTGGATTCTAATGATCTCGGTTTAGAAACAGGTAATTTACAACATGGGGAGCATTTTCAGGCAACATTTAGTTATACTGTTCTTCTGTCTTTACTTAACAATACTGAAAAAACATTAGAAGTTTTATTTGAAAACGCTGCTGCTTCTTTAACCATCCGTGTCTTTTCTTTATTAGAACAATTATGTTTATTTGCATTAGAAAATAGAAACTCTGCTATTAACTTATGTCATAATCTTCACGTTTCTTTATTAAAGTATTGGACTGTAATGGAAAAATGGGCATCTCTTAATACTGACAATAAGTCCATTGTTTTGAATATTTTGAAATATATTACCTTATGTGCAGGTAGTAAGACAGGATGTCTTGAAAAACATGTTGCTGGAAAATGGATTTTAACTTTATTTTCAGATCAATCACTTGATTTATCACTAAAAACTAGAATTCTGGATCTTTTACCATCCCTCATTTCTTCTCCCATACAAATTTCAAGTGAAGTTAAAAAGTCAATCTGTATATTGTTTGATAGCTTTCCCAAGGACACATCAGAGTTGACAGAAGGCACACTTCATTTCAACAACTTCTTATTGTGTTTTGGAAAACTTTTCAAAGTTCTGCAAATAACAGGAAGTATTTATATTTTGGAGAGAATAATAGCAATGACAACTTCTGATGAGAATCATATTTGTAATAAGAATATTCAAGAGGCCATCCCAAGTTTTGTAGTACGGTTGAAAACTGAAGAACAATGCACAGCTATCGAAGTGGGTTATAATGTTTTTATTGATGCTGGTCAATATGCTCCTCATATCCGAATTAACTCTGTCCGAAACTTTATCATACCACTTATGAGACATTGCAAACTAGAGGCAGTTGTTCAGTTTTTTACTAAACATATAGGTGAAATTATTGATTTACTTAAAACACCACTGGAAGCTGCTCGAATCATTCAAATGGAACACAAAATCATTTCAAAAATAGGATCATGGTGTATGATAGAACTTTTATTTTCAGTTATTCCTACTGATCAACTGATGTCTTCTAATTCAATTCTTGAAGCAGCTCGTAATCATTTAGATCCTGGAAAGACTCTAAATGGAGATTTGAGTACCCTTGCCTTCAAAGCTCGCTGCACGATTCTTCCCTCAACAGTGAAGGATAATCCAGATCTCAGAGAGTTGTTACGCAAGATGAAATGTTCTGCATATGTAGCATTGATTATAATTGTTAGCAGCACACAAAAAGATTTGAAGTTCTATACAGGATTACTTTTCAGAGAAAAAAAAGATATGCTATGGGAGAACATAGTGGATTGCACAAAAAAGTATTCTTTTCCTATAATTTGGGAGCAAATCCCTAAGCAAAGAAAAGCCTTGATTGGAATTCGCCAAAAAACTGAAAACCAAGTACAGTATCTCGCAACTGATACACAAATACTCGTTAATAGTACTTTAGCTGAAGATGTTACTCTTTTTGATCTCAGCACTTCCATATATCAGCCTCCTAGCAGCAGCTCTGTTGATCAAAATAGCTGTACAGTGGTTTCTTTAGAGGAAGATGATTTGAATCAACATGAATGCATGAGCACTCTTTGTGCTGTGATTACTCATATGACTGTCAATGAATTGTATGTTTTACCTAAAGAAACTGAACCTAAACCTCAATTATTGCCATCATGGATGGAAGAAATACATAGAAGTATGACTACTTCAAAACATGAAAATGTTCGAGTTTTTCTTACCAAGCTAATTTTAAACAATTCAAATATTTTTAAACCATATGCTGCATTTTGGCTGTACCCTTTGATGCAAATTGTTGTTAATGGTTGTTTTGGATATGAGATAAACTATATGGTAATGGATGTTATTGGTTTGCTGCTTTCATGGCACGATATCGCGAAACCTTCTGGAGACGAGTCAGAAAAGATGTTAGCGAATCAAATTTTGGAATTCTTGGTAGTTAATGTACCTTCTGATCGGAGAGATATTTTTAAATACAATTTGGATATTGTACGGACATTAGTGGAAGTCTGGAAGTCTTTTATCCATGTGCCTTATCAAAAACTAATGGACCTGTTGACTGTGCCATCCAAAAATGATATAACTAAAGGAGAAGCAGGTATTCATTTAGCTAGTATATTTCTAGCAAACAGTGTCCAACCTTGGAATGACTTGGGAAAACATATGTTTTTGAATTGTCTGGTATCATTTATGACTTCTTCTGATAAGCTTTTGTGCCCATCTGCTGAAGTTGTTGGCTTAAGCCTCAAGTATATGGATCCTGAATTGCTAGGGAATTTTGGAGAAGAAAATACTACTACCATGAATGCTGTCAAACAAAAAATTTACGATATGGAAAAAAGTAGTGATAATTTTCTTCACTGCCTACATTGTATTTCGAGACATTATGCTCCTATCTTAGATGATTTTATGAAAAATATTATGTACTATGTATCCAAAGTTAGTGGCAAGTTTAAGATTATGTGTCTTGAAATGATGTGTAACCGATTAGAGGCACTTGGTAAAAGTTATATTGTGGAGTTGGAAAATAAAAAAATTGAATCTCTCTTGGACCATGGAGATGCAGATTTGCAAGTAGCTGTGTTGCAATTGATTATGAAGATGATACCACAATTATCTTCCTCAAAGCAACAGGCTATTTTGGATAAATGCATCAACCTTTCAACTGTCCGAAGTTCTACTTGTAGAATATTAGTGTATAAGATTTTAATTTGGGCACATGATACAAGTATTCTGTCTGAAACTGGAAGAGATATTTTAATTAGAGGAATCATGGATAGTGATTTGAAACTTCAAGAGTTTCTTTATGGCTTCTGGAATGATGGGAAGCACATTTCCTCTAAGATGCCCATTCGATTCCAAAATCTTTTGTCGACTATGTATTCTCCTCAAACTGAACAACACTTTTTGAGTAACATTTTGTTATTTATATTGGATCCCAGAATATTTAGTATGGAATATAACTCTGAGATGTTTCAACATCCGCTTTCTCAGTGTGATTTTAAGCAACTAGAGGTAATTCTTTCTGACCATAAGCAAAGGGCCTCTCTCGCTCCTCTTTTTTCACAGACTCCTTCTACTCTCGGATCTCAAAGACCTTTCACGTCGGATTTTAAAATCATTGCTTCTCAAGGAGCTTTAGCTTTTAAACCAACCATTAAAGATTCATCTAAAGTCCCAGAAGCAGCGTCATCTACCATCAGTTCTAGCTTAATGTTTAATGCTGGGTCAGAAACTATAAAGAATTATTCGTATGGATCCTTTTCTGGGAAAAGCAAAGAGAGGTTCCAGGGAAATGATCTTGCAGTTCCCTTTAAAACTCGACGACTTCTAAAAGATGTAAAGAAAATTGGACGCATGCACGCAGCTTTTGCTGCTCGTCGTGAAATACGACGCCATGAGTTACAACAAAGCAGAGTTAAAAATCGTGAGTTAAATGTGTCATTGTATCGAACTTATCGGATGGGTGATTTTCCTGATATACAGATACCTTTTTCCTCCATTTTGAAGCCTCTACAAATATTGTCGAGAAGTAGTGTAACCATATCTCGCCAAGTCATAATATCACTTTTTTCTAGTATTTTGCAAGAGCTTGAAAGTGAGGAATTATCTGCATTTTCTTCAAGAATTGTTGAAACCTTTCAAAGTATTTTGCAGAAAACTCCTGGTTCTCCTGTTTTAGTAGGATGTATACTGGAAATGATCTTGGTTTGTGGTGAACAAATAACGTTGAAAACTGATGTTATTTCTTCAGTCAGTCAAAAAAGTGGGTTATCAATGCTTGGAAGTTTAGTTTTGGAAGAAAAATTAATAGGGATGTTACTACATTCTTTTGGTGATAGAGAGGATGAAAGTAATTCTTGGCTTCGACTTGCTGAGCTGTATCAAGATATGGAAGAATGGGATGTTGTTCATGGAATATTCAATGAAAAACTCGAGTGCTGTACTTCAACCAAACTTGCTTTGAAAGCTGAGTCGGAAGGTAATTGGAAAGATGCCCAAAACTATTATATGGATTCCATTAACAGTGAGGACCCCAATAACCAAAAAGATTATTATTATGAAGCATTCTTCCAATGTCTGGCTCATCTTTCAGATTGGAAACAGTTGCACAAGTGTGTATTAGAACAGGTAGATGAAGATAGAAATGCTCTCTGGGCAGACTCATGGAACAAAGAACATTTGCTTCCTCAATTATTTGTGTGTGAAATACATTTATTGGGAACTGGAGATAGTACAGTATTTATTCAAGCCCTTGAATACTGGTTGAAAGATCAGGAAAAGTCTGAGTTTATTCAGAATAATTTAACAGAAGAGCTTTCTGTTTTGTATGCTATTGAGCAAAACTTTGTAAAATCTCAAGTATATACTAGAAATTGTTATGTTGAATTTTTAAATAATTGGATCAATATGAATTCAGTAAATTTCAAACAAAAAGCTACTGCTCTTAGAGATATTCATCGTTTATCTGAGTTGCAAGTTTATCTTGATTTTGTAAATCCTGCCAATAAGAATAAAGAACCAGAAAAACTAGTGTCCTGCTGGAAAGCTAGTTTACCTACACCTATGTGTTCACTTCTTGACTGGGACAGAAAGATAAACTATAGAAATCAATTTCTTAAGTACTTAAGAAAAGAATATCCTAATTTATCTGACAGTTGGAAAGAAGTCGAAATAGAAATGCAACTTGCTATGGTTGATGCATCCTTAGCACAGAATAATTTACCTGTTGCAGACAAATATTTAATGATTGCTAAAGAAAGTATATCCTCTCTTCCTGTAAAACTTAAGTTACTTTGTTTTCTTGGACATAGCAAATATTTAATGCTAAAATCAAAGCATACAATGCGAGAAAGAGATAAACTTCAGTGGATAATAAAAGCCATTTCAACATTAAATGAATGTGATCCATGCAGGAGTGAGTTGTGGGATGATCATTGGTTGCTTCAGTTGAATGCTTGCCAATTGATGGGTGATATGGCATGTGGCATATGGAATGTATTGAGAGATAAACCTGAGTTGTTTGATTTGTTAAGTGAAGAATGTAAAAACCAAATAATTCTGTGGGCTGGCTCATTAAAAGAGTATGATAGTGTCATACATACTATTCATAGCTGTGGGCTAACTTACATATACAAGGCACTTAATATATCATTAGGAAAAGAAAAGACTTGCAATGATTTACGAGATAAGGGCGTCCCTTCTGCAGTAGCAGACGTGTATTTCAAAATGGCTGAATATCATGAGAAAACAAGTGGCAGTATTATCGGAGATACAAATTTCTTGATACCTGTTCTTCGTGCTATTAAGTATGGATCCAGAGGAGCCCATTGCATGTTTCCTCGCCTCTTACAGATGTCAGTAGAAAATACTCAGTGGGAAGAAAAGTTCATTGCAGAATGTTCTGAAATACCTGAGTGGATGTTTTTGAAATGGATTAATCAGATAATGGCATGCTTGGATAAACCAATTGGAAAAGTTCTTCATCATATAGCAATGCGAGTAGCCCAAGCCTACCCTCAAGCTTTAACTTGGCCATATCATATCAGCAGGGAGAAATACAATGTAAAAAACATACCTCTTGATGTATTGAAAGATCTTGATTCAACTTTGCTTCAGAACCCTTTGATTGAAACTTTTTTAACATCTATGACTTGTCTTGCTCAGCCTGAAATGATTTTATTGCACCATATTGAAGATATATTGAAATGTGTGGTAAATGGCAAAGATATCAATGAAAATTTATGTAAAGCTTGTGAAAATCTAAGATTAAGAATTGAGCAAATAAATAAAAGTGACCTTATACATGGATCTATCTTCCGTGAAATGTCAGAATACTACCAACAAATTCAACAAGCCTTGGAACTCATTTTCAAAAATGAAGAAGGAGGAATTGTAATTTTGAAACAGTTAAAACTACAACTAGAGAAAAAAGCACAAAAAATGTCATCACGAAAAATGCCTTTGGAAAAATACAGCCCATGGCTAAGCAAATTCCAGATGTCATATTGGGGAGATTACCTGGAATTACCAGGCCAGTATTTAGGAGACACTAGACCTCTTCCTAAATATTTTGTAAGAATTGCTGGGTTTTTCCAAGAAGTCCAGGTTATACGTTCACAACGTTTGCCTGTTAAGTTAATAATTATTGGGAACAATGCTAAGGAATACCCATTCCTTGTGAAATATGGTGAAGATTTACGACAAGATCAACGAATCCAGCAACTGTTTGATGTAATGAACATAATTTTCTCAAAAGACTCCGCCTGTTTACACAGACAGTTAAGTATAATTACATATAAAGTTATTCCACTATCTTGTAAAATTGGAATGATTGAGTGGATTCAAAATACAAGAACTCTGAAAAGTGTTCTGGTTAGTATCTTGAATGAGCAAGAGAATGAGAATTATTTGAAAGCATATGAACTCTACCGGACATGGTTAAACTCTTCAGATCATTCAGAAGATTTAGTAGCTTTACATCGAAGTGCATACAAACACTATTCTAGAGAAGAAACTGTTAAATCATTTGAACAGAGAGTAGATTTAATTCCCTGGGATATAATGAGACGAGCATTTATGCATGTGTGTAAAAATACGGAAGAATTTTTTTCTCGACGGCAGAAATTTGCTTGCAGCTATGCAACTCTGTGTATTTCTCACTGGATCCTTGGTATTGGTGACCGTCATCTTGAAAATTGTTTGATCAAGGAAGTAGATAGCACAGCAGTGGGTATTGATTTTGGTTATGCATTTGGTTGTGGTATTCAGTTTATTCCAGTACCTGAACTTATGCCTTTCAGATTGACCCCTCATATTGTCCATTTAATGCAACCTTTTAAAAAAACTGGCTTGTTGCAAGGTGCTATGTTTCATTGTTTGCGAGCTTTAAGAAATAATAGTCAAATTCTTCTAGCCACTATGGAAGTGTTTGTTCATGAACCTTCAATTAACTGGATAGAATTAGCTCAGAGGCGTTACCAGGAAGAAGAAATTGAATGGTTGCCTCAAGAAAAATTGCTTATTGCAAAAAAGAAGCTGCAAGGTATCAATCCTGTGGTTATAGGATCCCAGGAGTTGAAGTCTGGCCATAAAAACTCAAAATACTTACAAGATTATTTAAAAGTCCTTCAAGGTGAAGAAAGTATTAATGTTAGAAATAAAGCTGGGAACAAACTTTCTGTTCAAGAGCAAGTTGACTGCCTTATGGACCTTGCCACTGATTATCATGTTCTTGGGAAAACGTGGATTGGTTGGGATGCATGGATATGAGGATAAAATAAAACTTTATTGTTGAAGTTCAAACCTAAATTGCATTCAGAAGTAACAGGTAAAGTAAGTTCACACCTCATTATGAAAGTTTCTTGAATGTTAAAATTCTAAATATAAATGAACATTGTATTGAGTTCTATTTTTAATTACTTTGTTGATCGTATTGTTGCAGGTTTTCATTTGTACTGTGAATTTGTACCGCAGAACTTTAAAAGAAATTTGAATGGTAAATGGAACTTTCAATTAGTCTGATTTTGAGCTTGTTTGGTGAGTACTTTATGTGGAAAATAAATTGTTATTTATATTTTTTTTAAATTATTACATGTGCTTCTAAGACATTAGATTTAAATAGGAAATTATTACATAATTTTGCTCTTTATTGTGTAAAAATTTTTTATTCTTCTTTCTGAAGAAATTGTCTTTTTCAATAACTATCATTTATATCTGGGTCATTCCATAACAAACGGTCAAAAATAAATAAATTGGTCACCAGACCATTTTTAAAAATTCATATCTTCCCTAACCCTTTCATTCATATTTTCCCTAATCCTTTTACGTGTGGCAGCAATTTTTGTCACCCTGGGTGCGCGAGTTGTGTTTTCAGTATTTACATTACTGTTCATATCTCGTGAACACTCTTCCTATAAAGCTCAAACAAAAACCATTGCAAAGACCACACTTCATTTTAAAAACTTTGTTCAATATAAATATTGTCTATGTATTATTCTTCTATGAGAAAAGTTAGCTTGGAGATCAAAATAGAGCAAATTTCACTTTTTACGAATTTATTGTGAAAAATTGAGCAGTATATACAGCTTTATATTTTTTGTGGGTGTAGATACATAGTATTACCCAAAAAATTATCAACGTCCTTGTATCCTTTATTTTTTATGAACTTTTGAAAAATGAAAGTTAGGCTTAAATCAAGTTTAGGCTTAAATATCTTCGATGGGGCTGATGATAAAATTCTGAAAATGAGACATCTTGCAGTATTTTATAACAGATTTGTGAAAACTAAAACACATTTATATTGAGCTCGTAAAAAAGTTACAGCTCCTCAAATATGAAGAGGAAGATTTCCTCTAAATCCTCAGGCATAGAGTTGTTTTAAAATGCCATGACGCCAAGTAGTATCATTAGCCTTCTCGATGTCAAAAAACATTCCGACGATATGTTATCTTCGGACGAAGGTATCGAATAGCAGTTTTCAGAAGTAAGTTGTCCAGGGTGGATGGATCTTCTTGAAACCACACTGAGATCGACTCAGCAGGTTCTGCCTTTCAAGATACCAGACGAGACGTTGGTTGATCATTCTCTCCAGAGTTTTACCAACGCAACTCGTCAAGGCAATGCTTTCGATAACTACTGATGGCTGTCTTGTTCTTTCCGGGTTAGTAGGGGGAATAGCGTTGCTTCCTTCCACGAATTAGGGAATACTCCCTCGGACCATGAAAGATATGCGGAAGGTATTCTTTCGATTCTAGACATAGTTGTCTGAGCATCTCATAGTGAATGGAATAAGGGCTGTCGCTAGAGCTGACTCAAGTTCCCACGTAGAAAAGGGAGAGTTGTAGGGTTCCCAGTTGGTGGAACGGAAGTCTAAGGAGGTGCTCTCTGCTATATCCTTCTTCCTCGCGAAATCAGGATCGCAGTTTGCTGTAGATGTTAGATCAGCAAAGTATTTAGCCATCACTGTTGCAATTTCTCTGTTGTCGGTGAGAACCTGACCCTGATAATTGAGTCTAAATATTGGGACTCGGGAATATCTTTCAGATTTTTTTTCGGATTGACTCCCATACTTTAGTGGACGATGTTGTTCTCTTAATGGTATTTAGAAACACTTTCCAGAAAGTGATTTGGATTCTTTGATGGTTCTGCGCGCTTTTGCTCTAGCAATCCGATATGCGGTGAAGTTTTCCGGAGATGGAACGTTCTTCGCCTCGCCCGAATGGCGGACTGACATGCGTCGTTCCACCAGGGGACATGAGGTCTTCGCGGAAACAGATGTTTTCGGAATGGATTCTTCAGCGGCGTTATGAATCACCTGGGTCAGATGGTCTACCCTCTCGTGGACACTTCCCGTTTCTCTGAAGACAACAAGAGAACGGTACAGTGTCCAGTTAGCCTTTCTGAGAATCCATTTTTGAGGCTTGTATTTGGGAACAGTCGCACGTTCGTGCAAGGACAACCAGATAGGATGATGGTCACTACCATGGAGATCATCTTCTATCTTTGGAAGATATCAGCAACTTCAGGAGAACATATTGATAGGTCTATAGCAGTCCATGACCCTGTTGCATACGCAAAGTGGGTCATCTCCCCTGTGTTTATTATACATAAATCTTCACGATCGAAGAGAGAATTCAGCAGTCGGCCCCTAGGGCAATCGCTCGACGAACTCCACAATACACTGGGCGTTGAAATCTCCAATGAGGAATGGTCGAGGGAGCTGGTGAATTAAATCCCTGAGAGAAGTCTCCGAGAAATTTCGTGTCTGTGATAGCTGGTATGCTGTAAATTTTGACTGCTATAACCTGAATTTGAGTTTGTAGGAGAACGGGTGAGAAGAGTATAGTGTTTCTAACAAACACGGCAACTCCACCTCTTGCTCGATCTCCCGTGGTATCGTCATATCTGAAACTGCTGTATCCCCGCAGACAGGGAGACTGGTGAAAGGTGTGTCTCTTGCAGGCAAATACATATCGGACTACGACGCGCTAAGATCTGTAACTCTTCACGTTGAGTTCTATAGCCATTAAGGTTCCACTGAAGTATGAAAGCCTTTACGATTTGGAACCTCCTGGGCCGGGCTCCTGACTGCATTTCCGCGTCACCGTCGGGCAATGCACAATCCGACTCGGAAGAATGAAGTACAGAGACGTTCTTTTTACGTCTCTGCGACTTCGACGTTGTTGTGTTTGTTGTTTTCAGAAAATCAACAAGGTATAGGGGTTTAGCCTTGGAACACTGCTTTTTCTTCGCCTGTTGATTGGTTGATGTAATTACTTTAATACTACTGGTGTGTTTTTCACGTGTTGAAGTAGGACTAGGCTTGGCTGACGTTTTTGACGTTGCGGGATCAGCTTGAACTTTCTTCCCACAATTGCACTGGCATGTGCGCGACGTTGTCGTAGACACGTCAGTGAAATCTATCTGGACAGAAATGTTCTTTATCACAGGAGTCTTGGTTGCGGTGGAGTAACAGGTAGAATATACAGGGTGTAAAACCCTGTATTTCTTCCGTACTTCACCGTACGGGATCTTCTCCGTTGTCTTGATCTCCTGCACTTTTTTCTTCCAGAAAGGCGACGCACTCCTTGCTCCATACCGAGTGACTGCAAATAATGCACTTCACAGGCCTCGGGCATGAAACGCCGGGTTCGTGTGCCTCCTTCCCGTACTTCCCGCATGTATCACGGGCTTTACAGAATGTTGTTGTATGGCCAAATCTCTGGCATTTGAAACTCCGCAGAGGATGTGGAATGAAGGGTCGTACCGGCAGGTTAAGCCATCCAGCTTTAAGATCTCTGGGTAGTTTAGGACAGTCAAATGTTACGATGAAGGAACTGGTCTTCTGAAGAACACTATTAACCTTCCTCACGATTTGACTGGTCAAATCGTGACAACTACGTGGTCAGCCTCCAATTGTAACAAGTTCCGTTAACATATTCATTATGTCCCTGCAAGATTCTACTCCTTTGCTGCGATTAAGTGCAGCATGGAGTTCGCACTTGACAGGGAACTCTCCCAGCTGTTTACATTGAAGTAGTTTCTATACTTGTTTGTTTTTGTTTCAAGCAGCATCGTTCCGTTTCTCAATATTTTAATACTTTTAAACGAACAACGAAACCTTCTAGACCTTTGAATACATAAAAAGGTGAGACCTTCTTGAAGTTTCCGTTGATTCGTGACATTAATATGGAAGCATTCTCATACGGAATGCTCTGACTTTTCCTTATTTTCTTCTGAAGCGAGGGGGCTGTGAACCCTCGGCCGCTTCGAAGTCGTTCGGGTGTGATACACTTTTCGGCACACCCACTCCGCAAGGTGGGGCAATCGAGACTTCTATGATTTTGTCCCACGAGTTTGGAGGAAATATATGTTTGGTTACGTGGAGACCCCGCATCACGCCACTAAGCCTTATACAACTGAGGTTCAGCAGTTGCCCCAGAGGTTGTCCGCTATCGAGTGTTTATCCTCAATATCAATTCACCGTATCGGCGCGTAACACACCGTGAGCAAGAGCACACCGTTACAGACCTAAAAGCAAGAACATTAAAGTCTCTGAATTTATTGAAGTGCCTCAGTAGCAGGGAACCAGTTTTATCGAGCATTCATAAGATCTCGGCTCGATTATGGTTGCGTTGTATATAGCTCTGCTCGTGCAAGCTATTTAAAGAAGTTGGATAGTGTCCACCATGCAGGAATTCGACTAGTTACGGGAGCATTCCGCACTAGTCCCATTCCGAGTTNGCATACCGCACTAGTCCCATTCCGAGTTTGTATGTCGAGAGTGGCGAACCATCTCTTTCCCTCCGGCGGCAAATCCTCATGCTACGACACTTTTGGCACTTGCAAACTTTACCCGACAATCTGGTGCACAACGCGGTTTTTCATCCATCCTCTTCTTCCATTCGTTTCTACAACAACAGACGAGAGCAACCAAACCTTTTGGATATCGCTCCAAACAAATTTTGGAAACCTTAAATATACGCACACCTAATGTCTTACATTAAGGTTTTAGTAAGTCTCCCCCTTGGGCTTTGCACAAGCCGAAGATTATTTTCGATCTTCTGCATCATTAAAAGAAGAACACTCCAGCTCCGATGTTGAGGGAATACTTTTAGCTAATCCTCGACAAACACCGGGTCCGTACCCCTGTGTTTACTGACGGGTCGAAGCAGGCTGATGGTGTCGGCTGCTCCGTGGTATTTCCCCGTGAGACCAGTGGCTACCGTCTAGGCGACTTGTGCAGTGTTTACACTGCTGAGTGCTACGCCATATTGCGAGCATTGCGAACTACAAAGTGC
>NNCF01128897.1:383077-398552 GCA_002313205.1 Laupala kohalensis | reverse complement strand
CTGACAGTGCGTCACCTACTAACTGATTGCAGAAGATACTCAAGTATACGGAGACAAATTGGTCTGGCTGCAGATTTACCAACAATTCTCTGAAATGAAACAGTTAATGTTAATAAACTATTGATTTTTATGAGTAGATCGGGGCTCCTCCCACAAGTTCTCGGGAGGGTTTAAAATTTGCATTCCCTTTTCATCTTTACTGTCTTCTTTGTTTTCATCGTTCGTTTCTGTAATTCGAAAATATAATATTTAAAAATTGTTTTCCTTTTTTGTGAAATGTATTGGTATTCTGTTTTCTTTTCTTTCATCTTTCTATTTAAAAATTGTTTTCCTTTTTTGTGAAATAATATATTGGTATTCTGTTTTCTTTTCTTTCATCTTTCTATTTAGATATTTGTTGATTTCAGGAGGGTTTTTTAGTGGGTATGGTCGAGATATTCGGCGAGTTCCACACACGGGGAAGTGTCATTACGGCTCTTCTCTATTGTGCGAAACTGCATATTCCCCTACTTGCATGGGCTCTAATGACCTTGATGTTGACGAGCCCTAAAGCCCCAACCAAAAAAAAAACCATCGTGAGGTTGAGGGTTTTTTAAATTGAGGTTTAATCCTTCCTCGCGACCCGGCCGATGAAGGTAAGATCTCCGCTCCTTGCAAATTTCCACCATCGCGCCAATGGTGGTCGCTGAAGCATGCCCAAAGCTTACGGTGTCCGAGGACTGGTGGCGCAGTACCAGTCCCCAGCTCGGAACCGTGGGTTCGCCAAATCCATACTCAGTCGAAACTGAGCCCCCTCTGATATTAGTCCTTTTTGGATCAGCGTTTCTTCCGCTACAGAATTGGAAGAGACACCTCGGATCTCCTTCAAGAAAATTGTGTTCCTCAGGGCTCAGTCCTGATTGTTACCTTTTTTGCAGTGGCCATAAACAACATAACATTCGCTGTAAAGAATCCTGCCCTACACTCTTTTTGTCGACGACTTTGCCATCTTTTGTGCATCACTCAGTGTCACAGGTGCGGAGCGAAAAATCCAATTCCTCAATAGATTATACCACTGGTCAAAGACGACTTGCTTTCGTTTCTCTGCTGAAAAGCACGCTGTGTTCTTTTCAGTAGGAGGCTTATCCTTCTGCCAGAACCTCACCTCGCCCTGGGGGACAAAGTTCTAAAATTCTATCCTTCTGTAACATTCTTAGGTCTAATCTTTGATCAGAGACTGAATTGGATTGAACATCTTACAGGCCTAAGATCGAGAACTTTATAGTCTGAATCTATTGAAGTGTCTGAGTAGCAGGGAATGGGGCGCTGATCGCTCCTCCCTTATCGAGCATTCATAAGATCTTGGCTCTATTATGGCTGCGTTGTATATAGCTCTGCTCGTACAAGCTATTTAAAGAAGTTGGATAGTGTGCACAAAGCAGGAATCCGACTAGTTTCGGGAGCCTAGCGTACTATTCCCATTCCGAGTTTGTATGCGGAGAGTGGCGAACCATCTCTTTACCTCCGGCGGCACCTCATGCTATGACACTTTTGGTACGTGCTTACTTTACCCGACAATCTGGTACACAACGCAGTATTTGATCCTTCCTCTTCTTCCTTCCGTTTCTACAACAACAGACTGAGAGCAACCAAACCTTTTGGATAACGCTCTAAACAAATTTTGGAAACCTTTATTATACGCACACCTAAAGTCTTAAATCAAAGACTCCACCTTGGGATTTTCACAAGCCGAAGAGTAATTTGGATCGTGAAAAGAACAAGAACAACACTCCAGTCGCGATGTTGAGGGTATACTTTCACCTAATCCTTGACAAACAGGACCTATATTTCTGTGCTTACAGACGGGTCGAAGCAGACCGATAGTGTCGGCTGCTCCGTGGTGTTCCCCCGTAAGACCTATGGCTACCGTCTTGGCGACCTGTGCAGCGTTTACACCGCTGAGTACTATGCCATATTGAGAGCACTGCGATCAACAAAGTGCTCCCGTGGATCAAATTTCCTGTTTTGTTCTGATTCTCTAAGTGCCCTACAAGCATTCCAGACTGTGTATCCAGCTGATAAGCTGATCCAAAACATCCAGGATGTGCTTTTCTCGCTCCAAAGTGATGGAAAGAACATAATGTTTTGCTGGATTCCTGGACACGTGGGAATCAGATTAAATGAGGAAGCAGACGTTTCCGCAAAAGCGGCATGCCTCAAGAATTGCGTGGATTTCTTTACGATTCCAAAAAGGGATTCCAAAAAGTTTCATCAAGACAAGGATTCTGAGTGAATGGAACAATGAGTGGTTGGCTGTTGAAGGGAATAAGCTCCAACTTATCAAATCCTCTGTTAAGTCATGGAGCAGTTCTTCTTGGTCAGCCAGGCGCGACGAGGTCTTGCTAACCCATCTGCGCATAAGACATCCTCTCACTCATCAGTATCTCTTGCTACTTAATGAACCCGTTTGTGAGGAGTATAGCTCTTCTCTGACAGTGCGTCACCTACTTACTGATTGCAGAAAATATACTAGAATACGGAGACACATTGGTCTGGTTGCAGATTTACCAATAATCTCGGAAATGAAACGGATGATGTTATTGTACAATTGAATTTTATGAGTACATTGGGGCTCCTCCCACAAGTTCTCGGGTGGGTTTAAATTTACATTCTTCTTTCATCTTCCTTGCCTTCTTTCCTTTTATGCTTCCTTTCCGTAATTTGAAAATTATAATTTTCAGAATTTTTTTCCATTTTTTGATATAGTGTATTGGGCTACTGTTTCTTTTTTCTCTCATGTTTGTATTTAGATGTTTGTTGAAGTCAGGAGGGGTTTTTTAGTGGGTATGGTCGAGATATTCAGCAAGTTCCACACACACTGGGAAGAGTCACTACATCTCTTCTCTGAGGTGCGAAACTGCATTTTTCCCCACCTGCAAGGGCTCTAATGACCTTGACGAGCCCTAAAAAAAGACATTAATGAGACCACAAAAAAACACAAATATGAAGAAAAGCATCTATATTAGAATATGTCTAATCATTATTACAGTAATGGCCATGTATTGTCTGTATGATAATGATACTTCTGCTGTACCCTACCTACTCGCCAGCAAATTTCACATATTCATAACAAACATGTTATTTATTGGGTGAATATAACAAAGAACTGAGTTCCTTGAACAGCATTACTGTACTCCCATCGAAATGCAAAATCTTGAAGTCCATAAGTTCTTATTTTATAGTTACAGTAGTACCCAAACTTTTTAGACCTCTGGCCTTGTTGATTTCAAGATAATTTTGCAACACCCCTAATATTGGTCACAGTACTGTACAGTTGTTGTTTATATTTCCTGTGGGCTTTACTAATTTAAAAATTTCTTATGAAATTATTGAAGTATGAAAAGGTAAAGGTATGATATCAAAATACTGTTTGTATAAAGGGTTTTTATAATATGATTTGTACTTCAGTTTATTGCTTCTTATGCCAAGGCATGGCACCACATAAAATGTTTTGCTGTAATCTGGGTGCCACAGTGCACACTTCAGGAATTCATTTGCTCTTTGACATATCTTGGATCCAATTTTCTTTCTCCCTTGGTAATGATTATCTTTTATTAAATATTTTGGTCATCTTTGTTTCAATGTTGTTATTATTGAGCATTTCTGACTGTATAAGTATGTACTGGATAGGAAACATTTTAATTTTGCTTTATTTTGATTTGTAATTAATATATGCTAATTTGTAAATAATGCTTTTGATACCTTGTGAGGTTAATAAGTTACTTATGTGAAATAAGTACAGTTTTGGATTATGCAAAGAATATGGTTCCTTTCACAAAATTTCCTCTTCTGTATTACTATCATTTAGAAAAGTATTTGTTTTTTATTACATTTTACTCGCATGTCATGCATTATGAATACTTGGAAGCAAACAATTTTATTTTGACTTTTTCAGGATGGTTGAACACAATGTGAATTGCTCAAGCAACAACTACATAGGAATGATGAGAGAAGTAATTTTTCAAAGTGGGCAACAATTTGAGGGTGAAAAAACATTTGTTTGATTGATTTATTTATATTTATATATATAAATGTGTGTGTTTCTACAGTATTTGTGCATTTATTTCTGTAATTATTTAATTTAATGAGCAAGTCTCAAACTAATATATTCCATTGATAGCTTAGTGTTTATAAAATGAATGGTTTTAATTATGAACAACAATTGTTTGTATTGCTAATATTGTTGAAAAATTAGTCAGTTTTTCTTACACGTTTTTGTTGTGTGAAACATAATTTTTCGAAGTTTATTTTTGTAATATGAACACTTTTGTAACACCTTAACGATGATAATTATAGTTGTGATGATTTAGCAATTTTTCACTTTTTTTATTGATGTTTGTTCCATGTTCATATTTGAACACTGCTACTCAACTTGTAACTCCTAAGTCTTGTTTCCTCTTAAATATTGATGCCATAGAATTTCTGTTTTTCTCTTTGATTAAGTATGTTAACTTATTTGAAAAACCATCTCTTGAGATCCAAAGGAACAAGAAACAAGGTTCGACGAGTAGGATACGACGCCACTTAGGTGATAGTACCAGAGACCTCACAGACACTTGCCCTGTGAATATTACGGACTTTCCCCGACCAAGGTCGAAGCTATTACGAAAGAATACGTGGATAAGAATCGTGTATTATACAACTTTTCGTAATAGCTCGAGTACGGTCGAGGATAATCGAACGGAGTAAAGGGCGTTCACATCTAGATTTTGGGACCGATAAATTTAATTATAAGAATATTTGAAAACTAAATTATTGAAGAATAAGAAAATATATGGACTGGAACTCGTTTGAAAATTTGATCTTGGTATGTGAAGTTGGTGAGGTAGTGCTACCATGTCAACAGAAAGGGAGAACAACTAGGCTAGGCGAACCGGAGACTAGTTACATCTAAGGACAAGGTGGAATGAAGCTCCCGTTTGTTGTACCAGAGAAGGAAAGTGGCTCCACTTCTCCACGCGCAGCAGTAGTACTAGCGACTACTATACCACGAAAATAGAATAGCAACTCGAACGGAGAATAACAGGATGGGCGGTCAGGAAGACAGAACAGGCAGGCGAACTGTGGAACAATACATAATTTCCTCTTTTTGCGATGACAAATTCAAACGTGTATTGGGAAAGCTGCAGATGAAAGGAGTGAAGGACCTGCGAAAAGCAGCAGATAAACAACAAAGGAAAACAGTATAATACATGCCTGACTAGAAATATGAATTAAAAAACTCTATAATGCAACACAACATAATAATAAGCATCTTTATTTGGAGGCGAAGTTAAGGCAGATGCCTTCTCTTACACTTAACCTCTTTGTGAATACATTTACATGGTAAAATAAATATGTATGACATTAACTATGCGATAAAAAATAGTCTAACATATAAAAAAAGGAAGAGATAAGAAAGGAAAGAATAACTCATTCATCCATCACCCTTCGTACAGTGGTCCTTGTGTTAATGCAACTCCGAGAGCAAAGAGGATTGCGATGTATTGGAGAACGAGTATTTTGTTGAAATATTCCATATATTATTATCAAGGTTGTTCCACAGTTTGGCCGCCTCGATAGAGAGAGAACGAGAAAATTTCTGAGTTTTGTCTGGGAATTAAAAGTATTTAATTAATTAATTTGGAAGTAGAACGAGTCCATCGGAAAGAAATTGGAAAAAGGAATGGAGATAGGTTGGGGTTTTAGTCTGAAGTATTTTATGAAGGGAAAGAGAGTGGAATTTCCTTCGGTCTTTCAGTTTCATCCAACCTCCTTTCATGTAGTAGTCGGTCAAGTGATCGTATCGTTCAGTCCGAAAGTAAAGCGAATGCAGGTATTCTAAATTTTTGAAGTCTGTCTGAGAGAGTGGAAGGGATATCTTGGCAAATAATGTAACAGTAGTCAAGATGAAGGACTAATGACTGAGATGATTTTTGCGGTATGTCTCTATCATGATTGAGAGAGCGCAGAGAAGTATAAGTTTTTTTTTGCAAATATGCATGATATGATCTGTCTATGATAGTGTTTCGTCCATTATAATACGGAGATTGTTTACGTTTGGATAAAAGGGAATTTTCTCATCACCAATAAAAAGGTCTGAATGAAGCGTGTATCTACACCGACCAAGTGAATTTTTATTCCCGAATATTTTTGCCTGGCATTTTCTGGAGTTAATTAACAGATGTGACCACAGTCAGATTCTTTCAAGTTCACTATTAAGTAAATGTATATTGTTGCTTAGTTGATGTGGAGCATAGGAAGAGTACAATTGGCAGTCATCGGCGTAGATGTGGTAGCGTGATGAGAGTACGGAATTTGGAAGGTCGTTGATGAATAAGGAAAAGAGTAAAGGTGAAAGAATACCGCCTTGGGGCACTCCGCTGATCAGAGGCAACCAGGTAGAAAACTTTCCATTGCGAGTAATACATTGAGTGCGTCCTCGTAAATAGGAGCTCAGCCATTTGATGCACGGTTTGGAGAATGAAAAGAAGGTAGATATGTTTAACTTCTAAAATATCAAAGTCCACTGTGTTGAGCGCTTTGCTGAAGTCGCATCTATGGCCATCTTGATTTCCAGAAATTTTAGTAAGAGCCGTTTGTGTGCTATGGCCTGGGAGAAATCGAGACTGAAACATGTCCAGTTTATCTGTTTTGAGAATATGCTCGGTGATTTGACTGTGAACAATATATTCTAATGCTTTTGAGTGTTGGCAAGATGCTGATGGGACGGAAATCATCTAAAGATGAGGGGGAAGCACATTTGGGTATTGGTGTGATCAGGGATTGCTTACATGTTGACGGGAAAAAGCGCGAGTAAGTGACTCATTAAAGATGTCCGTGATAATATGAATAATAAACTGTAGAATTTTTTGAATCTTCATGGCGGAGATACCATCAATGCGAGTTGCTCTCGATTTGAGTTTGATAATTGCTTTAGAGACATCAACAGTCACATTCGAGAAATAAAATTGTTCCTCTGGAGCAGCGGTCTTCCGTATCACTTCAATGAGAGTATCTTTGTTTTCTAATAACTGATCGTTTGAGTTGTGAGCATAATGGGAGATCAGATCTTCTAGAGGAGCACATAAGTTAAGAGTTGATTTATTATTACCTACTCCAAATTTCTTTAGGTGATTCCACATGGAGGCAGGAGAACTTGTACTTAGAACGAAGTTAGCGTAACTTTTCTTAGCGTTTCTAACAGATTGAGTACATTTATTGCAAAGCTTTTTGGAAAGAGAAAAATAATATTCCGTGAGTGGAGAATCATTTTTAGAGTTGTATCTGAATGTACGAAATATCTCTTTGGGATATTAGAGATCGAATTTCATCGTTAAGCCACGGGGCTGGGGAGCGCTTCACTTTTATTGTTTTTAGAGGGCAGATGCTATCGAATACTTGGGTTATAAATTGACTCACGCAAGATTTTTATTATCCAGATTGTAAGAGCATAAATTTGATTCCATGGGATGGGAGGTTTCCCTAAAAAAACGTCTCATCAAAATTATTAAAATTATGAGAGTATACTATACGTGGTTCACGTTTCGGTACTTTATGTGAAAGTATGGTATACACAATATCATGGTGTGATAGGCCGGGAGCAGTATGTTGCCTATTCTTAAGAATGTTTTTTAATGTAAATGTATAATCAAGTCAAGATGTATCTGTGGAGGCGTTGTGTTGATAGGTGTTTTGAAGTGGACAAACGGTCATGTTGTGGGATGAGAAAGTGCTTAGAAGAGTTTTACCCAGTGACGAATTGTTTACGTCTATATTGAAGTCCCATTATAATACAATTATTATAATTAATTAATGCGGAAATTGCTTCTTCAAGTTCAGTGAAGTTGTCACTGCCTGGGGGGTTATAAACGACTCCAATGAGAATTTTGTTTTTTTTTTAAATCAAGATTTCCATAAGTCGAAATTTGATGGTATTTTCGGAAGCGTATTCAGATTTTAAAATAATGTTCCCTTTGAAATCACTTCTGCAGTATAAAGCGACACCACCTTTGCGTTTTATAAGCCGGTCATTTCTGCAAAGTGTGAAATTAGGAGGAAGTTTTCAGATTTATGATTGGGTTGAAGCCATGTTTCAGAAACCAAAGCATTGTCGAACATCGAACTGCAAACAACCTCGTTAATGTACTCGAAGTGAGCGGGAATGGACTGGGCTTCAGATGCATAATTTTGAGGCCTCGTGGGTGCTTAAGGCCGGTGGAGCGCAACTCTTCCGAAGGTGAAGGGGTGGGAAGGGTCGATAGCATTGGAAAATCCGTCGTGGTTCGGGTAGTGGCAGTGGGGAAAGGGGGCGGGGTGTGGGCGACCTCTGGAATGTTTAACAGCGCTTTCCTCGTCATCCATTGACAATATAAGAAAGTAAAACTCTATCTTACTCGGGGTGCAAATCAGTTGACCATCACTAACATGGAGATTAAAAGAAACATCAGTAAACAATATGAGATAAGAATCAATAGAGATAGATAACACATGCACACGAAGATCAGTAAAGAAATAGACGAGAAACTAATAATATTATAGAAGATAAAAATGAATAGTAAGACATAGCCCTGAATCTTGGAGCATTTGACACCCGGTAATTGTTCAAATATCCGGCATCCTTGTTACTCTTACAAATATTTTCTTTAACATTACAACCTCGTTAGTCCACACGTTGTGTAGGCCGTAGCGCGAGATGGCCTCCTTAACCATGGCGTGGCGTACCGCTGTAAGATCTCTGATAGTTTCGCGTAATTACGTTTTCTTCACAATTCTCACCTTGAGACAGACTCAAAACACTAGGATATTGTTTCGTCTTGAATATTGTTCCAATTCGTCGAAACCATTGGTAATTTTCGATTTTAAAGATTTGATTTCTGCGTCTTTTTCCTGAAGTTCTTTTTTTAAGTCATCGATAACACCGACACAACTGGATAGAATCACGAAGCTGTTGTTCTACGACATTGGCGACTTGGTCCGCAAAGGCTCCGCCAGCATGAATCTTACTAGTGTTTCCTAACGCACTCAGCAGCACTTGAACGAGATTTTCATGTTCGGTGCTGGCACCACTGACTGGAAGGGACACTTGTTGTTCCTCTTTTATGTCATGGCTAAATAACAAACGTAGAGAAAACTTGAAAAGAAGATTAAAAGCTTAATTGCAAAAACTGTCCAACGACATTTGAGTAATCAAACAACTCTAAGCACGATATCACTCGACTTCTTTTTTCCACTAAAATTTCGCTAAATACCGGGAGCCGATCTGCGCGTTACTCGGACGTAGCCGCCATGATATATTTTAGTATTAGGAGAGAGGCTAGACGGAGCAACTTTTCAAATTACGGATAGAGAACGTGGGAGAATGAGTGGTGAATAATATGGACGAAAAGTGGAAAACCATACGCAGGTAAATCATCGAAAACAAGGTATGGGAGAAAACAGTACAAGAAAAATGAAAAGAAGTAGGAGGCGACTTGTAAGAATCTAGACCTGCGGAAGATACTGAGGCAAGGTAGGATAGAATGATGCGAGCAGTGAACGATCAGTGAGTGAGTTGGAGAGAGTGATCACTACATTACAAAACAGAGTTCAAAAATTATTGAAGAAAACGCTGCGCCGCCAGAAATGCGGAGAAATGTACTTCTGGTAGAGATATCGACTGATCAAGGAGGTGAAGGAAACTGTTTCGGGAATTGTGAAGAAAACATTAAAGTGAATGTACGAAGAATGCGGAAAGAAGAGACAGGAAATTACTAGTTATAGGGGCAAATGCTAAGGGGATAGAGAAATGGGTTTGACAAAAGAGGAAGCAGCGCATAAAGGTGAGTCCAATTCTTATTGTGTATGGATTGCGGAATGATGTAATAGCAGATGATTACTTATTGAAAGACATGTGTTAGAAGAATTTACAAGACTGAAAGCTGAATGTTTCCTTAGCTAATGAGAGACTAATCCGTAAAGGGGTACCCCAGGTGGGGACGGACCCTGTGATGCTATTATTAACTGTAACTGTTTAGTATGCTATTATTATTGCTGTGAAAAGATGGAGGGTTTACATTGGTTTGCAAAGTTTATGTGTATCCTATTGTAGGACACTATAATTCTATAATTGTTAGAATTATGGATGAATGACTGCAATGTACCGAGAAGATATCTGCGGACATTATTCCTCAAAAGGACACATGAGGCGTACCCCAATAAGGAGAGAGGCTGTTTGTACAAATTGTCAACAGAAGTGTTAAACAGCAAGTCATTAAGTTACAAATCATGAAACAGCCCAGACTATGAAATAGCTACAATAATTTTGAATTGCCAAACGTACGATAGCGCTTAAAATACAGCAACAAAATGCACAAATGTCGATAACTCCATCGCGACAGAAAACTATAAATGGATGAACATGAAATTGATATAGTGTGTTTACTGGAGTGTACTGCGTGAAGGGTACGATATGCCATACAAAGGTAACGACAAGGGAAGTAAAGAAGGGTTGTCGACCATACTTATTAATGATTCAGTCTGGAAATATTAAAATACAGGAATATTGTACGGAATACATTGCGATATGTAAGAACTGGAAGTCATTGGGTGGTTATATTGTGGTTAACGCTTAAATTAAAAGTAAAAGATGCGGCAATGAAATTAGCTGCTTTCGGCATATAAAGGGGTGAGAATGCTATGTATGGTTGTTCTTGGTGAACAAACGAATGTAAATGGGAAAGTGCGAGACAAAGTTATTCTAAAGAGCTATTCAAGGGAACAGTAAGTGATTTAACACTCAAAAAATGGACGAACACAGACTGAAAGATAGATACTGGAGTTACATCAGACCATAAGGGAATATTATTCTCACTTAACACAACATTACTAGAATCCGCACTAATGTGACAAGGATTATCAGGGGGAAAATGTGAACAAAAATTTCAAAATTATAAGAGAAATGTGGTCTGGCACCGAGAAGATGAGAATATTAACGAAAGAATGGATACTTGCAGCTATCTCTGTTAAGAACAGCAGCACAGTGCGCACAATTTTTAGACCAGGAACTTAACAGGGGAAAAATAAGATTAGAATAAAAGTTAAATAATGGCGAAAACAAGGAAACTACAAACTGCGAAGAGGTAGCGGACGTATATATATCAATAGAAGAAAACTACTATACAGCTGTTATGAGCATGTTCTTATAGGAAAAGATAAGAGAACCCTAACTGATTTTTTCTGTCGTTACGGCAGGATTGTACACCATAGGTTACGATCGAATTTGCGATGGGATTTTTCTGTCGTAAATTGGGCACGATAGGATTTTACAACACCTTCGGTACAACAAAACCTGAAAGTACCATTATTTCGTCCTTAGAATTGCAGACCCGTTTATTTTAATGTCTCAGACGCTTACGTGTAATATGTAAAGTATAGCGGCCGGAGATGACGTAATATTTACCTGAGACAGCAGATTTGAAAACGAGGGGAGGTTTTGTCCGTAACTGGTTCATTAAAATGCCTATGCGACAAAATTGTGATACAAATTTTCCAAATAAATTAAGAGGTATAACGAAGAAGACTGAACAAATGAAAAGCAAGATTTCTCTGCTAACGACCATTTTGAAGCGAGTAACATTATTTATAGACGTTGATGTTCATTCGTTGAGCTGTATGGAGTGCGCGAAATTCATAATTTCAATCACGCCTTAAAGAATCATAGATTAACCTTCAGAATAATTTTCTCCTGCATGTTTCTTTAGTCGAGTTTATACCACGTCAGGAGGAGTGCATAACTTTTGCAAGCAAAAAAAAAACTTTTTTTGCATTTTTTTAGTTATATCTCGGAAACAATGCATCGCACATAAAATTTCACCCCTACTGATATTAAAGGGCATACGTTCTGTGCCAAATTGATACTCCAAACATTAAATTTGGTGCAGTAGTTTGGTTGCAATGGTCGATCAAAAACACCAATTTTTAGCAACTTAGAAAAATTGGTAATAGTCATTTTCAAACTTCTTAAACACCGCAATGACTGTTCCGATCAAGAAAGTTTCACTATAAAAAGTTGTAAAGCATCAAATAAAGGCTAAGTTCTGGAAACGCAAAATTTGCTCGATTTTAGTCTTAGAGCATATATATACCTTTTATGACATTTTCACATTGCCACAATTTTCTAAACTCGATGAATATAATTCCCAAATTAATTTAAATTTCATTCCAAACAGCATCCATATTTAGGTACTTATATTGGTCAAATAAGTAGTGAGTGGTGGGTAATGTAGATATCTCAATTTCAGTTGACGATATGATTGGTAAAATCAGTGGTTTCCTTATCCACTGTCCGTGTTTGACGAAAGTGGAACTGAAAAACGAGGAAATGAGTCTTCTGTGCTCTGTTCTTCCCGGTTATTGAAGATGTACTTCCCTGATGCTACTTTCGTCGTTGATGGTGGGTTTTTATTACAAAGAGTGGAGTGGAGTTGAAGGAAAATTTTTGTACAATCCTTTCAAAGTATGTGCAATACATAGAAAACCATTATATATATACGAAGGAACAAGCACTGTTTTTGATAGCTACCTTGATGCTGAAGCCAAGAGCACCAAAACAATCGAGCACCTGCTCTGCACATATTGTCTGCCGCGTCTGTTTCATTTGACGAGTCGACCTTCATAATGCCGAAAGCAGTTGTTATTCAATGATAGATAAAAACGACAACAAATAGCCATGCTACGAATAAGAGGGTTTCAGTGTGAAACAGGTAAGCGTGGATGCCGACAGGTATCCTCTCAACTCACGTGACCCAGATTTGTGAGAGGGTAGTTATCGTAGGTGAGGACACGCACTTGTGCCTCTAACAGTAAATATATTGTTTGTTCATGTTTTAGTGGCTGCAATACCACTTCCATATTTTTTCGTCGAGGGTAATTGAAGTTCCTAAAACTTTAGGAGAGTCTCCCAGATGCAACAAACTGCCGAGAAGGAAGTGGTATTGGGGGTGATGTAGCTTCAGTCGACAAGCGATTTCTTGTCACTACACCACACTGTAGGCAAGGCGAATCCTCATTGGAAGATGTCCGTTGCTCACTGTTTGGTAAGTGCCTGACGAAGATACAACAACTTGGCATCATTGCTGCCCACAGATGAAGTACCCCATCACCATACTCTACCGCACATACCACAAAGAGCAAAATGTTATGGAAGACACATAAATCCTCTCGAGGGGGGTGGAGATCATAAATGCATGGTCTGCTATAATCGCCACCATGGAGCTTGCTCCCCACGAAGTCCTTAACACAATTTCGTGCAGAAAATCATGATCATGAAAATCAGATCATGAAGAAAATCCTCAGGGTGTTTATCTTGATTTGTCCAAGCATTCGACGTCATCGATCACGAAATTCTCCTTTCCAAATTGCATTCTTTACAATTCGTGGACTTGCACATCAATGGCTATCTTCCTATTTAAAAAATAGAACTCAACAGGTCGAAATATCCTATACTAGAAATAAAGTACTTCGGCATTCCTTTCAGAAACAAAGCCATGGCGCAAGCATTTCTCTGGAACACTTTTCAATGATACTAGGCATTCGACGTTATTGTGAGACGTAAACCCAAACTTTCAAAATCTATGATAGAAGCCAACAAAATATATTGTAATTGGCTCCTTTTATTGCTTATTATATTCAAAGATTTTTAAAAATTAGGTGAGATCGGAAAAGTATAAGCTGTCTTAATAAAGTCCCATCAAATGTATCTCCCGTGGGAAGCTATATTCTCAAGTTTTACTCATGTGTGAGTATCAGAAGCTTAACCAAAATCCTTCGAAAGTTGTTGAAACGTCATACTTACAGATGCTAAATAATCTCTGAAGTGATATCATATGAAAAAGAAACTGGATAAAGGAGTCCAATTGTCATAGAGTATGAAAATATTTTAGATAGACTCTTGGAAGTAAAAACCTTTCGTACTCTATTCGACACGAAACTAACATTATAAGCCGTGTCAAATTTATTACGTATAAAAGTTCAAAAATGTCTGATTCAAAAAGTTATAAATATCTGGTTTTGCTTCTTACGACTGACTTTTGAATTTATTCAACTTTACCACCTTTTTCATGGACAATTTTTATTTACAATTTCTGTTTAAGTCGTCTTCAGACATTCACTACTTTAATCTAATACTCTTAGACGAGCAATTGTTGTATATATGTGAATGTATATCTCGGAAACGGCTCTAAGAATTTTCACCTAATTTGGTATATATGGGAATTTCTACCCCAGGAATCCAATGGACTAGGTAACAATTTGGTGAAAATTCGTTTTTTCGGAAATCCGCATTCCAAAAGTCTATAAGGGTGCCACCAACGGCAGCACTGCAGCATTCGACGCAAAAAACGTGCTCATTCGAGACCTTCACATGCCCCTACTCCATGCATCACTGATCTTGGGCGTATTTGAATTTGTCGGTAAATTCTGAACGAATAGCAAGTTAGTGAATAGCTGAAGTAAATACGCAACAAAGAGTCAGCGTTTGGAAAATTTACGACTCGAAACACGAGACCAAGACAGTGATGAACGAAGGCAACAACGATTGCAAGAAAGACATTATGCTAGACGTGAGAGAGCTTTATTTGTAAACGTATTACCTACTTATAATGTTAGCTGCAGATTCTAATGTAATTAGCTGTAGATTCTAATGTAATTAGCTGTAGATTCTAATGTTACTTAGTTAATTTTAACTCGTGTGTAATACATGCTTTATTAATAATACAAATAATGTAGCAAATTAAATGAGTTCTGTGGTTTAGCGGTAACGTACATGCTTCGCAATTGGGGATGGGTAATTATTTTTATTAATTTTTTCGATCATAAGTCTATTAATACATCTTTCTCACATTTTTTCTATAAATAAATAGCTTCTAAATGACTGAAATGCGAATAAAACTGCTAAGTTTGCTGCTTGAAGTTCTACCGGTAGAAGAATTAACTATGAGAATTCTGTGAAATTCGGCACATTAAAATTTATTTTGATCTCCTGAATAGTCTTACGAATATTTAGAGCGATTCATGGAATTTGAAGCGAGTAATCGCAAAACCAATTCTTCAGTTTTTTTGTTTCAATTGACGACGTATGAAGATATGACCTTCCGAATATTTTGATTATCGCAATACAATTAACTGTGAGAATTAAGTAAAATTAACTTTAGTTATAAGAAAATATTTAAATTAACAATAACTGCCGAAAACATGGACTAAGGTGGGTTATTAAATGAAATATTGATAATTTATGTCGAAAAAATACAAAATTCCATGACCTCAAACGTCAGCTCTTACAACGTAATTACATTTGCTCTATAGATGTGGCATTGTTGCACGTATGCACGTTCATGAGGTACTTTGAATTTGAACAAAAAGGAGCATAGGAACCGCAATGTAACGACTTCGTAACAATGATACATAAGTCCACTATTAA
>NNCF01128897.1:354249-382684 GCA_002313205.1 Laupala kohalensis | reverse complement strand
GTTGAATGAGAATGGTAGACGGGCACGGGTAGCGAGCGGGATGGCGCAGTCGGTAGGCGCATGAGCGCGCAAAGCTCAAGGTCCCGGGTTCGATCCCCGGTCTCGTCTCCCATTTTCATTCGACGTAACATGTTTAATCTGTTACCTAGCGGTGAGGTTCACCGCAATCTAAGAGATTTCTATAAGTCCACTATAACTTACAGAGAAGGAATGATATTAGGAATTTGAAGTTATTTCTTAATATATATACATTTCTTTGTAAATAATTATAAGACCAAAATATTTCAATTTAAGTTAATACATTTCAATTTAATACCATTTTAATAATATTATTTCTAATATGTATCTTTAACAAAAATTCTCTTTTACCATTAATTTTAACATTTGCCCTATACATTCCGTGGATTTTATTTCTAATTCCTTTTTTACGGAAATTTTCGTATTTAACTTGAAATAGAACCAAATAACTTAGTAGTGATAAGATACATCAGTACATATTTATATTCTTAGCTCGTCATATTTTTCATATATTTTTACTTTTATTATTTTTAATTTTTATAATTTTCCCAATTTTTCTTTATTATTTCAAATTTTATTGTAGACAATTAATGATACCATAAGTTGCCGACAGCCGCTTTGGCACCTTCAATAAAATATTTTCGGAATATTATAGCTATTTCAAGAGAAGTAAAAAAACTGAATACACCATCTAATTATAAATTTTCACATTTCTTTTATTTCTTGTTTACTAATTCTCGATTTCATTTTCTTCATGTTTTGGATGTTAGGCCTATCTAAGCAACTATTATTGAGTATATTTTTCCCGTCTCTTGAGCTTTCGTCCTTCGTAGTTTAACCCTTTCAGTCACCATCGTTCCCTTTCTACAAAATCTTTTCTAATTATTTTCCATTTTAGACATTTTCCTTACATAAGTTCCACTGAAGTTAACACGAGACGTTAACAAGCCGAATCACGAGTTCAGCGTTTCCAAATCTGAAAGGATACTAGATGAATCAAAAACGTGGAATATTATAATATTGTTTTAGCGGATTTGACCACCGTATTTCCTGTTGAACCTCCTAAACTAACCACCCGCTGCATCATGGAAAGCGCAATATACGACATAACAATCTTTTGTTAAGAATCCGAAAACTCATATTCGCCGCCAACAACACACCAAGATGTTTAAACCGGCGTTTTTCGAGACATCTGAGTAGGAGACTCGTGCTGGTTTAAGCACAAAAGGGGTAGGAGTAGACAAAAAGGGGGTGGGGTCGTGCACGCGTGTGCCGGTTTACCCAATTTCTCCAATAAGAATAACACATTTGTCGGTTTCAGTTCAAAAAGGGGTGGGGGTCGTGCACGCGTGTACAGGTTTAAGCAGGGTTTCACCAAAAAGAATAACACATGTGCCGGTTCGAGCACAGAAGTGGGGTGGGGTTGATAAGAAGTGCCGGTTCAAGCACAACATTTATTGCGCAATCTAATATCATAGGATGATGCAATCCAAAATAACGCAATCGAGTATTGCGCAATCTTACGTCATAGGATGCTATCCAGGATGATGTAATCTTGCACCACACGATTGCACAATCTTGCATCTTAGGATGGAACCCTTTCTCTCCAACATGATCTACCTGCGAGAATGGTCAGCAATGTGCTGCACTGTTTCCCCGAGAGCAATGGTTTTGTGAGAGATGGATGTGGTGACGTGTGTCATGGGTGGAGGGGAGGTGGTGTAAAATAAGCATAGTATATTGCATCACGACATCCTAGCATCGTGGATGGCAATAACTCACTAATGTATACTCATATATCTAATTTTGTAAAATGATAGTTTTTCTTTATAATACTTTTTTGGATGTACCTTAGGTGGTGAATGAAGGTAAAAAGAAAGAGAATTGAAAACATTTGTTTTAATATGCAAAATAAATAATTACAAATACATATAAAGAATACAATGCCGTGAAGCCACCAATCATTGTGCACACCCGGCACATTGGATTAAGGTCGTGTGTTCAGAGAGAGAGGGTCAGTAGGTCGTGACGTAGTGGTTGTAAACCGTATATAAACGGAGGAAGTAGAGGACTAGGGAGTACACAGGACTGGTACAGGAGTGGAAGGATCTGGTGAGGATGGGTTGTTTTTTTGCGCGTTGGCATCCGGTGACAGCCGAGTGACTCCGTTCCCGCTCTACTACTTCCCTGAGAGAACCAGCCGACCAGGTGGTCGGGACGTACAACCCCTCACCACCCTCCTTCGAGACTAGTCTTATTTCATTTATTTCGCCCCTAGTACCTCAGCTCGTTAGCTATTACCTGGGTCGCTCCGCTTGCAAATGCTCCGCGTCATTGGCTCTCCTTGGTTTCGCTTTAGATATCTCTGCCATCTCTTCGGCGATACGTCCAATCCCACGTATTATATTCGTCATCCGTCTCTGCCCACGCTGCGACCGCACCGTTTTGCCCTACCCAGTCTGCACCGCGGAGGTTACAGTCCCCGCCACGGGAAGGCAGGTACATCACTATCTAGCGCTCTTATCAGCTCCGGGGACTGACATCTAGTAAGTACGTGTTTGGCGAACACGGGGCCCCGAGCTGCGTGTGGCATTACATCCACTTCTGCTTGGATCCTTCCTTTCTCTTTCCTGACCCCCATGGTCACCTCATGTTCTTTTCGATCCCGACGCTATTAAGGCTAGGGTATCTGTCATTTTCCTCATTCCTCTCATTTTTTGTCCTACCCCTCATTTTTGTCCCCCCTCATGTTATGTGCCCCACTCATTTTAGCCCCCCACCATTTGATGTATGTTGTGAGATATGTTTTGGTATGTTGTAGATCAGGAGGGTTTTTAGTGGGTAGGGTTGAATCATTCGACGAGTCCCACACGCGGGGAGTCTTGTTGGCTCTTCCTAGTGCGTAACTGCATTTTCCCTACCTGTACAAGTTTGTCGGGCTCCAATGACCTTTGATGTCGACATGAGTCTATAGCCCCACAAAAAAATCCGTCACGTAAACCTGAAACATCTTATACAATTCCTCGGTGGAAATAAAAACCGATAGGTCCGTCCAGACACATAGTCCCGTCGTCAAGTGGCCGTACCAGACACACCTTTCACGATCCGTTGTCATATTCGAACAGCACCAGCTCAGACTACTGTTTGTGAGTCCCTGTTTTTTTAAAGAACGCCTTCATGTGAGCATGTCCCGTTAGTAACTCGACCATCAGTCGTGTTGGTTTAAACCATTTCCTGCAGCGTTCCACTTAAATCAAGTGGGATATAAACTGTCGTACGTCCGTGCCTTCGCAGCTAATCTCCCACCGGCGCTACCAGCACCCCCACAACACCTTATCCAGCTTCCGGTGCCATCCTCGCTGGGGAATGCAATTGTATCCCGTATATCGTGATTTCTTTCTGTCGACGCATGCGGTATCGCATCATAGCCCGATCGACACAGATTCACCGGAAGGAGCCCCATTATCACCAACATCGCCTTTGTGGACACTGTTCGACAGCCGCCATACCACAACTGGATGCACCGCCGTTGGATTTGACTCATCCTTTTCGTAGATCTTCTATTTGAGCTGCGCATGCCATGCTACACAGCCGTGAATGAGTAGTGGCAACAGCGCTCCTCTATAGAACGTTCGCATCTTTTCGTATGGGAGGGTATACCAATTGATTCCTACACGATGGAGACTGTACAGCAACTTCTGTATTTTCCCGACTGTGTAATCGAAATGTGGTTTGAACGTTAGTTTCTCATCGAAGATTACTCCCAGGTATTTTACTGCCTTCTTTATCTGCAACCTACCTTTCCCATAGTGTATGATGGGGTCCCTCCTGCTGCATGCCCGTTGTGGTAGTACCTCCGCCTTGTCTACTGATACGGTTAAACGCACTTTCTCGCTACTGTGCATTATATACTCCATTGCCCGTTCCCAAGTATCTCTATATCGAGCCTACTGTTCGCCGGCATCGTTACCAGCAGGTCGTCTGCGTATGCCACATACTTATACCCCCCGTCTTCTAAATCCCGTAGCACATCATTAAGTACTACGCATCATAACAGGGGTCCAATATGGCTCCCTTGTGGGCACCCTTTATGATATTTTCCGAGTATGCGCTTTGGCCCTAAATCCAGTGTCACATATCTTTCGCTCAAGTATGAACATAACGGGTTTTGCATTTGCAGTGACACCACTTGGGCTCTAATGACCTCGATGTTGACGAGCCCTTAAGCCCCAACCAAAAAAAACACCATTTGGGCCATCTTGTCCAGCACTACGTCCCAATGGACACTGTCAAAAGCGCCTTTAAAGTCAATGAAGATTGGCGATTTATATTTCGTTGTCTGTATCTGCACCCTCTGCATCACCGCATCCAACGCGTCTGTTGTCCCGCCTTCTTTTGTGAACCCATATTGATGCCATTGTAAGTGGTGGCCTATTTCATCGTATCGTGCACATCATGTGTTTATCTAGCAATTTTACCAGAACTGGTAACATCATTATTGGCCTGTATGATGCCGGGTCTTGCGCATCCCTGTTTCACGGTTTTAGGAAGAACCGCATCATCCCCATTTTCCATGTTTGGGGAAAACACCCGGTGCGTATGCATGTATTCAGCACATCTTATCTCCTCCGCATACTGATCCCAGAGGTGCCTCAGTACCTCCCCTGTGATTCCTTCATGACCCGGGCTTTTCCCCGGCCGTATTGCATGAACCATTGCCTTCACAGTTTGCCGGGTCAACAGCCTTCCCTCGACTCCCACCACCGCGTCACCCTGTTGCTAAGGCATTTGCGGCTCTATCGTACAGTCAAGGACCTTCTTGATCAACTTACTTTCGGTGTCAAGCCATTCTGTAGTGAACGAATGCTCGTTCCGTAAGCCTATCCACACCGTTTTTGCTTTCGGCTTCTCCCTGCCCAGTGTGTATGAGAGCCCCCACATCGATGTTGTCAATGACATCTCTATGAATGCCATCCCGTTTCTTGTCATGGACTGATCTCCGATAGCGTTGTAATGATTCCCTATATTTGTTCTCTGCCTGCGGTTGCTCCTCCATGTGTCCTTTTGTACATTGGTAATGTCGTCGAGCTTGTTGTTTCAATTGTGTTAAATCCTTTCCCCACCACGGGTGACCCCGTCTCTGCCCGACCTTGCGGATGTGACTACGGTGTTATCGTGGCGATTATGTCGTGCTGTAGGTCGTTAACCCGCTTCTCTATTGCCAGTGCATCCTCACGGCACTCGTACTGCACGCTCTCCTTGACGAACCGATCTAAATTCTCCCAACGTACACGTCGATAATTTATCGTCCTTTCCTGATGACATCGTTGTGTCATAGGCTGTATTGCGAACAATATTGATTTATGATCGATGTGTATTTTGCGCGATACCGCCCAGTACGTCACCTCTGTGTATTTCTGCCGTGTATGTAGTGTGAGTTCTATGAGTGAAGTGCCATTGTCCGCACTAGAGTCTTTTTTTAATTTAATACTACAGATGTTACACATATTTACAGAAACATTAAACTGGAACTCCTTGGACCCATGTGAAACACATATGGTAGGGAGCCCCTTTTAACTAATTACTACTATTGATGAAACAAAAACATATACTATTTATAATGAACCGTCCATCAAAAGAAAAACAACTTACACAAACACATACAGTCATCTAACTACTTTATATATACACAAAAATTTTCACCATTTACCCTCTGCTGTTTGCAGTAGGCTGCCACAAGCAACAGAGGAGTTACCATTTCCGCGACAAGGAGGCAGGTGACCACTACCAGCGAAACAACTTTGTACAAGACAAAAATTATAAACATAAAAAATCTCAAAAATAAACAAACAAAAGATATCGATACAAAACACAATGCACAATCATTATATATACAATGATAAAAATATTAAAAACAAAACATAAAATGCAAAAAGCAGATCAGAAATATATAGAAACTATTTACAATACAGTACTTTACACAATCATTCAGTCAACCATAATCCTTTTTCATAGTCCTTTCTCATAGCCAGTCGTCGCTTCTTTCAGGAGAGCCAATAAACGCTGTGATCGCCCCTACCCCCGTACGACCACCGCGCCGAGCGGGATTCCAGGCACGCTACGCACGAATCCTAGCACTATTTATAATGCACGGGTACGCTTTTAAGATCCAGCTTCACTTTCCTTTTCGGGAAGGCCTCTTGGGTGAGGCGAAGCAGCTTTTCGGATCAGATGGCACTCCGGACGTTGTCAGCTGCATCGCCAAGATCTCACGGGGGTACCGGAACATGACCCTGTCCCCTCCGGGTGCCAGGGCTTGCACGAGATATTGGAATGCAGCCTCTAGCATGGGAGAATATGATTCGTGCGAAGGCCAGAGTAGATCCCCTCCGGAGAGACGTCCCAAGATGGCATTTCGGACGTGTAGGCATCCTTGTCCCAGTCCCCAAAATCCTCCTCGATAATTCCGGAAGGCGGAGAGAAGCATAGCCCGCAACAATAACAGAGGCTAGATGTTATATTAATGATTATGAAACTAAATCTAGATGATACACCTCTTGCACTAGAGTCTGCAAGGACCCGAGTTCCTCCACTGGGATTAATGCTGTTCGGACTACCATGAAGAAAAACGATCTCTCTCTCTCTCTGGCACTCGGCTCCGCCACGGTTTCTCGTAAGTATTAAATACACTGTGTTTCTCTTAAACTGAACCCAGTATAACCCCCAACCCCGCTAACCTCTTCCAAACATTCCCTCACTCCTCCCGCCCCCTTTCCCCCTCACAAATGATTAAACTTTTAAAAATAGAAATGAATATATAGTAAAATGCGTTATGGGTGAGGAGGATGTCAACAAAAGACTTTTTAGAAAGGTCAGTTTTTATTATGGCACAATAATACATGTATCGCATAGATACACGCATCGGCACTCGCGTGGCCATTCTAACGATGCACCGTGCCCTAACTTGTGACTCAGCTCATTTCGGCTATAAGCTTGATGCTCGAGGCATCGGGGCAGAACGGTTGTCGTTCAATGCCATGCACGTTCTGTCGTTCTCTCCACAATCCTAGAGTACTGGCTCGTTCTCAATGGCCCCAGCTACGACTCCTCTTCGGCTTCCAATTCCTAGTTACTCTCGAGCTAACCGCCGCTGTAACCCATGTAACCCGCCAGCTCGTATCTTCTCATGAGTCGTACGAGCGAAACGCCAGCGCAGGGCACCGCGCAGACCGAGGCTCTCGGTCATCGCTATAGAAGAACTACGTAAGTGTACGACTAAAACTGAATAAACTACTGTCGCCAGAACTGGACGATTCCCTTTAAATTGCTCCCTCTCATTCTTCCTGTCCTGACCAGGGATTACTTAGAAGTCCTAAGCGAGCGTAGAAATTACCCTATCGGAGGAGAGGTTTTAGACTGTACCCACCTATTCAAAAAATAAAGCACTCACGACACATGTTCTATCCTTTTAGAGAATGAAACCCTTCCCTCGCGCTCTTTCATTTCCACACACATATATTGAGAGAATGTATTCAGAGTAATAATTACCTCCCAAAGTGTAGAATATTAATGAATTAAACCCAGTGCTCCGAAAGGTTTAGTGAACGCGACCGAGCACCGATTAGCTGGAACGATCTGCTCTTTCAAGGAGGGGCGACGCCCCCCCCCTTTTACTGGTCGAGGCAGCCTGCGCAAGCTTATCATTGAGGGGCAGCAAGCCAGACGAAGCGGAGGAGTCACCAGAAACACAGGGCAGTGTCCGACAAATACGGCACTCTCGAACACAATCACTTCGTGAACGACGTCAGTGATAGCCAGAGTGGTGGCGAATTTAGATGATCACGAGTAACGAGCAGTACGAGACCATACCGTGGGGACGCGTGGAGAATAATAAACCATTGCGCACCCAAAGAGGTTGGGTTTTGGAGGAACGCGGACAGAGTACAAAAGAGAAACCTGACTGGGTCGAGGGGGCTGCAGACCCGAAGGATCTTTTGAACAACACCATAAAAGTATCAGCCGAGGGGAGAGTCACCTTACGCCGTAGCTCGCGTGGAGCAAAACTTCAAGAAAAGAAAATTTAATAGGTGAAGGGAACATTAACAAGATACATGAACTGCACAGAACCAAGGGGAGGGATGCTAAAGAAATTCGGGGGATGGCATGGAGTATTTCGAGACAAAACACAGAAACACGAGCAAAGTTATAAAAAAGAAAACAGAGAAGACATAGGAACCCACTAGGAGAAATGTCGATTGACATAGAGCATTATAGTCAAGTAGCCGAAGTTGTCGAAGATGATGTAGAATAGAAATGATTGACGAAAGACAGAACCAACCAGGGTACAGTCAAACGTTCACGGAGAAGAAAGGTCAGGGTTTGTTTTAGAAATCCAAAGAAGTGTCTGACGAGAAAACAAGGGCGTTGTAGTTGATTAGGACAAAGAGTAGACAAGGGCAGCTGTCCTAAGATAAATATAACCCGAGAAAGGATGAGTAACGGGATCGTGCCGTGACGGCGATTGAAAAATTCTGAGTGGTTGAAAAGGGAGCATTGCCGTTCGTCTAGAACGAACCAACGTCACTAGAAATTAGCCAATCAAAATTACCCCACGACGAGTGAGAAACCTAATGATTGGCCAAACTAGGATTAATCATTGGCCAATTAGTGACGTCAGGAAGAGCGTGGTTTTTCTTACCACGTTTTTGAGACCGAGAGGGGAGATGCCTACTTAACGAGAAGCGCCGGAGCGCTCCTGATCAGATCATTGTCATTAGTAGAGCTTTTATTCGATTAAGATATCGAGGTTTTTATGTGACGATTAGGAGAGTATCATTATTTGATCATTGAGATCAATCTTAACGTGATCATTGCTTGATCATTACGAGGTATCAGTTAGAGCAACGACCTAGTTACCTCATTATTGAGGGAAACGATGAACTCGTTCGTAATTAATGATCAAGTGGTCATTATTTAATTGTTTCATTTCGATCATCGTACGATTTCTGCAGTTAGTACACGGTTCCAGTGACTTAACTTTTTTAGTTAATAGAATGGCTCTGAATTTTAATTATGCCATTATTTTATACCATCAATTTGAACTGGTTACAACTTCAAATGATTTTTTCGAGAGGGTATGCCAAGGGCCGCCGAGAAGGAGGATGTCCTACGTTACGACTGGGCTTGGAACAGTTGAAGGGAGAGTTTCAGAAAAGCAGATGATTCGAGATAGTGCTGGCAAGGAGGATTGTAAGGTTAGAGTTAAGAGCACGTCACGTCTTGGCACTATCTATGGATAAACGAGAAACAGAACATTACACTACCTCTTGCAACGCATCAATCGTGTAAGACTACTGTTTTTTATTTGTTTGTTCCAAATGATTTGTCAAGAGACTCATTTTTGTGTTCAGTTTTTTTGCAGAATGCTTTAGGAATAAAAAAGATGTAAGCGTCCTCCACCAATTTGCCTAAGTGTAATCCGGATTCTAATGGAAAGTGATTGATGTAATCAATTAAGAAATAAAAAGCAATGTGAAACAAAAATATATATTATTTCTCTTCCTTACCCCTAACTACAAATCAAGTAGGATTATTTTAAGAGGAGGATAAAACATGTTTGTCTTTGAAGACTATTCTCCCTTAATTGATTGATATACATGGAGAAAGAGAGAGATGGCTTCCCCAAGAAGAATTTCATTCACATCTTTCTCTCTCTTCCCGATATCTGATAGTTGAAACGCTGCTTTTACACACAACAAAAATCGCTGATTGGTTTTCTCATATGATATGAGTAGGATAAAAAACAAATAAAATGTATTTTATTTTATAAATAAAATTTTAAAAACATTTATTTTACAAATATTTTTCATCGATTCATGTATTATGTTTGGCATCGAATCCCAAACATTTGTCATAGCGAAGAGTTCCCTTTTTGCGAAGGACTTTCTCCTCGTGAAAGTCCTTTGGATAACACGTGGATTGCGATTGCTCTTGGTAAAAATGTCCACCGATGGCTTCGTGCTCGTCTTCGAGGGAGTACGTTACAGGATTCAAGAAATGGACTTGAACAATCTTGAAAAGTTCCGTTGTTCCCGAGGATTTATATCCTTTCTGAAAGTGATTTCGTATTTGCTAATGCGTATGAAATCACCGACACGAAAGATTTTTGTCCAACGATCGTTGTCTTGACACGTGCATAGACCGTTTTCATGAGTCTATCGTCCATGACATCTTTCGGTCACAACCATGTGGCGCGATGCTTTGAAGCGTTGTACTTCTGAAGAAGGCTGAGGAGCATGGTCAGCCAAGGATACTACCCTTCTGCAGAGAAACGACGCCACGTGCGATTAAAACATTCCACAAAACGCTTCATGGTGAAGAAGGTGGAATTATGATGAATGCCTTTACCTTTCAACCACGTCGCAAAGACGGTTTTGTAGAACTCTGTACCGTGATATGTCTGTAGAAGTGTAGGTTTGCGTTTGGAGAACAGGTTGCGTTGGAACACTTTCTTGATAGCAGCACCCGTCTTACTCTGCACTGGTTCGACCCATGCATATTTCGGATAGACATCGATTACCGTCAAAATGTAACACATGCCTCTCTTGCTCTTGGCGAAGCTTTGCATGTCCACAAAATCCGACAGCCAGAGATCGTCCAATCGTTTGGTGAAAACGCGACGTCTGGGATAGCATTTGCGAGCCAGTGCGTGGAGTTCTCACGCAACATCCGACCCGAACATCATCGCGGTGCGTCATTTGTTGTTCTTTCGTTGTATGAATCCAACGTCAAGGAGCTCGCTTTCCATTTCCATAAATTCTCCGCTATGACCGCTGTGCTCCGCCGATTGCGAGGCGTGTAAAAGACAAACGCTCCCCAAGCGTATTCGGATCTCGCCAATATTTATGTCGGCGACGTCACAGAACAAATAACTAATCCATTTTTCCGACGTGGAGCGAGTTTCAGGTCCCATCAACTCCTTAATGATATTATGCTTGTCGGTTCGACTATACTTGAGACGGCCACGATCAAAGTAATGTTTTTTCGAAGAGAACTCGTTGCTTCTAAGAGGTGTTTGTACGCTGCCTTATCCGTCGGGGTAACGTTTTGCATATCGGATATATCTAGAAAACATGAATTGTTTGAGATCGGGTGTCAGTTCATATTTCTCCTCTTTCAACGTGAATGTACCATCTTTGTTGAATATCATGAGAGCTTTTACAAAATTCTTCTCATTATCGACGATATAGGGTCTGTGGTTTTCTGTCTGTCAGTACCATAATCACATTTAACCACGGAGGTATGAGTTGCGAAGGTATGAACGAAACACTCCTCCCCGCACCTACGGTTCGCTTCTCGTCTTCGTCTTTATACAGGGATTGTTCTTTATCGTTAGAAAGTGGTGAAGTGAATGAGAGTTCTTCCTCCTTGGGATGAGATGTTGGTGAGGTGAGAACGCTTTTGGAAGCATCTGTTTTTGTCGTCTGTCCATGGCCTTCTCTACAGGCTCCTTCACATAGATATCCAACAGTCTGCTGCGATGACCCTCCAACACGTAAAGCGCTTGTATTTATGCACGAATGTTTTCACGAACAAGATCAATTTCATCTTCTAACTTGGAGACGTAGACGGTGGCGGCGGTAGTATTCCGTTCACGTGTCTTTTGTTTTTAAACCAGTCCATGTCCTGATGTCATCCATTTTTTTGACGAATCGCCTCCTCATTTTCTGTAGTAGCCTTGAGTAGTGCTTTTCTCGTTGGTATAGTTTCCCTCGGTTTTCTTTTTCCTGTGAAGGCTTCACGTTTATCCCGCCCAACTTTGTTTTCTCTTTCATGACGGCAGCGGTGGCCATGGCCGCAGCACGTTCACCAAGCCCCGCATCGTGAGAGGTCACGCACTCCCACGAACGATTTACGAGTCCTTCGTCCGCTTTCTTGCGATTATTACCCCTCTTTTGCGATGGTAGGCAATATCATGCTCCCTACATACTTCATCGAGAGCGTTGATATTGCGATCCCAACGCGCTAAACGCTTTATTAATTTTGTACTGGAACAACAGAATTGGTAACCCGGAATATGCAAGTCAATTGGTATTGTATTAATGACGTGATTGACCCAGCCACCAATCACACCACGTCCGCTCTTGCGTACAACGCGCCGCAAAAAAGGATTCCGACGGAGCGGATCCCTGTTGTTATTCTTCTTTTACATCATTCTCATGACGTCACATCACTGTCGGCTTGTTTTCCTTACAACACCATTATATACGGGGCAGGATAAATCGATCAAAACCTAGCGATAACGCCCCTGCTGCATGCTTTACATCTTGTCGATCACGAGAAATAACTACCGATATGCTGCCTGTAAACAGTCGCCAGATTGTTGTCTTGTCGAAAAGCAACCAACATGTTTGCATTATCGCGAATCAGTTGCTTTGGAATTTTCGTATAGGTTTGGCGAAGGTACAACACATCGCTATGTCTATGACGTCCCGGCGCAAAATAGGCTTTGATGCAATCTCATTTCTCTGTTACTATATCATCGAACACAAAGACGTTATTGGGAATAGCCTCTGATAGAGGGATCACCTCGTGTTGAGTAAAAAACATCAAAACTACAGTCTATCTGTGACTGGTTTTAGAAAATGATGGAAAGGCTGATCGCGTATGGTGGTGTAGATATAAATATGTTGAAACGTTCGGTTTTGTCAAGAGGGAAATGACATTTGTTTTCCCACAACCCGATGGTCCCAGAATCAGTGCACGAACGATGTCCTGTAAAAGACCGTTTCTACGCACCTGCTGAGAAGAAGAGGAATGTAAGAAATGGAAGACGTTATGTACAGGGACGGGTGAAGGCTGTTCAACCACATCCACCGAACAACTGCGTTGAACATGCGCATGGAACCCAAAATATAGTGCTAACACCTCACGATATATATTTGTCAGAGAACTATGGATGTCTTTGGTCGCAACGTGAGAGACATTGTGAAACGTAGGGGTGGAAATTATTATTTCGAAGACAAACGCATCACCGGCGTTGGGGAACTCGAAGTGGAACGTGACGGTGCTACGAAACTATGTGGATGCACTTGTTCGTGACGCTACACGAGAGGAAAAAGAAGCGTTCAAATACTATGTGACTGGTAAAATAAAAGACATCACACCTGTCATCTTCACCATGACGCTCCGTTGTTCCCGAAATCGATTGTCTACTTTACCCGACGACTATTGGTCTCTTTAACCGTGTTGCGCTTCGTGCTCCCTATAGCGGAGCATTGCATATGCTACGCTACTCTCCCTCAGAGAGGGTGGCGATAAAATGTGTGCCTAATTGTGATGAAAATTGGGTAAAAATCGATAAAACTAAACTCTTTCCGATTGAGGCAAATCGTTATTATACGTTTAAATACCAAACCAGAACATCCGATGCGACGGGTAAAACGAAGAAACGGTACGCGCTTTTCGTAGAATTTGAATAAATCGTTTCCTATGTACATTGATTTGTGGAATTTTAAAATATACGCGAGGAAAAACAAGCTAAAAAGGGGGGTAAAAGAACATTGTGTGTTTAGTTTTACAACACCTGTGGAACACTATGATAAAGATACGTCAAAAGAAGAAGGTGAAAGTGCTCCCGATTGGCAAGCGTGAGGGGGGATAACTTTCCCTCCTCCTGATTGGTGCTTTGAGTGCCATAGGTTCTCTCGCCGGTGGCGCTTCCGCCATGGCCAATGATGTCAATAATGGGAAAACGCAAATTCGAAAAGATGATACGTCATAACGAAGCGATGAAGGGAAAGAATGTTGTAGCGCGACGTGCAAAACGTCGAAAAGGAAGGGAGTGTGTGGGAACAGAAGAGGGAGGATGAGAAGTGGGAGTGGTAGAAAACAATAACCAACAAAAAACATCCATTGAAGGGGATACCACAACGCAGCATCAAGAAATGTTGCATCACACTCGTTATATGCGGATCCCCTATTACAGAGGTATGTTTATGCGCAATACACTACCACGTAAGAAGTAAAGACTAGAACCGGGTGTTATCAATCTGGACGATGGGTCGGGGCCTGGGACGCATTTTGTAGGCTACACCCTACACACAAACCGCGTGTGCTATTTCGACTCTTTCGGCTTACCTCCCTCACCTGAATTTCTTACCTATGTTGGCATACAACGTTGTCGTAACCTAATCTACAACAGAACGCAAATACAAGATTTTATTACTGAAAATTGCGGTCGATTCTGTCTCCAATTCCAATATTACGATTGGAAAAGCGTGTGGTAGATCGAAGCGATGTGTCGAACACTCACCATCTACGGTACAGCTCCTGTGTTGACTGTGCGTTACACACACACCCCGCCATTATCTTAGACAGATCCTATTATCTCGCACTCTTAAGTCTGTAAACCTAGAACACAGATTTAAATGTGCTTGTCGATTGCAATCGTTTGAGTTACGAGGACGACGCAACGAAGCAAGTATACCTCGCCACCCTCCCTGTTGTCATCTATAGAGTTGACGACATCGAACACTACCTCAACACCTTCCTCCGTCAAGTTTCTGCCGGACTTTCGCAGTAAAAAACTTTTGACATTCAAGCGGATACACCCAAGCACAATGTCTTGTGAAAACATCCATTTCNATATATATATATATCAATTGTTATATTATCGAGAGCGTATTCATGAATAATCGAAACGCGCACACCCTCCATCAATTTCATACGGACAACCCGCCTGGTGCTATTGTTGAAGAAACATTGCAACACGTGGTGGGACATCGTGTGACAACAGGCTATATTGACATTACCATTCGTTTAGAGAGCGGTGACGGTACGCTCACACGCTGTCGGAACGGAACACCCTTTTCATGTTGACTTCTACTAAGACCCGAACCGTGTGTTCATGAAACCGCTTCCACGCCAACAACGCACTGTGCTCTGTACCCCAGGAACGTTGACAGAAGAGCAGACGCGTGTCACGTGCGTTTGGTTACATCCTGCCACAAGATGAAAAGACAAAAAAGTGACGTGATGAGAAAGGTAGGCCTCCTCGATGCCTGTCTTCACATCGAAGATGTGCAACCCCTGAGAAAGAAGACGCGGCTTGTGGGATATGAGATACATAGTTATACCCCTTACACCACGAGCTACAAACACAACGATTAAATACGTATCGCAATGAATAGCAAGGACTCCATCACACTGCCATTCGACAATCTGCTTGTGATAGAGAGGAAAGCTTTAAAGAAAGATGTATAACTTGCGAAGAGGACATCCTAAAAATTTGATAAAAAATTGTGTACCTTTCTTTTTTCTAAAATTCGTTATGAAATTAATGGAACCAGGTGGATTGTACACGACTCAGATATTGCCACCACCATGAACAAAGTGCTTTGGTTCTCCAACGAAGAACATCGATAGTTTAATTATGCGGGGTGGAGCGATACAGCTGCGCGAGTGGCAGAACTCAACTGATCAAATCAGATGGACAATTTATGGCTTCGATACTGTCAAACTGTTGATGGGATTCGTAGAAGACTATACCCGAGTCATAAATGGTGTTTTTCAAGAATTGCTCTTGGTACGCTCGAGGACGGATAGTGACTTTATTCTCTTCATTCTCAACGGAAGCAGAAATAGTAACACCGAGTGTCATTCAAATCGATCGTATCAAATGGCGCATACCACACGTGAAGGTGGATCGACCAAATATGCTCTATCTCTCCGAAGTAGGGAATCTTGGTAAGGATATCACCATTTCATTCGACAATTTGGAATTCCATGAACTGCCATCCGTCACCCAAACAACAAAGAATGTGTGGTCGGTGATGAGTTATAAAGAAAAATGCGAGCGAATTCAACCACGCCTATATGCGCAAGGCAACGTTATATTAAAACGATATACGACTTCCATACAACGACATACGTTTGGATTGGCCAACAAAGGGTGATGACATCCTCCCACCTTAAACGTACAACCCATTTAACAGTTTTGAGAGGAGGTATTACGATATAGAATATCTCTGCCGTGACAGCGCCTAGTTATTGAAAAATATCCGTTTGTCGTGCTTGATTGCACAAAGATTGAACAAACTACCATTGGATCGAGTGTGGATATCAAAATCGATTTTGAAACAGACAAATATCACAGAGAAATCCGCCTATTGTCTAATTCTTTACCCGCGTGCCAGTACCTATGTTTGCGTGATTAGACTTGTCACCAGATATAACTCGCATGTCATCCCTCGTCAGTAATGTTGCGATCGTGTGAGAGGAAGGATCATGACAAACATTGCTGTGCATCATGAACAGGAGAAGAAAGAGGAGGAGGAAAAAGAACACAACAGTCTTCGGAAAAGTGGGAAACGACCATCGGTACACCGGGTAGAGAAGGAGGAGCAGGAGATTTGTCGTAGTTGTGGTATGAAGGAGGAGGTAAAACTACATGGACAAGTGAGGAGAACAAAAAGGAGAAACGTCTCTCTCCCAGCACAAAACTATGCAAAATGTTTTATGGAGGAAGTGAAACTTGCTATTCTTCAAACGATTAATCCCTGATTTATAAAGTTGTACTCTTTTTTTGCAATAAAAAACCTGATGTTCCCTCAATTCGTTTCCCTTCCCACCCCAACCGATGTATTGATGAAAAAAGACACTTTGGATAGAGATTATACTATTTTATTTTCGTATGAAGGATACACGGAGAAAAAAATTGTTATTTATGAATGCAAACATTTTTCCTTTTTAATCAAATCTAATCATAATATTGTATCCTTCACCGACATACTACTAGCCAAGAATAAAGGGGAAGAAACATTTGAAGTCGGTGGTGTCGACCAGAATTCTTTTTTTTCATATTTTGTTTGTACAAGTTTACCGCGCACTAGTTTGAATACGTCCCCGTTGGGAAGTTCTGAAAGTTTTATGTGTGGTAGGCCGTTATAGGTCATAATATCTTGTTTAAAATGTCTGCAGATTGAATATTTAAAAAAATGAAATGAATCCATTGCATCATAAAAAATTATTGACTATGAATTAACAAACATTAGTGTTTAACATTCTTCTTCTTCTGTAAAATCGTGCTACTGCTCTGCACAAGAAGTTTCCTGTTCACACATTGTTTCTTCTTGCAATCTGAATGAAAAAATTAAAGGATACACACCTCTTTTCTATTAACCACAACACTATATGTTTAAAATTTAAAACACACTTACACAGCTTGCTGTGAACGTAACACCATCTTCTTGCATGGTGGTTCCTGTGAGGAAGGAGCAGCAGCAATAGTAGAAGAAGACTCCGTAAACCCCCCCTCTTTCGAACCATTTTTTCACTCTTCTTTATACATTCTCGAAATCTATAGTTTATCAATAGAAAGTTATTTTTTTCTTTATAGTCACAAATACAACGTTTCATTTCAAGTTATTCCTAGCAAACACACGTGATATGTTGCGGGTTTACTACTGTTAATGTAGCCAAGAGTTTCATATCCTTCAGTTATATGCGTAGCATCTCATCAGAAGGGAAAAGAGAAGGAGAATTCATCTCTTCTCCATTGTTGGAGTTAATGCAAATACTGTTAATTTGCTCCCTGTGAAACGAAATTGAACACATGATTATATTATAAATGAACGATGTGTAATGGTTTATTTGTAGTGTGAGGATTGAAGAAGAGAGAAGTGGAGAAAGAGAAAGAATATATAAATCCCCGTTCCACAAATAAATATTACTAAAAGGTTGTGAGTTTCAAGAAGTGAACAGGACTAGTTTATTTCCGTAGTATGACAAAGGTCAGTAGAAATAGTTAATGCCCAATGACAGCAGGGGCACGCGAATTGGTAAAGTCCGTGATCTTCCTTGAAGAGAACTGTTGTTAGGAGTTCGACTTCGGTAGCGAAGTCTTGATCACTATGAACTGAGAGCAGAGATGTGATATCACACTGCCGCTGGTTGAATGCACACTTATACTAGCTGAGTCTGGTAGCGCACTGTCACGAGGTGAGTCAGGTAGCGTGCTGACATGTATATATTAAGTATCACTCTTGGTGACGGTATCGTTTGTTCATAACATACACGATACGCCGGATTTTGACATGCGTTCTCTGAATTCATGGAGCGTATATGTAGTAAGGTACGTCTACAGATGTTTCTAAAGAAGCGAGTCCGACGACGGCTTTGCAGTCGAGATCGGCATTGTCACACCCGTTGACAATGTCACACACGCTGGCAATGGGTCGTGAAGTTTCTGACCGCCACCATCACTTAGATTCGGAATACAAAGTTATATTACAATACTTACGTAGATTATGGATTTTCTTGGTTCTCCATGGTCGTTGAAAACGCGACTGCTGTTGCGTTGAAAAACGTCTGTTCACTATGAGTGCGGTCGCAGAACTGCTGCTGTGAGTTTCTGCTCGAGTTTATATACGCCTTTCGTGTGGAGACGATGAAAGCAAGTGTGCATGTCAGCTCTTCATATTCTCATGCTTCGACATTCCCATTACTGTAACCAAAAAATGTGTGCGCCATGCAGCTGTGTGGGATTGCTTCTTCCCGTGGGAAACGAAGCTTTCGCTTCGAGAGAAGGGTATATTCAATATGCTCCAGACTGTACCAGAGCTCAGTGTTTCGTAAAATTGCACCATGGATATTCATTCTGTGCAGGAAACAACGGTCGCCAAATATGGGCAGATTGTAGGAGGTGAGTTATTAACATCTCTCTTTGAGCTCTTAATAGATACTTGAGTAGATAAATGGCATTCTTTGTAAAAGTGTTACCAGATAAATTATTATTATTAGTTGTGACTGTCACTATTATTAATAATATACTTGTTACTGTTATTAATAATACCATATTAATAAAACTAATACCATATTAGAAACTTCATTAATTATATTAGATTGTTAATTTTTTATTTGATTTATTTTACTTTTAGAATATTTTGGAGAGGTGGTGGAGGAGGAGGCTGACGTGTCTCATCTTGAGAGGGTGCATGGTGAGACTCAATACCTTTTCCTCTCTCTTTACCACTTACACTCTTTTATAATAAAGATATAACTATATATATATATATATACATTAGTATTTATATATTTAAAAATATTTTTTTAATAAAAAAATATTTATAAATATTTTTTGAAAATATTTTAATTTTTTTTAATTAAATTTTTTTAAAAGTAATCCATTTATACCGTGTTGTTTTTAGAAGCTACAGTGGAGTTGGAGGATCATAATCAAGAGAAGATTCACGAAATATTTACAATGGAGCGTCGTGAGTAGTCCTATTTATTTTCTCATACCTTACACTACATCTGTTCTCTCTTTTTCGTGTCACCTTTGGATTTTTAGAAATTCGTGACTATAATGAAAGGATGGAAGAGATTGCGGAGAGGAAGGAGTTGGTGGAGGTGGAGAAGGTGACGGAGAGGGAGGAGGTGATGGCAGAACCGGAGGCGCTGGAAAGAACAGCAACAGCCCGAGAGGGTGCATGGTACTTATGACAAGTCACTAAACCTTAAAAATATTTGTTTTGTTTTAAAGAATTCACTGTTCTATATAGCTTTTTTTAGATGCACACCTCCTATTTAAGACACAGCAGGCGTTGTGGCTGTATGGGATGGATACAAAAAAATAATTTTTATCTACATTTCTTCTTCGTTATGATTAGTTTTATCATTTACTTTATTTTTTAGATGATGCACAGATGAACGCAGTGACGTGGTGCGACAAGGCAGTGACGTGGTGCGACCGTCTGTGATTCGTCATATGCGCGATCTCTGACAGCTTCAGTGCTCAGAACGATGTGTCTCTTTAAACGAATATATATTGCATAGAAGTATAGCGATTACGATCGACATTCAACAATCGTCAACATTTTTAGACTACTGTCAAACGCCTTTCCTTTCAACAGTGCATTGTTTACACCTCACTTACTACAAAATTATCGCTTGTTTAGGGTGTGAATTTGTCATTACGAATATAACGCACTGAATCATGAACATGTGCAAAGTTCAAAAAGTTTTCTCTCCCCTGAACGTGTCGTTCCTTCTTCTTCTAAAGAGCTTTAGTTTTCATATTTTGGAACCGATCAATACATATTTGGACGTATTCTATGAGCAGGATAGTGGTAAACCATAAAAGAAGATTGTTGTTCATCATATCGATTTTCATTGCATAGATGACTACCATGTTTGGTCAGCCTACGTCAAGTTATCGTCACCCTTTAATCATAGGAAAAAGGGATCGTTAATGTAGAGAATGTTGATAAGATGTGTTTCATTTGATCCATTGCGACAATGTTCTGTCATCGTAACCGTTCTCACATTCGAAATTCTAGTCGTCCGTCACTATTTCATCAACTCATGTCTACTGTAGATTTGACAAATATTTATTTTCTGATAAAAGTGATCGATATACACCGTTTCGAAAAACAAAATCCAGATTATACCTTTCACGTCCATCATCTGATATGTTCGTCGTCACAAATGTGTGGTACATCACATTTATTACACACAGGCGGTGAAGCAAAACTACAATCTCTTCTTGTAACAAGAACATTACTGTTGGATAAAAGATGTGGGAAGATTACTCGGTAGTCAATTGTCGAAACATGCACATCGCGTAATGTCGTGTGACACATGTTTACATGTTTTCCGACACCAATGAACACTCAACTCTCACGATTGTCACGCGGAAGCGACAGCGCGGGTCATTTTACCTTCACGAGCAGACGCAAACATGTACTTTAAAACTTATGGAAGGCAACAGCGCACAACACTCATGATCTATTGCGATTTTGAAGCTTTCACGGAACCCATTGGTTCAGACCTTTTGCAGTCGGATTCCAAGTGGTCTGCACCTTTGATGTGTCACGCAATCACTATCTATTATTTCGCGGACGTAATGTAGCGAACTAGCTGTTGCTGACGTTGAAGGACATTGCACGCGACTATAAAGCATGTGTCAACCGTCCCCGTCCGCTCGTGATGCGTCCCGAATTTGACATCCGTGTCCGTAGCGCGATGTCGTGTTTTATTTGCGGGAGAAGCTTAACACAAACAGACCGCGTACGCGATCAAAATCATCTCACCGGTGCATATCACGGCGCCGCACACAACGCAAGTAATGTGAATTATCAAGTACCTCTTCATATTCCTATACTCATTCACAATTCTGTTTCTTGCCATTCCCATTTCATACTTCGCGCGACAGGAACATCCAAGATTTAAAAAATAAACTTTTTATCGTGCCCCTCATTCACAAGCGATTCATCTCTATGTCAATGCGTGTTTGTAAAGTGGAGATTCGTTTTCTTCACTCCTTGAAATTTATGTCCTGTTTGCTCGATGCTTTTGCACGCACTCTCTGTCCAACATTTTTCTCATGTTCTCACACATTTTCCCGACGACATACATTTCGCATTATCTTGTAGAAAGGGTGCTTTTCCGTACGAACATGCCAATGGGGAAGCGAAACTCGAAGAAACGACATTACCATCCAAGGATGCGTTTTCAATCTCCTCTTCGGCACTCACATTTCCAATGAAAATTACCTGCACGCGCTACATGTTTGGCAAGCGTTCGGGATTCGCAATCTCTCTCACTGTCGATTTGTATTTGAAAATCGATATGCTTCTCCTCATCGACATATTCGAATCGTTTCGAAACCTGTGTCTGCATGTGTATTCGCTCGATCCTACACATTATCACACCACCGTCTCTGTCATGAGGTGACATGGAAAAATGACAGCTACAATCCGTTAGAACCAGATCGTTATCTTTAATATATCGGCTGTAATAATCTGCATGGGCAGGTCATGACACAAGCCTAACCCATCGGCGATTTTCAATGGGTGACGGACACTGCAAACTTTGACGTTGAGCGAGCGGTTGCGGAGGATGCGTCTCGCGGATGTGTTTGAAGTGGATCTAGACATTCCGGAACATCTCCATAACGCCTTCATCAACTTGCCGCTTTACCCCGAGACGCAAATACCACCCTATCCAAATAGACGTGAACCCAAACTGATGGTTACACTCCTTCCGAAACGACACTGCGTCATTCGCATTCGAAACTAACAACGTTACCCATGGGTTATTCACTTGTTCACATCCATCGCTTTCTCTCCTTTCGTCAAAGTCATTGGCTTCTCCACTACCTCGAACGTAACACTGCATTACGAAAGAATACCACCTCTTTTTTCGAAACGAATTTCTTTAAATTGATGGTCAATATTATTTACGACAAGAGTTGGGAGAATGTGCTACAACATCGACTCATCTATCTCGTCAACATGTGGGAGGTGCGGTGCGCGGAAACTTATTACAGATCCGGCTTTTCTCTGCAGTCTACCGATCGAAGGTGAGCTTTGACGATTGAGCTCCTCAAAACAGAATTGTGTATGAATAAAACTATTTACGTTGGATTTTCGATTTTAGAACTCTCCAAATATCACATGTTCAATATCTTATATACGTTTCTTAAACCGCGCATACCCGACATGAAACTGTTGTATATAGAGACGGACAGTTATATTATGTCGACGTCGCGTAATGTGTATGACGTGACGAATCTCTTTCTTACCACGAAACATGCACGTTTGAAACCTCAAATCGATTTGGTATACTTCCATGTAATAAGAAAGTATTGTATGTGTAGAAGTGATATTTGGGTAGCATTTTTGGGTCTTCGACCGAAAATGTATGCCTTTCAAATGCTCTCTCAACATACCTCGTACAGGGCAAAAGGTATTCAGCACTCGGCTGTGCGACAGTATTTTTTCGACTACTATTTACTCTGCTTATTTCACGACAAACCGCGAATGGTAAAGCAACGTTGGATCCTCTCATCCTCCTCTGGTCCTTGTCATCTCCTGCTGAAAATCTACCACCCACCTATCATGGAGGAGAACACTAACGCAACAACAACGTGGTCTCTCTGTGGATGAAATTGTCATGCCACAGACTCGATGGGATTATCATTTTTTGTATATGTTTCTATATTCATTTTTTGTACATATAAATATTGATTTTTGTTTATATAAATATTCCTTTTTTGTATATACAAATGTTTAATGTTGTATTAAAAAAGTTTTTGTTTTCTAGTCTCTCTTCTTTGTACCTTCACTCACCACCTGGCTAGGGTACTCCCAAAAAAGTATCATTAAGTAAAACAGTATCTTTTTTTTTAATATTGACATGAGAATATATGTCTGCTAGCAAAGGGCATGTGCAACCGTTTGTTGTGATGTTGATATTCATGGTGCTACAACGTAGTGATGTACTCTACTCTTCTAATTTCATACCTCTTTCCCCCACCCATGACACGTCACCATATCAATATCTCACAAACCATTGCTCTCGGGAAAACAGCTCAGTTCATCGCTGACCTTCCTCGCAGACGGATCGTGGTGGAGAGCGTGTTGCATCCTGGATTGCATTCTATGACGTGAGATTGCATCATCCTGGATTGTATCTAATGGTGCAAGATAGCGCAATACTCGATTGTGTCATCCTGAAATGCATCATCCTATGATGCAAGATTGCGCAATACATCACATGTGATACACAACATCACGTGTTGTGCTCGAACAGGCACTTCTATTCACACACCCTACTGTGCCTGAACCGGCACGTGTTATTCTAATGGGTGAAACTGCTTAAACCCTCACACGCATGCATAACCCTTACTCTCTTTTTTTCTTACTCCCACCTCTTTTTGTACTTATACCGGCAGATGTGTTATTTTTATGGGTGAAACTGCTTAAACTGGCACATGCGTGCACAACTCCACCCCCTTTTTGTTCTTCACAACCCCTTTTTGTGCTTAAACCGGTATACGTCTCCTACTCATCTGACATAATTTGTTCTTTAATTGTATTTTTTTTAAATACAATAAAAATGTTAAACACACGAGGAAAGTATAATGAGGCAGATCATGTTGACAAAAATAAATAAATTTGTGATCAAACGTGAGCTAAAGAGCTCGGTACCAAGGGTATTTGGGAGCGTGCTGAATAGTTCAAAAGTATACAGATATTAAGAGGAACGTGAAAGAAGCAACTGCGAAAATAGAACTATATTTTTGCCAAAGGGACCGAATTAATTCTATAACAGACAGTTATAGAATTGTGCATGGACTGGAAAGTGGTGTGTATTAAGAAGAGTGTTCCAGGAGAGAGTATTTCAAATTTGAGGATAATCCACCGAAAAGTTCCTGAGGAATAAATTTTCAAACGCAGTGACAAAACGTTCGTGAAACTAGCAGATTATATGGCAAAGACTAAATGGGTAGCATCCAGCTTGCAGCAGTGGCTGATAGATGATATATAATTAATGTAGAAACTATTAAACACTAGACAGCAAGCTAAAAAAGCTACTAATAGGCAATAAAAAAGTTATCCTAATTTTCACGCGTGGGCATAGAAAAGAATACCAACTAGCATAGAGTAAATGAGCCATATATTGTGGTGTATATAAAGAATCATCCAGAGCATTGATTAATTCAGGAGCGCCAACATAAATTAGGAGAGAAGTCTTGTGGCGCTCCTTAACGGTGACAACAGAATCTACATTCCTGAAAAAGACTAAAATATATAAACACCAAGAAGGAAATAAGTTGCATGCGCCACATTTGATGGGTTGGTACAGGAAGTCAATACACTGAGTATCATACCCATGCAATCAAAATAATGCAGCAATTTTGAAAATTTAAACATAAAAGGAAAACTTTCATTTTTCTATGTGTGACTGTAACCCCTGAAAGGAAAGTGACATTGACGTCGGTTTTCTTGCTAAATACTTGGTAAAATGTCCCTTAAATTTTTGAATAAAAATTATTACTAAGAAACAATAACAATAAATTTCAAAAATATTTTGGAAAATAACGAATTTAGTAAAATTGCCAATAGGGTTAAATATTTGAAGAATTATTAAAGGAATAAAAGAAAACAAGCGAAGAGATTATCCCAACATGTGAACACCGAAGCTACCCATCTTCTTGACACAGGTTTGACTTAAGATGCCTTAAGCACACGAGACCCCAGAACTTGATATTATGAGGACAACTCAATACTGTGGCAGAACGGTTGTAATTTATTAATAATGAATATTTAATTTGTAATGTAAATGCCTCGGCTAGCTCCTCTCAGGGTTCCACAATATTTAAGGGGTACGATTTTTATCAGAAGGAAAAGGACGATGCAATGGTTCCACTTAAGGAAAACGCAAGACAAATAAATCCATTAATAAAAGCTATTTTAGTTGCTAAAAACATCCCTTCATTAAATAAATCTCCCCCAAAAGACACAAATACAAATCGTCATTTAACAATTACTTTAATGCCAAAGTGACATTATCACTACCAAAACAAACAGAAATTCCCCCAAGACACAAAAACAAATCGTCGTCATTTAACAATTACTTTAATGCCAAAGTGACATTATCACTACAAAAAACATATAACTAACTTACACTGAATTTAATTACCGTTTTAATTTAATTAACAATAATCTCTTTGTCTCTTAACAAAAACAAAACACTGACTTTACTCATGGCAGGATTCATTTAAGACTACAGTCTGTCTGGGCACTAAGTTATTCTAAAGTTTGTGCCATTCTTACGTAATCCATGCCATGACGCGCAAGCGCAAATACGGTGTTGGTTTATACAATCACCAACAGACGTACCATACCTCTCAAGATGACAATTACCGCCGCTAAGTAGGGTCCTCCCGGAGATCAGCCCCTCAACAGTTTGTGAGCCGTCAGCTTCTCGCTAAAAGCCTCCAATGGACACGTCAGCAGCGTCAACTCCTATGCGAAAACTTCGATGTTAGGAAGCTACCACCTGAGCTCCTCCGAAAAACTTGTACGATCTGCGAGACGTGAGCTACAAGACGTATGAGCATCTGAGCAGCCGCGAAAAAACGATGTGAGAGAGCTACCACCGGAGCTACTCCGAAAAACTCGTACGATCTGCGAGATGTGAATTTTAAGTTGTGAGCTGCACGAACTACGATGTGTGGAAGCTACCACCTGAGCTCCTCCGAAAAACTCGTACGATCTGCGAGATGTGAATTGTAAGTTGTGAGCTGCACGAACTACGATGTGAGGAAGCTACCACCTGAGCTCCTCCGAAAAACTCGTACGATCTGCGAGATGTGAATTGTGAGACGCATGAACTACAATGTGAGGAAGCTACCACCTGAGCTCCTCCGAAAAACTTGTACTATCTGTGAGCTACGTCAGCTGCGTCTTAAAAAAACGATGTGAGGGAGCTACCATCTGATCTCCGAAAAAACTTGTATGTGAGAACGAAAAATCTATGCGTCTCTGAGCCGCTACATCTAAGCGCCGACGAAAAATCTATGCGTCTCTGAGCCGCTACATCTAAGCGCCGCCGAAAAATCTCTGTGAGGACGAAAAATCTATGCGTCTCTGAGCCGCTACATCTAAGCGCCGCCGAAAAATCTCTGTGAGGACGAAAAATCTATGCGTCTCTGAGCCGCTACATCTAAGCGCCGCCGAAAAATCTCTGTGAGGACGAAAAATCTATGCGTCTCTGAGCCGCTACATCTAAGCGCCGCCGAAAAATCTCTGTGAGGACGAAAAATCTATGCGTCTCTGAGCCGCTACATCTAAGCGCCGCCGAAAAATCTCTGTGAGGACGAAATTTGGATTGTTCTGCCTTAAATGGGCTCCATCCCTTCTTTCTCCCGAAAATCTTCAAAATTTTGAATGTCACGTGGCCGAAAACTCCCAATACCGAAATGATTTCCCCTTCTTACGCCTTGATTCTCATTGGAACGTTTAAAGGGCTTTCTAGAATATTCTCAACGACGTTTTAATTTTCAACGCTTTTTCAAGGAAGTTCGTACATGTTTTTACCCTGCGCCCATCTGGTGTTCTGAGGTTGGGTGGGACCTCCTCCCCCATCCTCTTGCTAGCTTCCGATTTCTAAACCCTCAAAAAAAATTGCGACACTAAAGGAGACGCCGATACCCTGCTGCCGCGTTCCGGGTGTGGCTGCCAACCCTCAGATTCGCCTCCCAACCGTCATCCGTTTAAATTTCTACTCTTTAAACGTCAAAATTCCGCAACATGGATGATTAAATTTGTAATTAATTAGTAAATTATTCAAATCTCACAATACGTTAATATTAATTCACCTATACAGATTTATTATCAATTTTCCCTTTTTGCGTGTAAATATGTAAAAAAGATAATAGGAATTTCTTTTCTCTTTTTTAGAATTGTATTTTTATTTAGCATTGACCGTGTGAAATATATTATTATATAATAGTTAGACCTTGAATAATGATTCAGGTATTAACACGCATTTTTATTTCATGTTTTATAATTATCATTTATTTAAACTTCTCAGTTTAAGATTTTAATATGTATGTATACTTTGTAAGAGTCGAGAACTGGTTTAGGATCGTTTTGGGATTTTTCCAATGTCTTATTTGTTTTCCATATTCTGAATCACTGCAAATTCTGAATGATCGATTTTATCGTTTTCTAAAAATAGTAATGTGTCAGTGAAGGAAGAGTTGACGTAAGTGTTTTTTAGCAAAGTACTTCGAAGTTTGGGATTCTTATTTTTGCCATACATATCTAATCTCATACTCTTAAACTAGCAATTCTTGTATATATATGATGTGTATATCGGAAACGGCTCTACGCATATTCACCAAAATTGGTATAAAAGGGCATTTGTACCCCAGGAATCCAATGGGGTAGGTACCGATTTTGTGAAAATCGCGTTTTTAGGAAATCCACATACCAAAAGTATATGTGGGTGCCACCGGCGGCAGCGCTGCAGCATTCGACGAACAAAAAACCGGCAGCGTGAGCATTCGAGACCTTCACATGCCTCTACTCCATGCATCACTGATCTTGGCGTATCTGAATTTGTCGGCAAATTATAAACGAATAACAAATCCGCGAATAGCTGAAGTAAATACACAAAGATATCAGCGTTTGGGAAATTTACCACTGCGTTCTATCGAAACACGAGGCCAAGAAAATGATGGACGCAGGCAACAACGCTTAGAAGAAAGGAGATGCTGGACGTGAGAGAACTTTATGAGCAAACGTAATGCCTGCTTATAAATTAGCTGTAATTTTAAGTTCACAAACATAGAAATCTCTTAGATTGCGGTGAACCTCACCGCCAGGTAACAGATTAATCATGTTACGTCGAATGAAAATGGGAGACGGGACCGTCTACCATTCAATCCCGGGCCCGGGTGGCGAACGGGATGGCGCAGTCGGTAGGCGCATAAGCGCGCAAAGCTCAAGGTCCCGGGTTCGATCCCCGGTCCCGTCTCCCATTTTCATTCGACGTAACATGTTTAATCTGTTACCTAGCGGTGAGGTTCACCGCAATCTAAGAGATTTCTATGTTTGTGAAC
>NNCF01128897.1:305267-346630 GCA_002313205.1 Laupala kohalensis | reverse complement strand
ATTTCACCAATAAGAAAATTGACTTAGTGTCATTGACCATAAACTCAAAAGTAGTACCGTATGGAAATACTGCAAAATATCTAGGAATGACTCTTGATTCCAAACTATGCTCGAAGGAGCATGTTAAGATAAAAGTGCACGAACTAAATATTATATACAGAAAAATGTACTGGCTCCTCGGAAAAAACTCGGAGCTGTCATTGCATAATAAAATATTGTTATACCAGCAAGTTTTAAAACCCATCTGGACATACGGTTTACAACTTTGGGGTTGTACCAAGCAGACAAATGTAAATTACATTCAGCGCTTCCAAAACAAAGTTTTGCGAAGTATTGTTAGTGCGCCATGGTACATTAGAAATGATGACATCCACCGGGACGTCCATATGGAGACAGTTGTCGACGAGATACGAAAATATGCACAGAAGCATCAGCAGCGCCTGCAGCAACACGTTAACAGTGTAGTCACCAAACTTCTTGATCATACTGAAGAGCATTGCCGACTCAAGAGGAAGAAACCAAGTGATCTTATAGAATAAAGAACTATAATATTATAATAAAGTGTATAAGCGAATTCTATTAATGAATGGACATTCGTGTAATGATTTTATATGTTTGTAAACAAGTTACTAGATAATCTGTAAAGATTATTGTAGCAATTTTGTAATAAAAAAATTCATCTGTTCATTCATTAACATAATAAAACAAGGTTAATAATAAAATTCATATTATATTTTTCTGTAGAACTTATATTAAATTAGACGTCCTTATTTTTACAGACAGTTTATTTTCAATTACACATTCTTTGCAACTTTCGATCCACACTTTGCCAAGAATGTGTAATTGAAAATAAATTGTGTCTATAAAAATAAGGTCGCATAATTTAATATTTTAATAAAATAAAATTTCCAATCACACTTCCGTTTTCAATTTCATAGTGACCTTTTGTGCGGAATGGACTACTGTTGTAATTTTAAATCGATCCGGTTGATTAATAGCAATACCCAACCCATGTGGTCTATAGTCTATATACAGATGTGTAACATCTTTTACTGTTTCGCTGTTGGTTACTTGGAAACATGGAAAGTTGAGTTGTGGTTTCCTGTTCCGTCGCCTCACTGTCTTTTGGAACAGGAGGTTGCTGTAATGGCTGTCGGTAAAAATAAGGGTTTGTCGAAAGGAGGAAAGAAAGGTGTGAAGAAGAAGATGTAAGTAAATATTTATTTCATCATTTTAGTCTGTATTTCGTTACGGATATTTTATTAATTTTTGGTAGCTTGAAATATCGATGTTTGAGGTGTCTAGTGATGTCCGGAGCATGGTTCACCACATGTATGGCTAATTTCTTTGGTGAATGTGTGTCCTATTACACTTACTTGATGTTTTACGTATTTTATCTTTGTTGCAGTGTGGATCCCTTCACTCGGAAGGATTGGTATGATGTGAAAGCACCCTCTATGTTTAGCACCCGGCAAATCGGGAAGACTTTAGTAAATAGAACTCAGGGAGCAAGTAAGTATTTGGTCTTCAGTCATGAATGAAATGTTTCTCAATTAGTATGTATTTTCACTATTTTATTTAAAACTTAGGTTGGCTTACTGGTACACCAACATAACCTATCAACACAAAGGTGTATCGGATAGTTAATTGCTACACCCTGACATGTAATTACCTGATGGAGGGAATGTTAAGCGATGGGCATTGTTATCTATAGTTTGAGGAAGAAATCAGTCTAGGGAGCTACCACTCATGTTTTATGTTATGACTAACCAATCTGACAGGTTAAATTTAATGGCTGAGCCCTAGATTTATGAACGTTTCACTGTGATTATTAATTTTATGTATTGTATGATCTTTGTTGAGGTTCCTTTTTGAGGATAAACCTGAGTCACATGTTCTATAAGGGTAGATACTTATGTATCCAGAACAATAATGGAAAACAAATTTTATCATTTAAATTAATTTTTTTTCTAAAATATTTTGTTATAGATATTTTTGCATATGCTTGAACAAATTTTAATACAATTATTTCACTATGGGATATCTCCCAGACTTCAATTTTGAACTTCAGCCACTTCTATAAATATAAAATTGACCATCTAATTATTCTTTATGTACAGAAACTGGAGGAAGTCATTGGCAGATGACTCCTCATTACCATGTATTGACCCGTGCAATTTGAGTTTAGGCTGATTTTTGAAAGCTAGATTGTAATGCAGAAAGATGATCCTGAATCACTAGTAAATCATTTTTATTTGGAAAGACTTCTTGCAAATAGTTGTGTAAGATTCAGAATTCATTTTATGAGTCTTTGGTGGCATTGTAGCTGTGTCCATTTTTGGCTCTATAGAAGTGACTATTTACTTTGAACTGCTTCTTGTTTGAATAACTCATTGGGTTTTGCATATATTTTAAGACCCATACTGTTAACTGCTGTTGAGTTTCTGGCTTAGACTCGTAGACTCAAGATTTGTCACCTTTCGTGACGTTATGTGCCTTTTGAGTGCAAAGGTTAGCATTTCTCAGCACCATTTCTATTTTGAGATATTGCTAATTTAAGTGAATCCAATATGAACAAATCTTTTAAATTCTTGAGTATTAACTTTAAATATCAGTTATTCAGTATTGCCTGAGACTACATTCTTTGTTTAGCTGTTTTTAATCAATTAATTTATCTACACTACTAATTGAAGGATTTACTTACATTACAACAAAGATGCTCTGCCAAATTCACATTAAATGGTCATCTGAAACACATTACCCACACAGTGATCACTAAGAAAGACTACCACCACTACTAATGAGAATTCTGTCAGACTGGTTGTAATAGACTTGTTTCAACATACCTGAGCTGACATGTCTTGTGTTGTGTAAACCTGTCTCACCTCATACAGCTTTTGTTAATACACAAGAATTCCCTTAAATAATTAAAAAATTGCTTTAAAACTGCTGAAATATCACCTCTGTATCATAAAACAATTGCATCAAGCAGGTGGCAGATGTAGGCTGTTATAAGGTTGCTTACTGGGGCAGGATCTGGGGAGCATGATATAATAATTATGGTTTTACAACAAATTATGATAATAAAATTCGAATTTTTATAGATAATTAACAAATATTAAATAGTGGCCAAATTGATTAACTGTTTAAAATGGCAAACATATAGTAAAAGAGTAAGGATGTGATCACATTGAATATTATAAAAACACTTTTCAAATAAATCATGAAAATATATTTTTAATGCAGACATAATGATCAAACATATATAAAAGTTATAAAATATTATCCCACTAAAGAGTTTCAAGATAAATTTTTTTAAACACCTATCTTGAAGAGGCCTACTTCTTAATCAGTCCCAATAAATGAAGGGTTGACTAGTGAGATACCTAAGAAACAGCTTATACAGACTAAACAATATATGGAAGGAAAAACAGCATTCTGTCAATAAATAGAAACCCGCTTACATGAATCATGTAGAAAAAACAATTTCAAGCGTGTTAATAACATTGTAGGATAGCTTTAAGTTGTGCTGTCGGCAATGTGGTTGTACGGTATTGCACATACATAGCTGAGTTTATCCTGCATGGAACACGCCTAGTGCAGCAAGTTGCTACAACTGTGCATGTAATTCGCAGAAATTATAATATAAATTTGTATTAATTTTGCCTAGAACATGTTAATTTGTGTGTGAAAAATCCGGTAACAACTTTTTAAAGTATGCCTTTCACAGTTTCAATTTTATCTGTTGCGAGTTCTGATCAAATGGGGGAGTGTATGACCCCTCTCCTCCTCCCCACCCCTTACCATGGGTCTGCTAGAGTCCCAGTAGTTGAGTTCAGTTACAGAAGTTTTTATATCTTACAGATCAGTATTTTCCTTGTATTAGTAATGTTCTATAATCTTAACTTTTAAAATAATGCTAATTCTGAGAAAAACAAAGATTTTCAAAGCAGCCATGAGAAATACTTTTTTTCATTCCTGAATTGGAAAGACTGAAGTATGAGCTTCAATAAAATGGGAGATGGCAAAATTATCTGCCTTAAAATTTGTTAATTTTAAAATTTTCAGAAAATAATCATTACTTTCCTCTGCAATTTTGCCACCTCGGTGTAAAATAAATTTTTTCAAGACTGACGAGCAGTATAAAAATGGTGTATTGTAAATGCACTGTCAGTGGAAATTCTCAAATTTGACCCTCTGTATCTGTAGAGTTATGAAGGCTGATGAGAAAAGTTTTAGGTTGATTCTGGCCATGTTTGAGACAGTGCTTGCACAAAATATTAGTAAAATCCCTAACGGTGAAAAATCACAAAAAAATTATTTGACATGGAATGACTGGAACACTTTTTTACAAAATGCATTTACATCTGTAACACTTTGCAAAGAGAAAAAGAAATCAATTTAATGAGAATCAGATAAAGCATCATTACATTGCTCATTGCATATGGTGGGAGTAGATAATATTTTCAAATGTAGTAGCCAAAAAAATTTTTAACTGAACCTTTGTCAAATTTGTATGCACGAGTTAATTCACTTTTTATGTACCATGTCATACTATCAAATAGAAAACATTGCCTAACCTCGACTATGTGTTTTTCAAGGTATTGTGTGCTTCCTTTTCTTATATTTACCTCAAAATTTTGGCTTCTATTTACGAAAATGGATTTAAATAATGAAAGTAACCTTAGAAATGTGGTACAGTTACAATCATTTTGTAAAGTGGTAATATTTTAATTTAATTTGCCTCTGGCTCTCTTGTGAAATTTAGTATATGAAATGACCGTACCATAGCTACCCAAGCAAATGACCATACCCAAGCATAGAGTGTAATATTTTGTGGTTTTAAGACAGAGTGAGATAGTCAAAGATGTAGTGCATGGGTAACAGATTGTGAATATTATTGGCTGACATGGTATCATATTTCTCGTGTATAATTAAGAACTGTTAGTCTTGAAAGTATTATTTTATGTTCCCTTAAACTAGTTTCACTAAGTCGAGTATAATATGGATTTACATTAGCCTGAATTTGGTCTCTAGATTGAGATATTGTCATGTCTTAATTTTTACTGTTGTTTCACTATCGTGCCTAGAAAGCAGGTGAAAGTCCCTTATTTCATATGACTAATTGATAACTTCAATTAGTCGACATAATAAACCTATGGAAGTGGTGGAAGGGTTTTTGGATGATGGTAAATTCATTTTATGTGCCTCTTCTTCCCTAAATTTATGGTTTATGCGTTACTATATCCATATATGGGGGTTTTAAATGTTAAACATATATCTACCAATTTAGGAATACGCTGGATGGCCAGTCTGGAAAAGTCAGAGAATTTTGTAGGTCAGGGTAAAGTCACAGAAAAATTGGAGAAATTTGTACCAAGTCAGGGTAATAGTTAATTTACTTATTGAGAATATATGGGACAAGCCCATTGACAAAATAACAATTGTTTGAATTGCTTGTACCACCCACCATTTACATTCATAAAACACACTGACTGAGACAAATTTACTAGAGTACAAAATACAATATTATAAATGAAAATTACAGATAGTACAAAAGACTGAATGATTTATTATAATTGACTTTTTATCTCTGCAACCCTTTCATTGTAGCTTCTCTTGCAATCGATGCTCATTCTTTTATTTTCTGACTCCATCTTCTTACCTCAATCTGTCTTAATATCTTTTTCCATATCAAGCTCCTTAATTTTGGTCTAAGTTTCTTTAACTTGCCTGGTAATGTGGTATTTACTTATGGTTTATACCTTACCGAATATGTAAGAAGAATTTGTTGAAATAATGGAAATTTTATTCTGATGTATTTATTTTACAGAATTCATAACTTCACAATTTTTATCAATACAAAAAAATTTGAATTAATTCAGAATTGTGTAAATACTAGACACAACTACATTTGTGACATTTTATGAACAACTTTTATTTATGTCTACTTGTAGCTTAATATTGTTGAAAACCCGAATTCCCAGTATTGGAAGTGTTAGAAAAAAAGAACGTAGGAGGTAATTTGTCACTCTTGCTGATGGAATGTTAATGGATGAAATACTGTTATGCTTGATGTTGGTTGAAATGATACATATAACAAGAGATCAGTTAGGTTGAAGTTTGCAACTTAGTCCCCAGAATATTATTGAATTATTGGTTGGTATTTGTATTTCTTTTGACCATTTTCAGGGTTTAATGCACATCCAGAACCACTCTGGAACTAATTTCCAAAAGAGGTTTTCTTGTGCAAAGATTAAGGCTTACTTTGCAGAGGTATCAAAACAGGAAAGCTTTGTGTACTTTTGAAAGTTTTGCAACAATATTTATATCGGCTTCATTTTACTACTTAATTTTCATACATGTCCAGAACTTTCTCATTTTATACCATAAGTCCAAGTTTATGAATACTCTTTACAGAGGTTATTGTATTTTAAGAGTACTTAAACTTGAAAAAGCAATCAAAAACTATTCTGATGGTTTTATTTCATTGTCTTATGTGATATGGTGTTCTTTTCAGAAATTGCTTCAGAAGGGTTGAAGTACAGAGTATTTGAAGCATCTTTGGCTGACTTGCAAAGTGATAATGATGGTGAGCGTTCATTTAGAAAGTTTCGTCTGATTGCTGAAGATGTACAGGGCAGAAATGTTCTCACAAACTTCCATGGAATGGACCTCACTACTGACAAATTGAGAAGTATGGTAAAGAAATGGCAGGTAGGTCAATGATCTAAAAAACATGGGTAGATAAAATTTTGGGAGTACCCAAAATTCATATATACCCTGGTAGAAATAAGTATTTATGGATCTGGTTGAAATTTATTGAGAGAATTAAATCATTACATTGCTTTACCTTAAAGAATTAGTTAATATAAATCATTTCATTACAATGGAGCTGCTCAGCTTATTTATTTTTAGAATGAAAACACTCAACAGAACATTTTGAACCTCTTATAACTTTCAAAAATTACAAATTATTAAATTAAACACCAAATTTAATACTGGTATGGTGGGTTTACTTTCCTCAAGTTGGTGACCTTATTCTTACGAAACACAAACCAGTTTCTCACAGATTTCATAAATTACACCCAAGGCAAGACAGCCAAGGGTACGATAGATCATAATATTCTTTTTACCAACTTTTCCAAAAAAAACGCAACTATTATATTGAAAAAATTAATTACTAATAATGTAAAAACAACCAAAACCTTTTAAACACAAAATGAGAACATACTGATTTTGAAAACTAAGACTAATTGCACTTATCTCTACTAAGTATGGAAACAAAGTAAATATGGAAAATGTTACAAAGTGATGTTAAAATGACAAGAACATCACAAATAAATGAACGTATTCCAGAATTCTTCAAACGAGATTGTAGATGGGTGATAGAAATTCCTTATTGTATTTTCCTTAATTTAGTTACTAATACCTTTAATTGAATGATTTTGGGTATGAAATAAAATAAGAATTGTGTATAGCTCAAAGAAACTTCCAAAAATGTAATATTTTTCTTTAGATTTAAATGTCCCGTTAGTCTAACATCAATCAAAATCAATAGATGGCACCACTTACAGAGCCAAATTCATTGCTGCCATGTCTCGATTATGGATTCATATATTTTAATTCTGAAAACAGATTTGTTCTTATTCAATGCGCAGAATTTGAAACAATTGGTAATGAATTATAGTTACTTTACAGTTTGCAACACATTGTAAAAGTANCCGACTTGATTCAGTAATATTGTCATTCCCTGTTATTTGTTGTTCCTACAGTAACAAAATACATACTAAAACCTTTCCTGAGAACTTACCTGAGAATTAAAGTAAGAATCATGTAAATCAGATGAGTGATTCAAAAGGTTTAAGAACATTTACAGGCATGTGCAGAAGTTTTATGATGGGCAGCGAATATGAACAAAAATGGGAGCAGGCCTGTAGTTTTCGATGGAGGGGGATCGGCAAAGTCGCTGGGAGCAGTGAATAGGGCTCTAATGACTCTGCCGTTGACGAGCCCTAAAGCCGCACCAAAAAAAGGAGCAGTGAAAAAGTATAATGACAAGTTACATTCATACCACCACATTTTCTCAAATTTTTGTTTGCCGACAATCATTCTTTAGATAAAGGTATGGGTCACTGATAGCACTTGCATACTCACCTCTAGGGTGCTATAGCCCACTTTTTTAGAAAAATAATTTCTGGTGGTTTTAGAAATTCTATTTTCTTTGTTGAATCGAATAGGAGTTGCAGATATATTTGTTTCAAATTATGTGTTAAAACAAAACAAGTTGCAGAATGAAAACCTGATCATTCATACTGCAGAAATTTTAGCAGCAAATTTTGATTATTTTGAAGCACAACATGGTGGTAGTTTTCATAACTAAATTTGGTACATTTAGCCTTAATACACACTTTTTGGTTTCTTAAGAGCTCTGAAATTTTCACATCCACCCACTGGGTTTATACCTGGCCCACATCACAAGTCATAAAGTAGATACAGAAAGATAAGTGACTTGCAAGGAATTTGTGTAATTATGTCTAGTAACTTAATTGTTGGACATTCTTTGGTTTCTTTAGCATGGTTTTCATAGTATACTACCTGAATATTTTTCCCTCACTGCAAACCAAATGTTACAATTCACCCACCTATCATTCCTGTTAATTTAGTTTCCATCAGTTTATTTATATATTCTTTCCGGCTGACTAGACACCAACGTAACAACTGCTAATGAGACCCAATTCTACATGGGTTTACCCTCCAAAACAAATTTTGGAATAGTGTCTAGATATAATCTAATTGGTGTATCCACATATTACAAGGGCAGTGGCATTTAGACACGCACAGACAGACTGACGGGCACGTCGAATGGGGAAGCAGGATAACGAACTGCCGAGGCGAAACACTTCTGGACGTCTTCGCTCCCATGAACATCGCCGCAGCTAACAGGGGAACTACTCCTACTTTTTGTAGAAATGGGAAAACTTCCATTGTAGATGTCACGTTTATGAGACACACGCGGACAGACAGGCGGGCAGGTACTCGCGGACAGACGGGCAGGCGCAGAGAGACAGACAGACTTAGACATACACCCCCGGTTAAAATGCTGACAAAACCAGAAAGATTTTCACTTCAATGTCTGTCTATATCTGAATGTGTAAATGTAAACCCTCTGCAACTTAAATAGTTTTCAATTATTTATTTTTTGTTTTAAACATTTCTATTGTGTAAAACGTCTTACACATGTTAAGCCTGTATGAAGGAAAGTTTTTGTTTATTTGGTATTGGAAACTAGGAAGGTATTTTGGGTTTTGAATTTGAAGTGAAAATTCCATGTTGCAAAAATATTTTTTCCCCGGTTGGACTTTCCTCTAGTAAGTTTTCTCTAGTTTCTACCCAGTTGGTGACCGTCGGTAGCAGGTGGCTTATTTCTTGGTTTTGTTCAATCACGCAACCCAACACAAACAATACTTTTAAGTTTGCATCTCTTGAGAGGCAATTCCGGCATAAATATAATCAGCACTGAAATGATTTTTGCTTTGTTTATAAAAATTTTCTTTTTGTTGTAGACCCTGATAGAAGCTCATGTTGATGTGAAGACAACCGATGGCTATCTCCTTCGCATATTTTGCATTGGATTTACTCATAAGGATTCTATGTCGCAAAGAAAAACTTGCTATGCCCAACATAATCAGGTTTGTTAAGTATTAACTTGTGATTTTGTTCAGAGATAATGTTATGAACCAACTTATTAACTGTTGTAAAGGTACCACCACTTCAGAAATGTTTTTCCTGCTTTCAACAGAAGTGTTCATGATTCCCCAGGGGACTTACATCTAGTAAGAACGTGTTTGGCGAACACGGGGCCCCGAGCTGAGTCTGGCATTACTTCCACTTGTGTGATGCTCCTTCCTTTCTCTTTCCTGACCTCCCTTGGTCACCTCTTGTTCTTTTCGATCCTNATGTTTTGGTGTGTTGTAGATCAGGAGGGTTTTTAGTGGGTAGGGTTGAATCATTCGACAAGTCCCACACGCGGGGGGAGTCATGTTGGCTCTCCCTAGTGCGTAACTGCGTTTTCCCTACCTGTACAAGTTTTTCGGGCTCCAATGACCTTTGATGTCGACATGAGCCGTAAAGCCCCACAAAAAAAAATAGTTTCTAGAATAAACCCTAGAAATCTTGAGGTGTCTGATAGACATCCAACGTCGAATTTTTGTTCATAATTTGTCTTTTATTGGGAAGAACATTTTTGGGTAACAGTTGTAGTATTCCTCTATTTTACAATACGCATTTAGGTATTTTTATCTCAAATATATTTTTCTTTATTGCTTAAAATGTGGTTTACTGGCATTAATGATCACAGGCACCAATATAATCTTTACTTTTAAAATGAAACTCAATGATATCATATACTTGGTATTCCATGTCTGGTTGATTTCTTACTATTTATGTAGTAACTGCTGTTTGAAAAGTCACAAAGAATTTAAAGTATGGTTTACTTCTATGTTGTTATAGAAAAGATTGACCTCACATTTAAGTGTAATAAAAATTCTACCTGTTTGGTTCTCAGTTTATTAGGATAAAAGCAGATTTGGGAAAGTACAGGCTAATGCTTGCTTGGATAAGTTGAATGAACTAAAGTTAATTTTTGCTAATGCCATGACACCTTTTAAAAAAGACCTCAACAACCAACTATTGATACATCTCACTCAGAGTTTATGAAGGGAAGTCAAGTGAAGTTTAGAGCTGTGTGCTGGAAAGGTTTTCGTTGTAAGAGTTCATTACAAAACCGTGTATTCTCTCTGGTAAACCTTTATTTTATGATTAGAGTAAGAAGACAGTTCATTTCATACATCACATCTGTTCTGTGGGGACAATTAGGTTTCAATCAGGACTCAGAAAGTGAAGGCAGCAATGTAAGTGTTCAGAGAGAGTATGATATAATACGTAAAGATAGTGGTGACATAAAAAAAAATTACCTTCATCGCAAAACAGATTTTCAGAAAGAATTTAGAAAGGAAAGTAGGGCTTACTTCTGTTTAAAAAATTAGAACAGCTCATGTTACCAAAACGCTGCTGTCAAAGGTCATAGCCTGTCTCTTTCTCTCTTTTTGTTGTTGATGATATAATGAATAATATTTTATTATGAAAGAATATTTTCTTATGATATAAGCAGACTGTGTATTAATGTTCATTACAACATAAGGGGAGGCACCTGCAAATATGATGAAATTTGTTGAAAAATTAAATTTCTACTTTTCATAACTATAAATACTTGGTAGGTTTGTGTCTTGTAGTCCGATTCATCTGTGATACATTTCAATGCCCAAACGGATGGTTTGTTGTCCATGCAGCCTAAGAAAAGTAATGAGATGGAACCAATAAAGCAAAAGTATGGTGTTATCATATGTCTGCTGCGGGGGATGGTCTAGTGTAACTCCACCCATTCCAGATGGCATTAGTGGCACCCACACCTAGATTGCTATAACCTGTGGAAAATTAACTTCATAAGTATCGTGTATCCTATCGGCCAAAGGTCAGATAAAGCCCACCGACAGTCTCAACTGGCATATCAATTACTGCTGGTTCAGTGACAGTAATCGGAAATATATTATTCAGTATTTTAACAACCAAAATAATTGCTATGTACATTGTTGTAATTTTATAAATGTTTCAGTATTTGTCTAGTTTGAAGCAGACAACTATTACAAAAATTATAGGTTATAGTATAACTATCTAACTTCATCCTTATGTAGATATATATTGAATATAAAGCCCATTCCCATAAACGCTCATCCATCACTTATATTGTTTAAATCTAAACATTTGGGAAAGTTTTATTTCATGATATAGAGGCTACACACTTATTTTAACATGTGAAGCAACTTAACTTCATGTTCTATTATATTTTTCTTTACTTCTTCACAGTACACGATATTAGTATATTCCCTTTCGAGCAATATCAAATAAAACCCAGAAGAAAAAAGTAAAAAATGTGGTTCTTTACAACTTGCAAACTAACAAACAAGCTTGTGACGTATTTGATTAATTCGGTTTTAACGCCCACCCAAAAGAAAAGTTTGGTTTTGTGTCGTAACATTCCCTAATGATGGCCCTGAAGTTATTCATATTTACGCCAGAACAAGAACCTTTGTAATAATAAGGTAAATGAATATGAATAAAAAATGTATTCAGAAAGAAATTAAGGTTAAAAAATGGGTTAAAAGCAATTAGTTGTACACTTATTTGTGTATTTGTTTTTCTTTTTCATAATATAGGCTTCAAAAGTGTCGCATATGGCATCAAATATTAATACAGTGGAGCCTCTTTAGTCGAACTTGAAGGGAAAAGTTATACGTTTCAACTAAAGAGGCTCCACTGTATTAGAGATAAGGCACCAGAGGACTTAGAGATAAGGAGTTTTTAACATTATCAATTTCGACTTATAGAGGCATATGTTATTCAAGTCATTAGAAAATAAAAACTTTGACTTATGAGACTTATTTTACTACATTTATGTTGTACATAATTACATGAATAAAGATTATTTTATGGGAAAGGAACAACCTGAAAATATGCACATCTTAAAAGAACTCTGTAATTTTCTTTTAAGTCTAGGAGTAACACTATCTTTGTCAATTGTATTTTTGATTGCAAACAAAGAAGGCACTAAATACATTATCCTAGTTACCACTACATCTTTCAATGAAAGTACGAAATCATTTCTTGGAATTGGTTATTGGTGACAACAAAACTATTGCTTGGAATTAGTCTTGGTAAAGAATTTTGATTTACAGAGGCGGCAAAGTTTACATACTGCTTTTTCAAGTTATAGAGTCCGCTAGATTTGTAGTTCGAGTTAGAAAGCATGATATGTATAGATTGTACATCATAGGGAAATCCTATTCAGTTAAAGTTATACTGTCTAAATACTTCAAGTTGTAGGGTTTTTTGTACTTCAATGGAAGGCAATGGCTAACTTCTTCGTTTTAGAGAGGATTTCGAGTTAACAGGTTTCGAGTCAAAATAGGTGAAAAGTATTCCATAAGTTCTGCCTCGCTAGTGTAAGTTTTCTTTCGGTATGATCCAGCTGATATGAATATTACTTTGAAATTGCTCTCATTTACAGAAAAAGAAGCTAGGGAAGACCTTATAGTATAATAAATACTTTTTCATCAGCTAAGTCTCCCACTTAAAAGAAATATACCTGGCCGAAAAATTAAGAATAATCCACATTAGTTTCTTCATGTCACAAATAAAAGAAATGAAAATTTATTGTGTTTTGTAGTATTGTTTAACAATTAGTAAATAGAGTAGGATTAAAAAAAAACATTTCCGTAAAATCCTGAAACACTTCTTCAATAGTACAGTTATTTGCAGAACAGTATGACTATTTGAAGTGGCTTATGTATGCAATAATGGAATCGCTGTCCACCGGCACCCATAATCTTGAAGGACGTGTACTGTACATCTGTGTACGGTCTGTGATTTCACTTCACAAATGGCTTTGACCAGACCTTGGGAGCATCTTGAGACAGTCCTTGGCCCTGGTGGGCGGCAGCATGCGAACACTGCTGACATGAGTGAAACACGCTTGTCTACAGTGACAGAAAAAGTCGGCAATCTCTTAATGCTGGCATTGGCTCCACGACTTTCACATGGTCTTTAGGCTCCTTCGTCATTACTTTTATTGGCTGCGGGGAGTATAAATGTCCATGCACACTGTGCGCTTCACCCCTTTTTTTCACGCTGTGCTCTTTCCTAAATAATAATTGAAAAATATTTGAATTTCATTGTGTTTTTTAAGGAATCTTTTGTAGAGTCTGAAGAACATTTGAGCACTTGAAATCAATGTGGGAAACCTAATTTATTGCCACAGTGAGCTCGTTCCTGTATGAAGTGTTTTAGTGTTTTGGTTACGTATAATAATGTTCTTGTAAGTGTTTCTTCAGGGTATTCTGTTATATTTAGTTGCATTTATTAATTTTCAGTTTCTTCCATTAGTGTGAATTATTAGTAAGTAAAGACGATTTAGGTTAGGTCATATTTTTCTAAGTTATTTTGATAGGGTACTTTTTGTTATTATATTTATTTTATACTATTCAAAGACCAATATGAATAAAAGAAGGCCTAACAAGTCTGGATGAAAAAGGCTCAGCAAAAAATCTTTCGTACGTATGAAAAATATTGAAAAGAAATTACTTCTGCTGGGTCTAACAAGAACAGTGCTGTGACTTGCACCATGGCTGCAGGGTTCTACATATCTAAAAGTTATTTTTTGCAGCAAGAGAGTATTTGAAACATCCCTTGTCGTAATTTTAAGTATGGTCTTGATACTTACAGTAGTGAGAGAGAGAGAGAGAATAAAACTTGCTTATAAGAGTGCCCAGAGTAATTTAGTTTTCCTTCTGCAATAAAGTAATTTTTTATTCATTATTGTTAGTCAAAAAGTCAAATAATGAAATCAAATCCCACACTGATACTTCAGCAAGTTCTCTTCTTATAGGTCTAAGGATGTGGTTACAAGATGAAAGTTATCTGCAATTTTTTGACACAAGGAACATATTTTAACAGACTGCAAAATAACACAAAAAATTATTAAAAGTCTATTAATATAATATTTAATGTATAATGCAAAATAAAATTGAGGAAATTGTTACCTTAAATGGATTTGTGTGGTAAAATTTTGGTATTAAAGAAAAAGAAACTGGGAAATTCAATTTTCACAAGTGTCTCCCCTTCAATAAGTTTCTCATTCAATTTGTTTAAGTATGGCCCTTGTTGCCAGTGCAGGGAATATGCTTTGTGTGTACCTTAAGCTCTACCTGAAAACTTCTTGTCCTTACTTGAAGTTAAGGGTGGGGCTGAGATCAAAACAAGAACTTAAGCCTTTGCAATGCTTTTGTGTAAAGAGTGAGTCAATCTTGTGACATTGATTATTGGTTTGTTAAAGTATGTCATTGCTGGACTAGTTCTTCTCCTGACATGAAGTTAATGTGAATTTTGTAGTTTGGTATCTTGAATCGACAATTGTGACAAACAATGAACCCAATTAACTACTTGGTACTCATGAAATATTAACTTTTACATATTTTTCCTTTGTATTGCCTAAAATCTTCCTTGACGTTTTAGTATGAAATCAAAAGTTGACTATTACTCACTTTTTAATTGTTGCAAATTTAAGAATTTAGTTTTGCGGTGAGGTACAGGACTGGTTTTTCATAATTTTTCTCCCAAAGTGCAGTTTGCTTGGCCCAAGAATGTGTAAGTTAGCTTCTTGTCCTTCCTTGAACATTGCGGTAGTGCTGAGATCAAAACAAGAACCTAGCATTTTCAGTGTAAGAGTGTGAAGAATGAGTCAATCTTGTTATATGTGCAGTATTGAAACACAAAAGTTTTGTCATGTATGGAAGGCATTCAATGAGTATAGCAACACTTTTTTCTCAAAAGTAGAATGGTTTTATTCAGGATTTAAATTCCCAATTCTTTTGCTAGAAAACCCTACTTTTCCATGTAATCTCTGTTCAATTCTATTCCTTACGCCACCTTGATGTGAGAGCCTGTATGGTGTCATGGTACCACTCTACTGGTCTCTGTCTGAGCCACATTCTTACTGCATCAATAACTTTTCCCATCATTGCTCTAGTGCTTCCCGCAGAGTCCTTTAGTGGACCAAAGAGAAGGATGACAGAAGAGGTGAGATCTGGGCTGTAGAGTGGACAAGGAAAAACAGTCCACCCAAGTTTTGTGATCTCCTTTCTGTTGCGCAGACTTGTGTGTGACCTTGTGTTGTCATGGAGAAGTAAAGTGCATTAGCATTTTTGTGGACTAATGCTGGAATAAATTCTTCTATTTCCCCAAGTCACCCAATATACTTCGTAGTTGATTCCTTCAGAATCCCAGAACACTGTAGCCATGACTTGACCATCTGAGGGTACTGTTTTGAACCACTATGTATGGTGCTACTCGATGGATTGCTGCAGGCTCGAAGTGGTGAATCGGTTACTTAGTCTGGGACCATGTTTGACAAGTAATAGTCACCATTAGTCTCATAACAAGCAAGCAATTCGGTACCAATGTACTGTCGTTGCTCTTTATGCTCTTCAGTTAGGCTTTGAGGAAACTCAGCAGGCACAAACCTTGTTGATAACATGCTTCACCCAGTCACACCGTTCTTTTATCTAGTGGCATGTGTTTGTAAGACATTTTGTAAGCCCCTGTGGTTATTTGTGATGGACTGATTTTTCACCAAAAGAAATTGAAGACCTGCTCTTCATTTGGAGCTCATTTCAGTTGGATGCCATTTTGAAGGTGGTTATAGCACTGCCTTCTATTGGGAGTTGATGGAAATATGAGATGACACGGGAATATTTAAGGAATGTCCCAATCACAGTTCTAATTTTTTGGAATCAGAATTGGCAGAGAAAAGTATATTGTATTACATATATTAAACACCCCTTTTAATTCATTTCAAAAACACTTCTTTAAAAAATTTGTAAATGTTGGGGATAAAGAAAGGAATCTGAAAAGTCCTGTGAAAGTCAGAAAATAAATTTCGTGAAAAAATATTCAATAGTCTTGCTCTGCATTCAGCGAGGATAATGAAGAAATAGTCTCTCTTAATGTCCTTTTTCTTTGTATTGCACAACACCCTTCTCAACCTGTCAGTGAAAGTAGTAGATTGATTTTACCCACACATAAATCAGTAACAGCTTTAGGGTTATAGAGTAGAATAGGTTACTGGTTTCACACCTGGGAGTTTGATCTTCAAGTGTTATTTGCCTTATGAATCAGAGACCTGGTTCTAGGTAATTTTCCTGTAGAATGCAAATTATTATAGCCCTTAACCTTTGCCTTGCTACAAGCCGATTTATTTAAATGTTTATGTAACATGAAGAAACAGCCTGTTTCTTCATTCTCCTTTATGGGAAATTTTTTTTATTGTATTTCTGTTAAGTTAGTGTAGAATTTCATTGAAAATTAAATTTTTAGGTTCGTCAAATTCGTAAGAAGATGGTTGAGAAGATCACACTAGAAGTCAGTTCATGTGATTTGAAAGAGGTTGTGAATAAATTACTACCAGATTCAATTGCAAAGGACATTGAAAAACTGTGTCAAGGCATTTATCCACTTCATGATGTTTATATCCGTAAGGTAAGATATATTTTTCTGGTGAGATGTGACAAAAACTTAGTATGTATGGAGAAATGAAACTGAGTAGAGAAATTTTTAGTGCATGTCATTGTTTCAATAATACTCGTAATGTGGCAAAGAAGTAAATCAGGATAGTGTTTCAAATATTTTGTTTACATCCCACAGGTAAAGGTATTGAAGAAACCACGTTTTGAGCTGTCAAAGCTTCTGGAACTTCATGGTGATGGCAAAGGTACCTCAGATGAACCAGGAGCGAAGGTTGACAGGCCAGAGGGCTATGAACCTCCTGTACAAGAGTCTGTGTAAAATTCAAGATTTAATAAATGGTTTAAGATATTACTTTTATTTTTATTCAATATATTATTTTATCAAAACTAGTGAGGATTTATCAGAGATGTTCACATAGAAAAGTTAGTAGAAAGGAGCTCCCATTTTATGATCTGTGAGCTTCAATGGTTGGCATGTTGCAGTGTTTATCTGAAGAGTGGTGCTTTCCACGTACACATACCTTTTTTTAATATGATTATACTCAATTTTTCCTTACAAATTATTAAAAACCTTTGCTGAAATCTAAAATTCAAAAATCCAGAAAAAAAATTGATTTTATATGAATTACTAGCGGAGTACTTGCACCTTTGCTCGCATGAATTCTTTAAGATTTCTCCAATTGTTTTTTCTCATATCCCCATTGGTATCAACTGAAAATGTCATCCATTAATGTCACTGTTTTGCTGGGTTTGTTGTGTATTTTTATTCATATAAGTGTTGGGTTTTTAAATACTCACTGAGAGATATTCTGGAATTGATTCAAGAGCCAACAAGTATAAAATTGGTATTTCAGCTGATTACCTGGTGTTGCCTGCTTGCGTATTTTTCCACCACTGGTATAACTGTCAGCTGTGAAGTCCTGTCTAGCAACAATGTGACTGAGTGTAAACTCATCACTGGTTGATTATTCAAAACATTATTTTATTTATCACTTGCTGGCTGAGTAAATAGTTATAAATGTTATAATTCTATTACAATGTAATTACTCCATTCTTCTGAGTGTGACTATAAATTTTACACCTAAATAATTGGGTAGTTTTTAGTAGTGTTTTGGAAAAAAGTTAACTCATAATTGGCGGGTAGAAGTTTAAAATTATTAAATATTGTCACAAACTGTAGCGACTGTTCACTGAATAAGAATTATTTTTGGCAGTCTGTTTTTTATTAAAAATAATAAAGTTGAGGCACTAGCCAATAACCATAAAAATATAGGGTTTTTCCCAATATTTCTGGTTCTAAACAATTAATATTTATTCATAAAACCAAATTTTTCACTTGTGTTTATGCAGAAAATGACAAATCCAATGGTGTTAAGTTTTTTCTGACTTGTATGGGTAATGAAGAAGCTGATGAGGCAGCAAAGCGGGGAACACAGAGGACAGTCCTTGATCTTTCATCTGTTCCTACGTCAGATTCAAAGGTTGCTGTAAGATCGTCTCCTCTTGGGACATGGCAAACCGAATGACAAAATTGCGCCTTCAAGCTGAGGAGGTCGGTGTCTTCCCGTGCGAACAGGCGTGAAGTAGTAATCCTTAAGTCTTCATATTGATCACTGTCTTACCCATGGCAATCTCCTTACGCGATGAACCTCCCCCATCTGTGAAACTTGCAACACAACACTTACCGTGGAACACTTTCTTCAGGAGTGTCTCAAATATAGTACCAGCCGACGGCGACACAATCTACCCAACAGTTTGAACGTTATGCTTGGGCAAAATGCACTGATTTTGATACGTCTTTTTAGATTCCTTCAGGAATGTGCCCTCTGGAACAGTATCTGATCTATCTTCATGTCATTACTCAAATCCGTAAACGAAACGGGGCTCTTCCCACGAGTTCTCAGGAGGGTTTTGATTTAAATCACTTTTTTACCCTTTGCTTTGAATTTGCATTTTTCTCTCCCTAAATTTTACTTTTTTTCTTTGTTTTTGGTTTTTATAATGGAAACTGTTGTCTCTGCCTAGTTTGTTTGGATATATTGTAATTCAGGAGGGTTTTAGTGGTTATGGTTGAGTCATTCGGTGAGTCCCACACACGGGGAGAGTCATGTTCGCTCTCCTTGGTGCGTAACTGCATTTTCCCAAACTCCAAAAATTTTAAGGCTCTAATGACCGATGTCGGCGAGCGCAAATAAAAATAATCTGACTTGTCCTCTCCAAAGCTATTGGAAGTCGGGTCTATAATAATAAATCCAATAGACTTATCTATTCGGATAAATATTACTAAACACTTATTTCAATTATTAGTAGTTCTTGTGACATTAGGATGAAGTTCTATTTCATGTTTCACTGGAGATGTCATAAAAACGCCTGAATGGGATTGGATATGACCCTAGACAGCTGCCGATTTCACGGCGCCGTGGCGATGTTGCCCACGTGTGGAAAGGGATTTTTTGGAAGGTCCAGGAAAGCTATCATGTTTGCTGAAAGATAGTAATAGCGATTATACTTCGCCAACAGGAATACCTCAATTCACTTTAGTGCGGAGTGTTCGTGAAGGTAGTTGTGTAGTAAAAATTACGAACAATACAAGGAAGTAAGGTTATTGATGAAGACGCGTCGGTAGAAAAATGTGATCAAACAAGTACCGGACAAATTGTGATTTCTAATTAAATCAACCTCCGGATCTGTTGCCTAGTACTGTACGAGTGTCTAGTCTAGAGATATAGTGATTATAGTACAGTAACTTTCTAATCTCACTTTTAAAAATTACAAACATTTTCTCAGATGCATATCTTCCAAAGTACAGTGTGGACGTGGCGGGCCGGTCAACGGGGCAGCACCACACAATCTACGCCACCCTTGCTGGTTGCGCACAGACAAATTATTGTAAATCAATACAAAATATTTGATGCACGTAGGTAATATATTGCTTAAAACATCCCCACACTATCAACTTCATAAGACAAATTTCGTTCTTTTACGACCACCCACAACCGAGAAAACGTGCTAATTTGTTAAGAACTTTTTTATTTCTCGTCATATTGGTTGCAAACTTGGTAAACCTTTAAAGAATGTCTGGATCATTTTAAAATTTGGTTGTAATCTGAGTTTGTAAGTAGTTTTCAGTCAGCGCTCAGATTGAAAGAATGGAAAGACTTTTTTTTCTTCATAACTGCAATAAAATTTTTGAACTCTCACTGATAAACGCAGAATACAGTACGAAAAATTTTTGTGTGGAGCAATGGGTTAACATTTTATTAATATTCAAACTCAAGTATCAAGACTTCCACGGCAGACACGTCAGCACAAAATTTAACTACTTTAAAAACCAATAATTTGTAGATTCAACTGATATAGATCGAAATTATAAGGTACTTCCCAATTAGTAAACAAAAAACTAAGTGATAATTTTCGTTTTGGTACTTAAATCACTTACGGCCTGGAGCTAAGGGAATCCACCTCCTTATGCTAGTTGTAAAGTAGTATTTTCTTGAAATAGTCTTAAAATTCAATTTATCTCACCATAACACAGTGTACAACGTAGTTCTGAAGAGGTGAACAAGTCATCTGTGCACAAAAGGTACAAGTACTAAAAATAAGTAAGGATATAATATGAATTAAAACTAGATTGACGTGTATGAGTGAATTAATACAAATATAAACAAAGTTAACGAAGATTTGTTTTCTGTACTTGTCACTTCTTTTGCTTTCAAGTTAAATTCCAGTACATAGTTGTCCTCGAAGCATCTTTAATATAATTTATCTGTGAAGTTCACGAATGCACCTGTTTTTTTAGAGGCCTTCATTTAAGAGAACCGTCAGAGGTTGAAATATAATGAATTTCTCATATTTCCGCAAAATACTTGGCGCAGTTTCTCATACTGGTGTCAATCAGCTGTAGTTGGTCATATGATTTTGTAGTGTCCCCCTCCTTTCACCATTAAGACGTGAGCATCGAGTAAGAGCCGGCGCCACGTGGTCTATGAGAATTTGTTCGTAGTAAATATAGCTGTTATGAGAAAATTGTGGACATAGCAGTCGATTTTCTCTTACATTACGGTCTCTTCACGTAGTAGCAGTAGTCACGTAACTTCTCAGTGCTCAACGTCATCTCAAATAGAGACCAAATTCTTCTTAACCCAGTAAGTGGTTGTTACCCAGTAAAATAACTTCGATAAATCTGGCTGTCTTCGATAAGTCTGACGGTGCAGGATACATAGTTCGTGCGTAGTGAAGTACACTTAGTAATAATGAAACTAATCACAATAGTATAATTCATACTAATGATAATACATCGCATTACAAATTGCTACAAATGACTTCTTCGGCCTATCTACCACGGGTAAGGTCCGAACCGCAGAAACTCGTGTCAAAAGTAGCTAAGTGCAAAGGACTACTCGGGGACGCACTATCATGCGCGAGAAGAAATATCTTGCTACTGATCACATGTTAGGTAGCAAAAATGCTATTCAATTTCTACGGAAATGAAATACAAATTGTTACGCAATGCTCAGATTCCTCCAAATCCATCTAGCAAAATATAAGCTAGCACGAGACTTGCTCAAGCAATTCTCGCTACAGAATTGAAAGACATACTTGTGTGCGAACAACCGACCGATGCAGGCATATGGTATCAAGATGAAACGAGTAGAGCTGGCATAATACTACACTACAAGAAAATCGTGGTAACAAGTTGGAAGATGACGAAATATGAGTTCGATAGATCGAAACGGAGCATACGGCACAATTTACAACGAAAATTGACGAGCTGGAAGCGAGCGTTAATTCCATGAAGACTTGAAGACGAAAAGAAATTGTCCGAGTGTACTGCCATCTAGCGGATTTCGAGTGAAGCACAGCGTTCAAGTGATATTTTACTACTGCCCCAAGCAAGCCCCAAGTATTCATTTAGTAAACTTGTCACAGGTTCTGACCAGGGTGCCGATTTAGCAGGAAAACGACGACGGTGGTGTTGCCGACTCCTCTAGAAAGCACCTCACATTTCATTAATGAGCAAGGGACTTTCAAGTGCCCGCCGCCTATTCCGAAAAGGTTTCCTGCGTACGAAAGAGTGATGACTTTCGGCGTTGAAATTACCTAAGACTCGAGTTTATGCTATCACGGATTGGTCTAATGTAATGAAACAGCCATAAAATTAATGGAAATACGAGTATCTCAAAATTTTACATAGCTAAAAAACACAAATCATCATAGTTTTTTTTCATGAAATATGCGAGCTTTTACCGTATTCTAAACTAATATAAGAATAAACTTTATTCCACTTTTTACAATATAATTTGCATGTTTTTAAATAAAGAGAAATAAAGATCTATATCTTATCTGTTTACAATTATTTTGTATGAACTGATATTTTTAATACTTATTTTATAAGAGTCATAATTTATTTACTAACATCTAATTATTGAAATAGATTTATCAGAATTGGTTTTAAGAGATTTAGAGAAAGTATAAAATTGATAAAATTAGATTTTATTCAAGACACGTAATTATACATGAGATACGTGGACTACATATTTTGCATTGTACCACAAAAAAAATTCTACACATGATAGATGTTTTAATTGCTTTATTGTTATATTAAAATAAAAAATAACGAGCAACTTAAAGACCCTCTTAATAAATAATATTTCAATCAGTTTACAAAAGCAACATACTCAGATAGATTATTACATTTTTATTCTGATAATACAGCACAAAAAAAGGATATATAATTTGCTACTTAACAAATGAAAAATACGAACAACACGTACAACTGAACAGACACGTTAATACAATTTGAATATACTCTTCCACTAGAATTTGTTCAGAAATATATTACAAAAAGAATACTAATTTTAAGAAAGACAACATGGAGCAAATACAGATGGAGAAATTAAGATATGAGGTAAACTCACCACATTCCGTGATTTCTTATTTAAAACCAAGAACAAACTTAGAAAACAAGAAACAAAATCGTCAAAGACATGTTAAAACACAAAAAATTCCAGTAATTGATTTTTATTTGATGTAACAATATTTTAAAGAAAATCTGAGAAAAATCTCAATTAGTTTGTGAAATGAAGCAAAAATAATATAGTAGAGTGATGACACTAACGATAAGAACAAGAAAATATTTCTACCCCTTGGCTCCTATTACAAATAAGGTACGGAAAGTAACAATAATCCATATTAGATATTTAATTAGCAATATTTTACTACAAAAACCAACTCATTTAGTCTGTGAGATATCTAGGAAGTTTGAATAAATATTTTACCCCGTTTCACCCCTTTAAAATAAAATTTTGGAAAAATTCTTTCTAATTTGTCATCTGCGACAAATAACTAACAAACCCACAAAAAAAATTTAAATGTCTTGTTTTGATGGGCATTGATTGTCAATAAATCAGGACACTGTCTTTTGTAAGTATAAATTCACTGCGATTTAAATGGTAAACAAATTAATATAAGTTGGTTAATAGAGGATATTAATATTGTTATTGTTATGATTGTCAATCTATAATTTCATTTTACGCATTATACAACTGATGACTTACTTATATGTGCCAAACTTCTTATTACGACTTAATTACCATCACGAAATTAAGGAACTAGGCAATCGCTACGGATTGATTGAATTACATTTGTTATTTACTTTAATTACACCAAAATTATTTTGGCTAAAATACATCAATTTCTTCAGAAATTCATGTGGAATCCACCGGTACAATTACATTTTCTCTTTTTATATTATTATGTAATTCTTAAAAACAGCTCTTAAGGACATAGTATTTGAATGGTTTACTTTATTCTTCATTCCCTAAGACGTTAATTACGTCTTTCCGAAAAAGAAAAAAATATTTCAAGCAGTGAATAGTCAGTACAAAAATTCAAGAGTATAGTTCAGAAATTGACAATAAAAGGAAAAAATAAGAAATAAATCTACATGATAAAATGCGGTTTATCAAATAATTTGTAAAATGTGTAAATTCCTGTTATGTATGACTAACAAAACGTTTGTTGAAACTACCTAAATATTGATCAAATTTCGCAACTTCCTTGAATATTTAGTACTCTTACTTCTGGGTTGTCTTAAATTTAGAAATTTCAACCAGATTTATGTGCATTTTAGCCGAAATGATTTTTTCTATTATAAAACAATGGTTTTTGTTTAAAATTTGTTTTATTTTTAAAATAATTTTGTTTTTCATCCACTTTTTGTGCTCTTACTCTGTCGTCTAATGAGCGAGTTTTGTTGTCTCGGTTTGACAGAGAATTTTCATGTTAGTTTCTGCGACCACATGATAGTAGTTTCTAGTGTTTGGTGTATTTATATGAAGAATTTACGTGTTCTCTATTTCCTGTACAAAAATATTAGGGTACTAATGACTTCGACGTCGGTGAGCCGAAAAGCACCAATAAAAAAACCCTTATATTTTCCGCAGTTCTTTGCGATCCCCATTTGGGGATCACGGTAGATTGCATGTTCTTAGCTTGCTTCTTTTCTTGCTTCCAGTTTTCGTTGAAATTTTGATATTTGGTTCAGTGTTATGGCTTTCAAGCCTCGACAGTTTTTGAATTTATCGGAAGTTCAAGATATTGTGAATGCCCCACGCTTTCTAGATGGAGACGATTCGGGTCTATAAAATATTGATATAGTTGATGCCTCCAGATAGTTGATGCACTCATTGATGTTGAAGATTCTGATGAGGATGTTTAAGAAGATTCACAACCGTCACGAATTCCTGGTTTTGTGGAAGTTCATTGCCCTGTACCATCCGTAATCAACGGAAACTGTAGATCAGACGAAGAAAAAGAAAAATACGGTCTCTGCGGACTGGTAAAAATCAAACCAAATTTTTCAGTTGAAAGTCCTTCAGTTGATTGGTCAGACAGGAAAAAAATACCCCAGTTTACACAAGAATTCGTATTTTCATTCAAACACGCGATAAAGAATCCCTATTGATTTAACATATTAAACTTTATTATGTGCGTATAATTGCTATTTCCAGACTTATTACATGTAGCACGCTATTTAGAAAGTAGCGTTACTTAGAAAGCGTGCTACATGTAATAAGTCTGGAAATAGCAATTAGTATTCTGTGTTCGTCCTTTTCTTCCTTCGTCCTACGCGTAAAGTAGACCGAGTTAAATTTAATTTTCTGAAAGTTTGTGTTTATGCCATTTGCAATGATTTCTGAAAATCTTTCTGATTGTAAGCGATGCTTTTTGAGACTCAGTTCAGTAGGGGAGAGAAGTTCCATAGGATTCGCAGTTCAACTCAGTAGAGGGAGGGGGAGTCTTGATTGTTTGGAGACCAGTTCAGTCGTCTTTGGTGTTGCTGGGCCGCCGTCACAAATGCGTACTATTCTTGCATACATGAAAATAAAAACAAATTGATTTCCATTCGGTTGAAGAATTATTAACGTCAACATTAAATTATTATTTTCGATATCGTAGGGTAATGGGAAGAAAAGTGAAATTTTGTTCTTAAAACAAAACTAAAACGTTTATTTATAACAATATATAAATAACCTCATTTACGCTATAATATAATTATTAAAATATTTACATACTTATGCAACGTAACCACTATATTTACACAATTCCAACAATCATAAACGTTTCGATCAAGGATTTGTTTGCAAAATACTCCAAAAAATGAGAGTATTGTGTTCGCCAAAGATAGAAAAACTGTTTTTCATATTCCCATGCAGGCAGTATTCTCAGAAATCCCGTGCTCCAGTATACATTCCCATGCAGGTAGTATTCTCAGAAATCCCGAGCTCCAGTATTCATTGCGATAAATTATCTGAGATCGCATACATTAACACTGATCTTACATTACTGTACCACAACTCATTTTGCTCGCATAAAAAAGATGAATGAAACGAAATTTGAATCACACCCCTGCAACATCTCGTTATTTAGATAGCAGCTCATCAATTTACATTTTTTTTAATAACGAGAGTCGAATAAGGCAGGATGCTCATAAACTTTGGTAAACTTGTATCTCAGTCATTAACGGAATGTTAATGACTGAGCTCATCCTCGCGGTCAAGGGATACAAGCACTTACGATCGCATTCCTCCTTTGGGTAGGGTCGACCACATGCCCAGGTTTTTCCTGCGGATCTTTTCCTTATCGTTGCGCAAGACGTAACTTTACTGTTGCGAAGGGGGAAAGCGGAGAGGGCTGTTTTTAGAAACGTGTGTTCTGAGTTTGTGTTGAGAACATTTCCAGACATGGAAAAGTAAATAATATACGAAGTTTTAGATAACTTATACTCTTTTCGAGAAAGACAAATTATAAACGTAAATTCTCTCATCGAGTAGACAGATTGAATTGAGTCCTTGATTAATTACACGACGGTCAATACCTCTTAATCTCTTAGTGAAAGATCGTGGGCTTAATGTTTATATTCAATAAGAAGATCATCTGCGGCGAAATAGTCAATCAATACAATTAGCGATGAAATTGCTTTAATGTACGTCTTTTCTATTTAAAAGCTATGACTAATCAGGCTATGTGACCACATCTAGAAATGTATGAACTCTTTAAGGGGAAATATAAAAATACTATTTTTTAACATAAATAATAATTATTGAAATGAGGAACTTCAAATTTTCGACCAAATTATAAGAAAAGTCCACACTGGTATACTTGTCATTTCACAAATAAACGAATTTTTAAAAATAGTATTTTATAATTTGATTGAGAATGATCAAGTATTTTAAGTAGTCCTAAACAATCTTCAATCAGTTATTCAGTTATTTATAGAATGTAATGACTATTTGGAGAGGCTTAATCCTGCACCGCGCGCGCGCGTTTGCGGTGTTTAGGCTCTCTGAACGTTTTTGCTCTCAAAAACTGAACGCATTGAAATTAAGCCACAAGGGTATGTGTATTCTTCAGTTACTCCTCCGTCTACCAGTTGGTACTATTACAGCATTTCCATTACGTTTTGTCGTCTTCGATTTTGTTGCCAAGAGAGCGTGCTGCTAGAGCGATCCTAACACCGCCGTGCGCCTACTTAAAACAATCAATTCTACGAAGTCGAATGAAACGTAAGAATTTGTTTTATTCCGCAATATCGCTTTCAGTTCAATATTTAATTCCTTTTACTTCTGTTATAATACATATTTATCTAATTACTCATTGTTTTCCGTACAGGTCTCATTCATTGAATAATTATGATGAAATTCCTAGTGCTTTTCAGGGAATTGGAGTTTACAATGACTGACGGCTTTGATTCAGATGAAGATAAAAATTACGAGTATATTGGAATAGAACTATATGAACAAGATAGTGGTTCTGATCTATCAGAAATCATTTTTTGTCTAATTGTGTATTATTTTTACAAAACACGAAAGCGAATAAAATTATTTTTATTGATTATTTTAATATCAATTTTAAATTAAAAAATCTTTGCCCACTTATTTTTAAATGAAAACAAGATTTTTTTTAAATTGTGCATTATTTTCTACTACTTGTATACATTTCAAACGGTCATCACAACTCATTTTCTTTCAGATATTTTTCTAATTACTTTTAAATAAAAAGTTTTATATTGTTTTTTGCTTTCCTGAATTAACCTTGCCCATGTTTGCTGAAATCCTCTAGAAATCATTGAAAAATGTTGGACGGTTCAAACGTCATGGAAAGAGGCACGTGCGGTGCACGGTTAAATGTCAATGAAATCTCCGTTCACTCGGACTCTTTATTCTGAACGACGCAGATCGTATCGTGATCCGCAAACTGACTTTCCTCCACCACGACTGGGTATGAGTTATGTCTCATGAAAGGTAATACCCTCGCTCTGACTCTCGGCGCTTACTTGGCAAAGTGAGGGGTCGGGGGACAGGCGAGAAGAGTTCTGTCGCGTCGAGTGCGAATCGCTCCGTGTCTCTCCGTACCAAGTTCCGTGTTCTCTAAGCTTCTGATGGGACAGGTATCTGTCCACGCCTACACCATGTTGGCGCTCATCGTGAATGGTCTCACGGTTTAATAGTAACACGGCCTCCTATAACATAAAAAGCGAGCACCATGTCCGCTGGAAACCAGCGACTTACGTACTCATGTCTGGGTTAATAATATAAAGGGGATATAACGGAGAGAGAAAGTATGACGGGGGTCTGAAAATTTGAAAAATAATTTGAAGAAGAAATTTGAAAGAGAATCACAAGAGAATTTGAAGAAGGAAAGAATTAATGATTATTGAAAGAAGATAAATTTTGGAAGATTCAAATTTGTAAACAGGTAGTTTGAGGATATCGGAAGGGAATTTTCGGCGTGAGGTCGGATTGATTCTGCGTGCCAAATGACGTGAGTATTTTCTGAAAGTGTTGTGAGGGGAGGGGTCGTGGAATGCTTTCCTGTGTTGTTTCTGGGCATGATAGAAAATAAATTTAGTTATGGGTTCCAATTTAGAGAGAGAACGGAGATAAGAGTTGGGAATGCGTAAAGGTGGTCGTACAGCCATCCGCAGGAACCGGTTCTCGATGATGTGAAGGCGGAGATGGTATGGTCTGGAAGCAGTTGCCCATGTTTCGCAGGCGTAAAACGCAAGGCTGCGAATACACGTTTTGTAGATAAGGAGTTTCACCTTGAGCCCGATCCTGCGATTTTTAAAGATGGGAGATAGAAGGGCATTTTGGAGTGCATAGATTTGGCTTGTTCTTTCCAGCTGAGTTTCCTGTCCATCGTGACCCCAAGGTACTGGACACTTGTGGACCAGGCCACAGTGGTGTCTTTGACCTTGAGCGACGGCAGGTTTTGGAATGCTTTACCGGTCAGATGTTTGCCAGTGAAGATTATTGCCTGGCACTCGGAAGGGGTAGAAGATTGAAGGTTATAGATAGTGAGAGGGAGATTGAATGCACGTGCCGCATACGCGATGTCATCAGCGTAAAGAAATTCGGAAACATGCCGAGGCTCAGGAAGATCGTAAAGAAAGAGAGAGAACAGAGTGGGTGCCCAGACACTACCCTGCGGAACCCCAGCGCAGATGGGGCGTATGGAGGAGAGGGAACGTTGGTAACGAACCTGAAAGGTTCGCCCGGAAAGGTAACTGCGCAGGATGTGGTGAAAAACAGGAGGGTCTAAGGAATGGATTTTGTGAAGGAGTAGATCATGATGGATAGTGTCAAAGGCGAAAGAAAAGTAAAAGAAGATGGCAGGAATGGCAATTCTTCGAGGAAGGATGGGCGCTAGTTCATGTGCCAGTTGCAATGTCTGCAAAGCTGCAGACTTGTTGCGCCGGAATCCGAAGTGGGTGGGACGAATAGCATGAGAGGATTCAAGGAGAGGAGTAAGTTTGGTGAGGACAAGGCGCTCGAAGAGTTTGCCAAGAAGAGAAAGAAGGCTTATGGGACGATAGTTGTTAGGGTCCCGAAGATTCATTCCCGGTTTGGGATTAAGAACGTTAGTGGCATGTTTCCATGAATGAGGAAAGTAACCGATAGAAAGGCAAGAGTTGAATATATTAGTGAGAATGAGGACAGCGTTGTGAGGAAGATGGCGAAGATAGACACCACGGAGCTTATAAGAGTCACCCACCTTCTTGGTGTTGACGCGCTTCAGTGCGGCCTTCACCTCCCAGACTCCTAAGGTTCACTCATCGTCTGGGGTGATGGGAGAAAACTGGAGCAGAAGGGTGGTCAAGGGAGAGAAGTGGGGCGTAATGATTGGAGGCGAAAAGCGGGTTTCTAGGATATCGACGAACATCTCAACTTTTCTGGCCGAGTCGTCGGTGGAAGTGGGCGTACCAGGAATGAGGAGAGTGGTGATGGCAGTGGAAGGGTGTCGGAGGGTCATCTGTATCTTCCACACGTCGTCTGAAGAGGAAACGTTGGCCCGGGAAAGATAGTCTTGCCATTGCTGGGCATGGAATTCACGGAGTCTGTCTCGAAATGTTCGTCTCATGTGGAGGAAATGGGCCTTGTCAGCAGGATCCCTGGTGCGATAGAATTGCCGTTGTGCACGGCGACGTTCCCGCACCAGGCCAAGAATGTCTGGGGGAGTGTCAGGGTGAGAGGCAGTGGTAGGTGTAAAGGTACTGTATTGTCGGAAGCTAGTCAGTATGTGGTTCGTAACGTGCAAGATGGAATGGTCAATGTCGTCGGGTGAGGTAAGTGGGAGATGGGAATTCACCTTCCGGCTACATCGGGAGGTGTACCCTCTCCAGTTCGTCTTGATAGTCGGGGCAGGTTTGAAATCGTGAAGGAAGGGGCCTAGGTAGGAGGAGAAAACTATGGGAAGATGGTTAGCTCATAGGTTAGCTCGAACCGGGGGTGTGGAGTGGTGATTTGGATATTGGAGGAGTGAAGGACAATGTCGAGGATGTCGTGGGGAACGTTGTCAACTAGATGGTACAGAGGGAGGATGAGACTGGGATATTGTGCAAGGTAGATAGCCAGAGTCCTACCACCGGCGTTACAAACTGTGCATCTCCAGTCGGTATGCTTGCAGTTGAGATCTCCGGTGATGACGATGCAGTTACCCAGGCTCTGGATAGAGTTAAGGTCCGCACTGACGAGAGTCTTTTTAGGCCTCCGGTACGCAGACACCAGAATGACTGGGCCCCTTGGAGTGCCAAATTCAAGAGAAGTAAGAGGAGGAGTTGGAAGACGAGTTTGAGGAATAGATTTACGAATAGCGATGGCTGTACTGCCGTGGGGGTTGAGGTTTGATATAGCGAAGGGTCTATCACGATAAATGTGATAACCCGGAAAAAAAATTTAAGTGAGGGAGTAAGCCATGTCTCCTGAAGGAGGACATGGATAGAGAAGTCAGAGAGAAATTGCCGGATTTCAGCAGTCTTCAAGATGGAGATGCCGTGGCAGTTCCACGACGCAAAAGAGGTAATAGCTTTGGAAGCCATTTAGAATAGAGCAGACAGAGCTTGCAAGGCAGTAAGTGCCTTGGGGAGCAACGTGCCAGGGGCGGATAGTATAGGAAGAACTTTTTCAACTGCGTCAAGAATAGCACGCAGATCAAACTGATGCAAGAGTGAGAACAGTTCAGATAGAGTCTGAATGCCCCCAGGGGTGATCCCACCAAACAAGGAGGAAGCCGATGCAGTAGAATACGTATGAGGAGGAGATGGAAGAAAAGGAGAGCCCTGGATAATGTCAGCAAAGGACACCGACATTGGCCTTGGAGAAGATGATGTATTCAGAGTGGGGCGTGCTGCGGCATTGAACCTGCGTGTTACCTGCACCGTCTCACGCTGTTCTCGAGCTCGAGTATGCTGCTCCGCTCGGTGTTGCTTGAGCGCAAGGAAGACCGGGCAGCCAGACCATGAGGCGCAGTGGTCACCTGCGCAGTTATTACATGTCAGCTTGATTGGCCGAGAAGTGCAGTTGGCCGAGCTATGGGGACCCGCACAGAGTGGGCATACCACATCCCGCCCGCAATGGTTGCGTGTGTGGCCCCACGCCTGGCACCTCGTGCAGTGGGCGATCCACTCGCGACGGAGGCATTCCTCGAACGTCACTCAAATGTGACCCAGAAAACGGGCGTTTTTTAATAATTTGTACGGCCGTATGGGCGATTTCCACCACGTAAGAACCAAGGTGGATCCGCCCACCGCCGTTCTTCTTTTGGAGCTCGCTAAGGTGAAAGACCTTCACCCCCTGGCTCTCAATGTCGGCGCGTAGCGACTCGATGTCTTCATTTGCTTGAAGGCCTCGAATCACTAGTCGGTGACGACGTTCTTCCGTGACGCGGTGGAAGAAGAAAGACGTATTTGGGTCCTCGTTCTGGAGGACCCGCAACTTGCTGACCACAGCTTGATGGTCAAAAACGTCCGTCACGTGGACTACGAAGTGCTGACGGGTGTTTCTTCCCGTCAGCCGAGATTTTGAGCAGGCCTGCAATACGCGCAGGAGCTCCGGTGAATCGAGAACATTCTCGATGTAAATGTCGCCACCACGGCGACCATTGCCGGAGATGGCTCTACCTGTTGAGGTGGTGGTAGGAGGGGTAGTTGTGGGGGAGGAAGAAGGATTGGGGAGGGATGAAGAGTTCCCTACCGATTTTATCGGAAGTTCACTATTCCCATCTACTGATCCCGGTGTGGGTGTATCTACAACAACCGATGTGGCGATTGGCGGAATAATCTTGTGGTTTTATCCTAATGTAGGAGCCATTTTCTCCTGCCTAACATCCCCGGACGCGGTCGGCGCACTTAAAGGGGGAAACCTATTTGTCAACGCCATGAGACGTTGCTCTTTCGACTGCCTAGGCCTAAAGATCTTGATGGCCGAAATAAATCCTTTCCTCGATTTCCATGGAAGGGCTGTCATGCGGCCTGGTTGCCGGAACAATACACGTTGCACAAGATGGCAAAACAGTTTTAGGTGCCGCAATACCTGATTTACCTGGAATATCCGGGAAGCTAGGACGCGCAGCATCGGAAGGATGGTCGACAGTTCTGGAAACAACGTTACCTCCAGAGATGTTGGCAGGCAGAACGACATGGTAGCAGCAGATGACTGCAGCGAAGACATGGTCAGCGAAGACGCCGGAAGTTCAGGCCGCCTCCGCTTTGACGAACCACGCTTCTTCATCCGCTTCCGAAGATTATTGTTCAGCCACAGCGCCAAGACGAAGTCAGCCGGCGGGGTGTCGCGATCACATAGTTTAACCGGTTGTGCAGCGGCCGTAGGAAGAACTCGGAGTAAGCCCTCCAAGATGGAAGAGTCTAATAATTTATTTTTTTAAATTTTGATTGGAAAACTCTAATAACCCGAACAAAACTACAAATAGAAAATTTATACCAATGCAGTGAGAACTGCAACAACGCGAATTCCTAGCCCGGAGATTTGAACCGCGCGCCGCGGGACCACTTGGTCCGAGAGCAAACAAACGTCGAAAGACCGAACGCCACAGAATCGACCAAAAACGCGGGAAACGCGGAGCGCACCGGCACACGTCCATCCACCACGACGGCCGAACTGAGAATGTTCCGTGTTCGGCCGCGCAGAGTGAGCTTGCTCGTGTGTACTCACTGCCGTCTGGTGTTTTTTGACTTGTGTGCTCTTGGACCACGTGGCCGCCTGGCCGCCGCTTCGGTGTCTTCGCCTCTGCAGTTACGTGCTTCGCCCACGCCTGCTGGTTGCCGCCGTTTTTGCTGACAGTGCTAAGTATAGCCAACAGGTTTAGCATTTTATTAGATTTCCGACTGTGGTGACGATTCCGTCCACCAGGCGTCTGCGCTTCAAGCAACCCTTAGACCCTTTACCGTCTCCCCCGTCTAATGTGACCCCTAATGTGACCCCTACTTTCTGATAAATCTTTTCTCAGCCTTCAACCCAAAAAGCGCCCCCTTACTGGGAGCGAAGCTCGTCACACTCTTCTCCTCCTGAACACGTCTGATCACCGCAAACAGTTAGGAAAAACAACGATATTACTCTAAGCCCGGCCCCTTCTCTCGGCTTGTATCTTCGAGCAACTCGCCCGTGCTCCTCGCGGTTGCGGGAAAAAGGAAGACCCTTCACTTAGGGATTCTTGCGCACGTGTCCGCGACACTCTGGCTGAATCGCTTCACTCTGAAATCGCGGTACGTCATCACAGTCCGCACACGCACCTGCCTACCCCCGCGCTCGTTGGCATCGAAGCTACCGCTGTCGAAATAGGTACCACATCTGTTCCTCTTATCTTCGTTTCGCTATACAAAAAACCGTCCAACGACATCCTCCATGCGGACCTCTCTTCACTTTTCCAATTGGACCCCGTAGTTATTCTCGCAGGTGACTTTAACGCAAAGAATCGGAACTGGGGTTCGCATGTGACGTACGACCCAGCCACCAAGGCTGAGACATTCGCCGACATGCCGGAGAAGCGCTTCATGCCGACGTCACTCCCCTCCAGGAAGCTCAGTTTCGAGTGAGTATATGCTTGGCAAACCCACGGTTCCGAGCTGGGGACTGGTATTGCGCCATCAGTCCTCGGACACCGTAGGTTTTGGACATGCTTCAGCGACCACCATTGGCGCGATGGTGGAAAGTTGCACGTTCTGAAGGGCGGAGATCTTGCCTTCGTTGGCCGGGTCGCGAGGAAGGATTAAACATCTATAAAAAACCCTCAACCTCAAGGTGTGTTACGCGCCGATGAGGTGAATGGGTGTTTAGGACAAACACTCACTAGCGGACAACCTCTGGGGCAACTGCCGCACCTAAGTTGAGCAAGGCTTAGTGGCGTGATGCGGGGGCTCCACGTCACCGGACATTTATTTCCTCCGAACTCGTGGAACGAAATGAAAGATTCTTGTTTTCCCCTGCCTTGCGGAGTCGGCGAGCCGCAGGGTAAGTACCTCGCCTTAGGGTCTTCGAAGCGGCCGAGGGTTGACAGCCCTACCACTTCAGAAATATCAGTAAAGTCAAAGTTACAGAGCATTCCCTATGAGAATGTTTATGTTGTTATGAGTCGTATAGACGGGACACTTGAAAAAGTGTCCCCATTCTATATTTTTAAGGATTTAGAAGGTCTTGTTGGTACACTGAAGACCATTAAAAGGTTGAGAAACGGTACCATGCTGCTTGAGACAAAGACAAGCAAGCAAGCTTTAAAACGTTTGGATTGTACCAAGCTGGGCGAGTTCCTTGTAAAGTGCGAACTCCATGCTGCACTTAATCGCAGCAAGGGGGTCGTAAGTTGCAGGGACATATTGGAAATGGCAACAGACGATCTGGTTGCAGAATGGAAGGCTGACCATGTAGTTGAGGTCAGTCAGATCATGAGGAAGGTGAATGGTGTTCTGGAGAAGACCAGTACCTTCGTCTTGACTTTTGACTGTCCCCAACTACCAAAGAATATTAAAGCTGGATGGCTTAACCTGCCGGTCCGTCCCTTTATTCCTAATCCTCTGCGCTGTTTCAAGTGTCAGAGGTTTGGACACACGACAACATCGTGTAAGGGACGTGATACTTGTGGAAAGTGCGGAACGGAGGCACACGAACCCGGCTTCTCATGCCCAGGGCCTGCGAAGTGCATTAATTGCACAGGCAGTCACCCGGTATGGAGCAGGGAGTGTGTCGCCTTTCTCAAAGATAAACAAGTGCAGGAAATTAAAACTACGGAGAACATCCCGTACGGTGAAGCACGGAAGAAATACAGGGCATTACACCCTGTATTTTCTACTAGTTACTCCACCGCAGCCAAGACTCCAAAACAGATGAAGAACGTATCTGTTCAGGCCGATTTTACTGACGTGTCTACGACAACGTCGTGCACATGTCAGTGCAAATGCGGCAAGAAAAGTGACTCAACCCTTCCCGAAAAAACTAAAACACCAACAGCTCGTCCATCGACTACAAAAATATCAACTAAATCGACTACTAAACCATCAACAAAGACACAAACAAAGTTAAAGACTGGTTCTAGGGCTAAACCCCTGAACCCTGTAAACATTTTGAAACCAAGTACAACACCAAGCAAGAAATCGCACAGACGTAAAAAGAACGTCTCTGTGCTTTCTTCTTCGGAGTCAGAACGTGTATTGTCCGATGGTGACGCGGAAGTACACGTTCACGAACCTGACCCCGGAGGCTCCAAACACTAATGGCTTCCATACTTCAGTGGAACCTTAATGGCTATAGAACTCAACGTGAAGAGTTACAACTCTTAGCGCGTCGTAATCCGATATGTATCTGCCTACAAGAGACACACCTTTCACCAGAACACTCACCCTCTCTGCGAGGATACAGCAGCTTCAGATATGACGACACCACGGGAGATCGAGCAAGAGGTGGAGTTGCCGTGTTTGTTAGTAACACTATCCTCTACTCGCCTGTTCTCCTACAAACACACATCCAGGCTATAGCAGTCAAAATTTATGGTGAACCATCTATGACCGTGTGTTCTATGTATCTTCCTCCGACACGAGATTTTTCGGAGACCTTCAGAGATTTAATTCATCAGCTCCCTCGACCATTCCTCCTCCTTGGAGATTTCAACGCCCACAGTGTACTGTGGGACTCGTCGAGCGATTGCCCCAGGGGCCGACCTCTGAATTGTCTCTTTCAGGGAGAAGATTTATGTCTACTGGACACCGGGGAGATGACCCACTTCGCATTTGGCACCGGGTCTTGGACTGCTATAGACCTATCAGTTTGCTCTCCTGAAGTTGCTGATATCTTTCAATGGAAGGTAGAAGATGATCTGCATGGTAGCGACCATCATCCTATCTGGTTGTCCTTGCAGGAACGTGTGACTATTCCCGAAAGCAAGCCACAGAAATGGATTCTCAGTAAGGCTAATTGGACACAGTACCGTTCCCTGTCTGTCTTCAGAGAAACGGGTAGTGTCCAAGAGAGGGTCGACCATCTGACCCAGGTGATTCATCACGCCGCTGAAGAATCCATTCCGAAAACATCTATTTTTCCGCGAAGACCTCATGTCCCCTGGTGGAACGACGCATGTCGCTCCGCCATTCGGGCAAGACGAAGAGCATTGCGAAAATTTAAGGCTAGTCCATCTCCGGAAAACCTCGCCGCATATCGGATTGCTAGAGCAAAAGCGCGCAGAACTATCAAAGAATCCTGATCCACCTCCTGGAAAGAGTTTCTAAGCACCATTAAGAGAACAACATCGTCCACTAAACTATGGGAATCAATCCGAAAGATATTTGGAAGGTATTCTCGAGTCCCAATATCTGGACTCAATTATCAGGGTCGGGTTCTCACCAACAACAGAGAAATGGCAACAGCAATGGCTGAATATTTTGCTGACCTAACATCTACAGCAAACTGCGATCCTGATTTCGCGAGAAAAAGGGAAACTGCAGAGAGCACATCTTTTGACTTTCGTTCCACCAACTGGGTACCCTACTTCCTTCTCTATGTGGGAACTTGAGTCAGCTCTAGCGACAGCCCACAACACTGCTCCTGGCCCTGATTCAATTCATTATGAAATGCTGAGACAACTCAGTCTCGAGTCGAAAGAATACCTTCTGGATATCTTTAATCTTTCATGGTCCGAGGGAGTATTCCTTAATTCCTGGAAGGAAGCAACGCTTATCCCTTTATTAAAACCAGGTAAGGACAAAACGAATATTAGTAGTTATTGAAGCGTTTCCTTGACGAGTTGTGTTGGTAAGACTCTGGAGAGAATTTATCAACCGACGTCTCGTCTGGTATCTTGAACGGCATGACTTGCTGAGTCGATCGCAGTGTAGTTTCAGAAAGTTCCATTCCACCTTGGACANAGTCGATCTCAGTGTGGTTTCAGGAAGTTCCATTCCACCCTGGACAACTTACTTCTCCTGGAATCAGCAATTCAAGATGCTTTCGTCCGAAGACAACATCTCATCGGAATATTCTTTGACATCGAGAAGGCTTACGATACTACTTGGCGTCATGTCATTTTACAACAACTCTATGCCTGGGGATTTAGAGGACGTCTTTCTCTGCTGCTCATGTCCTTTTTGGATCAACGTTCTTTCCGCTATAGAATTGGAAGAGACACCTCGGATCTCCTTCTTCAAGAGAACGGTGTTCCTCAGGGCTCAGTCTTGAGTGTCACCTTATTTGCAGTGGCCATAAACAGCATAACGTCTGCTGTAAAGAATCCTGTTTTACACTCTCTTTTTGTCGATGACTTTGCTATCTTTTGTTCATCACAGAGTGTCACAGGTGCGGAGCGACAAATCCAACTCGTCCTGAATAGATTATACCACTGGTCGAAAACGACAGGTTTTCGTTTCTCTGCTGAGAAAACACGCTGTGTTCTTTTCAGTAGGAGACCAAGCCTTCTGGCAGAACCTCACCTCGCCCTGGGAAACAACGTTCTCAAATTCTATCCTTTTGTGAAATTCCTAGGTCTGATTTTTGATCAGAGATTGAATTGGATTGAACATCTAACAGACCTAAGAGCAAGAACATTAAAATCTCTGAATTTATTGAAGTGCCTCAGTAGCAGGGAATGGGGCGCTGATCGCTACTCCCTGCACCAGTTTTATCGAGCATTCATAAGATCTCGGCTCGATTATGGCTGCGTTGTATATAGCTCTGCTCGTGCAAGCTATTTAAAGAAGTTGGATAGTGTCCACCATGCAGGAATTCGACTAGTTACGGGTGCATACCGCACTAGTCCCATTTCGAGTTTGTATGTCGAGAGTGGCGAACCACCTCTTTCCCTCCGGCGGCAAATCCTCATGCTACGACATTTTTGCCACTTGCAAACTTTACCCGACAATCTGGTGCACAGCGCGGTTTTTCATCCATCTTATTCTTCCATCCGTTTCTACAACAACAGACTGAGAGCAACCAAACCTTTTGGATATCGCTCCAAACAAATTTTGGAAACCTTAAATATACGCACACTTAATGTCTTACATCAAGGTTTTAGTAAGTCTCCCCCTTGGGCTTTGCACAAGCCGAAGATTATTTTCGATCTTTTGCATCATGACAAGAAGAACACTCCAGCTCCGATGTTGAGGATATACTTTCAGCTAATCCTCTACAAATACCGGGACCGTATCCCTGTGTTTACCGACGGGTCGAAGCAGGCTGATGGTGTCGGCTGCTCCGTGGTATTTCCCCGTGAGACCAGTGGCTACCGTCTAGGCGACTTGTGCAGTGTTTACACTGCTGAGTGCTACGCCATATTGCGAGCATTGCGAACTACAAAGTGCTCCCGCGGATCACATTTCCTGATTTTTTCTGATTCTCTGAGTGCCCTCCAAGCAATCCAGAACATGTATGCAGCTGATAAGCTGATCCAGAACATCCAGGATGTACTTTTTACACTGCAAAGTGACGGAAAGAACATAATGTTTTGCTGGGTTCCTGGACACGTGGGTATCAGTGGAAATGAGAAAGCAGACGTTTCCGCAAAGGCGGCATGCCTCAGGAATCGCGTGGATTTCTCCACGATTCCAAAACGAGACCTACTAAATTTCGTCAAGATAAGGATTCTCAGTGAATGGAGCAATGAGTGGTTAGCTGTTGAAAGGAATAAGCTCCGACTTATCAAATCATGTGTTAAGTCATGGAGCAGTTCCTGTAGGCCAGCCCGGCGCGACGAGGTCTTGCTGACCCGCCTGCGCATAGGACATTGTCCTCTCACTCATAGGTATCTCTTACTACTTGATGATGAACCCATTTGTGAGGAGTGTAGCTGTTCTCTGACAGTGCGTCATCTACTAACTGATTGCAGAAGATACTCAAGTATACGGAGACAAATTGGTCTGGCTGCAGATTTACCAACCATTCTCGGGAATGAAACGGTTAATGTTAATAAACTATTGAATTTTATGAGTAGATCGGGGCTCCTCCCACAAGTTCTCGGGAGGGTTTAAAATTTGCATTCCCTTTTCATCTTTATTGTCTTCTTTGTTTTCATCGTTCGTTTCTGTAATTCAAAAATATGATATTTAGAAAATTGTTTTCCTTTTTTGCGAAATAATGTATTGGTATTCTGTTTTCTTTTCTTTTCTTTCATCTTTTTATTTAGATATTTGTTGATTTCAGGAGGGTTTTTTAGTGGGTATGGTCGAGATATTCGGCGAGTCCCACACACGGGGAAGAGTCACTACGGCTCTTCTCTATGGTGCGAAACTGCATTTTTCCCTACTTGCATGGGCTCTAATGACCTTCGATGTTGGCGAGCCCTAAAGCCCCACAAAAAAAACTCTCCTCCACGGCCTCCGCTATCACGCTTACTTCCCCAGACACACTAGATATTCCGGCAGATTTTGCCATTACGGAATCCGAAACTCGCGCCGCTGTCAAATCCGCTAAAAAGCGAAAGTCGCCGGGTCACGACCGAGTGACCGGGGAGATGCTTCACAACCTCTCCCGCTGTTTAGTAAATTTTTAGTAAAACTATATTTGAGTAGTAAGAAAAAAGTAGAATATTATGAATTATCTTATAAAATAAAATGTACTTACTTTTTACGTTAATTAGTTTTCTCTTGCAATTTTATGGAAATCTTGAAATTCTTTTAATCCTTCCGTACACGTATTAATTACATACCATACATTATTGAGAGTGCGCACCGACAAATGTTTATTCCGTAACTAATAATCCTCAATTTCGGCGAATCCACACATTCACTTTGAAGAAACACGTTTAATAATAATCGAATGTCAATAAAGTAGAACTCAGTTTTCAGTTGAGACGATATTGTTGGTTAAACTAAGTACTGGATTTTAGAACCATTTTTCACTTGAAATATTCAATTTGCCGTTGTTTTGTGTAAGGAACAATGGCCGAGATTAACAAAGCATGTTCACTGGAAATTTAAAAACTATTTGTTCACAGGAAGAACATTATAAGACAGTTTAGGTTTTCCGCAAGAACTGTTTTTATTTCAATATAGATCTAAATCTGAGTTTAGTTCTGTGTGTATAAATCATGAAAATGTGTCTTTAACTTTTTATGACGAAAGTGTGAAAATTTTATGTGATCCTTAAAAAACATGCTTTGTTGATTAAGAAATCATTGTAGACTATCACATGCGACTTCGAAGTTAAACATAATGAAGAATTAAAGGAAATTCATCATCTTTTCAATGAGCGATTTCCTGATTCAAGGGTTTCTTTTTCAAAAGTTGCGCAATTGCGACCAAAACAATGCGTTTTAGCTGATGCTGCAGGAACTCACTCAGAATGCGTATATGCAATCCATTAGAATTTCAAATTGATGTTAACGGGTACACAAGTAACGCCTTTAACCGTCGGAGATAAAAATTTACAAAATTACAAGTTAATTGACTTTTGCTTATGAATGGAGTTTATAAGACAAATAATCATGAATTCTGAAAAACTACTTAAATCGTGAAATATATTACCTCGATGTAATTGACTATATCTCTGTCAATTATGAAAAAAATGGATGAAACTTTTAACAATGAAAATTCAATGCATTTGGGTATTTTTTTCAAATAACAATCGCAAAAATCCGTGATATTGTATTTTGGGAAAATTAATTTTGAAAAAAGTAGCATTTTCCGTTTTTGAACTAAAAAATGGTCTTCGTTCGACAAAAATAATATAATAATATGGTTGAAAATAATAGAATGGAGTCTAAACTTTCCGTATAAAACACTATAATTATCTTTATGAGAGTACTTTTTAAGCGTTTTGCATTTGCTGTTCATATAGGCTTTATATCAAAGCAGACTTGGATTCACTCAATGGTAAAAAATGACAAAAATATTGAATCAATGGGCATAACCTCATTTTTCAACGTAATTAACTAGAAAAAAAATTTTTGTTG